>CM069908.1:83842614-83974614 GCA_036172215.1 Camellia granthamiana | reverse complement strand
TTTGGTATGTGGTGTATTATAAATGGAAGTCAATTATTTTATCAAAGTGTTGATAAAAAATGTGAACCTATGTGTTTTGACATAAGAGAAATTCTAACTATTCTTTGGAATAATGACTAAAATTGGTGTGGTGACTAATAACTCCGTAATGAAATATTATATGAGTTAAAATATTTCATGGGTAAAAGAAACTTTGGTAATTGTCGACATAGTCACCAATACTGGATAAGACAAATAAGATGTAAATATATTTATACAGTGATATTTATATTCCATGTTGAGATTGGAATTTAGGGTTGCAATAAACAAAAAGAAGTTAATCATGGCTAAAGAAATGTTATTTGACAAAGTGTTGTGGCCACAACCGGTATTAGTCATTTCTTCTTTGTACTGCAAAAGCAAGTTATGAAGTCTAATTGTATTTTAGTCAAATTAGTATTGTGATTATATTCACAAAGCAATTTATATCTTGTTATTTAGTTCAAGCACGCCAATTAATGATATATTCTAATTTATCTCAGAATTGTGGGGGTGTATTAATATTTTTGTGTAATTATACACTAGCAAGAGAAATTAAGTTTCCTTGGAATGCTTAAAATGTGGGGGTGCTTGGAGGATTTTACCAAACTAACGGTTCCGATTGTAGGTCCACAAAAAATCTCAATTCTTTTTATTGGACAAAGTTGGAGTAGAAGCAAAAATTGTTTCATTAACTTCTAAAGAACACCTCTATGTTTATTATTTGAAAATGTTGGAAAATGGGAGTGACATAGAGTAAAAATAAGTCTTGATGTAATTAAAGACTTAATACCCGTAGGACATTTGCTTTTAGTTGTGAATATTGTCTAAGGATAATATAGTGGATCCACGAACAACTCAATGATATATAACTGAGAAGGTCAAACGAACAAATAGCAGCCGCTAAACAAAAGGTTTGACCAGAGAGCAAATGAGGGAAAGTTCATCGAGGGACATGTGATTAAAGCCTATTACATAAGAGTCATCATAATGGTAACCCTACTTAAATGACCGGTGATCCCAAGAACTAAGTTCAAAGGGACAACTAAGTTATGTGTGGCTCACCAGAAATCACTAAAGGAGTCTATCTCCTCTCCATTCCTATGATGAGAGTGATATCTACAACTTTTGTTATATGTAGGGGACTTAGGGTAAGCTATACTTTTAATGATCACTTATATCTTGAAAACCCTAGAGGGGTATCTTTCAAGAGGAGTATTTAAGAGACTCGAAATAAGGATCGCCTATATGAGTGTGAAGGGGCTGTTTCTATGAGAATTGATAAGGCAAAATTCTCTAAAGCACTCATGAAATACCAGGAGATGCCTAAGGCCAAAACAGGCACAACCGTGAGAACTAAACTGTGTCTGGAGATATTCTGTGTGAATTATATTGTCTTGGCTTACACAAACGGCTGAACAGTTCAAGGCATCACGTCCACTGATTAGCTAGTAAGTCTGATAGGCTTTCACTAGGAAATGTTCAAAACCAAAAGCTACTTATCCCGATGCAGGGTATTTCCTTAATGTACTCTCTTTGTCTGCATGTTGTTGCATGTCCTTTTCGTAAATTTCATTCATTTGGGGGATTGTTGGAAAATTTGAATTAAATTTACTCCAATAGTTGTGTCTCTTGACATGGAAGGGTGTGTCCTTTTGAAGGGTCACAACCTTTCTAAAGAGTCATGAAGGATTCTATAAATTCTATCCCCCTCACTTCAATTTGAAGAGGGAATTGCGATTCTCTTCTTCACTTTGCATTTATTCTTCATATTTTCCGAGTCTAATTTTCCTATAAAGAGAGTACATGCAAAGCGAAGTTCGCTAGGCTTGCAATAGTAGTGCTGCTAGTGCAAGACATTGATCGTTGTATCTTGGGAGATAGACGTCCATTGAATCCTAAGCACCGGTGGGAGGATGAATCTGTCTTAAAGAAAGAGTGTCACACACTCAACTCGATCAGGTTTTGTCTATTTATGTGCTGTAAGTTTTGTTACGTTATTTTTTCAATTTATTTCAGTTTTGGTTTTGTCCCAAAACCATTTACATATTTTTTTAAATTATATTTTCCATATAGTTTGGTATTATTTTTCTAACAGAGACAAGATGATAAAACACATCAATGATATTGAATTGAGTCTCTAATTTGTCCGACTTCAAACTTTAAATGTTTGATTTAATCTTCAAATGCTTTTAAAATATAAAATTGGGCTCCAAAATTTTAAGCTTTTTTAATGTATTTATTTATTTTATTTAGAGGCATTTTGAATTTGAGATTGAGGTTAGATACAAAGTAGTAGAATATTTTTTTTACAATAATAATTTCGTCAAAAGCCCAAAAACAACTTTCTTTTTATAATTTGGTAAGTCATTTTTGGCTTGCTTGATTCACAGCTACAGAGATGGACCATCTCTTAGACCATCTCCAATGGTTCGTCAATTTTGTCATCAAATTTAAATTTAATAAAAAAAAAACCTATTTTCTTGCTCCAATGGTTTCATCAAATAAGTATCAAATCGAGGATATCAAAAATCTTTCACCAAATTGAAGACACTGGGAGCTTTCATCAAATCACTATTCATAACCATTGAATTGTCGCTGCTGAATGTCTTCCCAGATGATCCCCTCTAAGCAAAAATTTGTGAAAAAAATACACTGCTCGGTTGACCGGCCAGGCATCCACCCGATCGTCCGCTTGATGTTTTGATGAAAGCTCAAAATCCTCCGTTGAAGCACTTGATATCAAATGGAGTTTTTACTCAAATTTGATAGAAAAAAGATGCACCGTTGGAGATGTTAAAACTAGAACTTTGCATGTGATCCTTGATAGGATGTTGGTAATTTGAGTATTAAACTTTTTTACAAAACATTAGCCAACTACCAAAAAATAGAAAAAATATATATATTGTGTATAAAATGTTTTATATGTAAAATATTTTTTGGATAAAATATTTTACTTCAAAACGCACAGAGCCTGAGTCATTTTATAAGAAAGTTTAAACCTTTCAAATATAAGAGCATCTCCAACTTATATGTCAAATCTTACATGGCATACCAACAATCAAATTTCACCTTAAATTTTTGTTTCACCTTATATGTTAAACATGACATAGATATGCCAAAAGTTGAGGAATTTGACATGCTCCTTAACTCATGTCAAATCTTTAATTATAGCACATTTTTAGAAATAAAATAATATTTTTAATTCATCTTTCGATAATAAAATAATAAAATTTGACACATAGGTTGGAGAGCTTTGAGAGATGTCAAATTGACATATGCCAAATTTGCCACTCAAGCCTTCAATTTTATTTGATATACCAAAATTTGGCATATCTCTAAGAGTATCTCCACCTGAATCTTCAAAATTTGGTGTGTTAAATTTTTTTAAGACTTAGTTGGCAAATTGACATGTGTCAATTTAACATAGAAACTCTCCACCCAATATGTCAAATATATTATTCTATTATTTTTAAAAAATAAAATTATTTTATTGGATGGACTTAACATTTGACATCAACATGGAGCATGTCAAAATTTGACATGTTGAGTTCATGCCAAATGCCAACTCAGCATTTGGCATATCGGATGGAATTGATGCTTGATGCCAAAATATAACTGTTAGAGTGCCACATCATATTTGAAATATCGAATGAAAGTGCTTTGAGTATTTTTTTTTTTCTTTTTTCTGTTATTTTTTTTTTTATGTAGTAGTACAAGAGGTAACATAATTTTGGCACTTTTTTTTAAAACATTTTTAGGAAACCCAAAGTGGTTGCATGGTGCCCCAAAGCGGAGGAGGGGTCACTGCGGTGACCCACTCACTCTTGTGCCTGCCGTGCTGTTTGAACGGTACCGTTTTACGTTTTGTTCAAATTTTTTTTTTTAAAGGTTTACATTAATTCCTGTAACTAATTAATATTAGGTGATATGTTAAAAACATAAGGTGGTGATGCATATAAGCGAGTTTGGAATTAGTCAAAACATGTATGGTTTGTTTGATTTTAATGTCAAAATTAATATTTTAAGAAAAATATAATTTAGTTTGACAAAAATAAACACCAAAAAAGATATTTTTAAAAATTTTAAAAATACCTTCAAAAAATATAAAATTATATAAGAATAATGAGTGTTGTTACTTTATTATTATTTTTTTACTAATTGAGTCTATTTGAAAATTATTTGAATCGTTTGCTTCAAAATTAGTCAAAATGGCGTAGTTTAGTTATTCATTCTTCCCCTAATATAACATGTATGGTTTGTTTGATTTTAATTTCAAAATTAATCTTTTAAGAAAAATATAATTTAGTTTGACAAAAATAAATACTAAAGAAGATATTTTAAAAATTTTAAAAACTATTCACCATTAAAAAATATAAAATTATATAAAAATAATGAGTGTTGTTACTTTATTATTACTTTTTACTAATCAAGTCTATTTGAAAATTATTTGAATTGTCTGCTTAAAAAATAATCGAAATGACGCAGTTTAACTATTCATTCTTGCCTAATATGAGCCATACCATAAAAGATAAAATGGGTTACAAACTCTACATCACCACCTTGTGTTTTTAGCATACCACCTAATATTATTTGGTTACAAGAATTAATTTAAATCTTAAAAAAGAAAAAAAATAAACAAAACGTAAAACGGTGTCATTCAGGCAACACGGCAGGCACAGCAGTGAGTGGGTTTCACAGCAATGACCCCTCCTCCGCCCCAAACCGAGCCTTCCTGCCTAAACCCATCAATCTGCTCAAATCTGTCTGTTTTACGAGTTTAGACGTTAAACTTTTATGTGGATCATAATTAGGTAATTAATTTAGATCTGCTATTTTGGGAAAAAGGTGATCGCTGTGCCTGCACAACAATCATTGTTATGGGGTTATATTGGCTCATTTTGGAGTCATTTTGATAATTCAAACTGTTCACTTTTTAAGATATATAGGGTATAATATACTTGCAAAAAATCAAGTTGATCGAATATCGTTAACTATTTCATCAAATTGCATTTGTATCTAAAAAATAAATGACAAATATGATTTGAATTATAAAACTAAATACAAATGTGAGTAGATGAAAACGTTAACAATATCCGATTAACTTATTTTTTTTATAGGTGTGTTCTACTCTTTGTACTCTAAAAAAATGAACGATTCAGATCATCGAAATGGGTCCCTAAATGGGCCTATATAACCGTACAACAATGATTATTGTGCAAGAGGTACATCAGTCACCTCATTCCCGTTGTTTTGTGTCTCGCTTGACTTTGATTGTATCATGAGGTTGTGACAACCCCGTCACGTAATGTACTTTTAATTCTTTAATTTTGCATGTGCTTATGTGTTTAGTGTGAATTTGAATATTAATTATGTGATTAATATCGTTTTTCGATGCATATATGTTAACTATAGGAATATCTATTGTGATTTCTGTTATGATCTGAAATTGAAGGCCTTAATGGCGTCAGAAACCAAAATTGAGTAGTTTATCATGAATGGCATAATTTTTAGAGCCAAATAAGGAGTTTGATTAAAATTTGATTCATTTTAAAATGAATTAGATTAAATCAATTTAATTAAGTTTGTTTGATTAGCCTTAAGCTCTAATTAATTAGCTTAAACCCTAATTAGTGTATTAAGTTAATTACCATATATATATGTTAAGAGGTGTGATTAACTCATATTTGAGCTCAAAAATCTATTGGAACTACTATCTTGAGAGAGAGAGTGAAGTCAATTAGAGAAAGAAGAGCTAGAACTTGAAGATTTTACAAGAGAGTTGAAGGATTGTGTAGAAGAACTCAAGAATTGGCTAGTACAAGCTCAATTGAAGACTTTAGGTAAGTGATTAGCTCCTAATTTATGAATTTAAGCCACCAATTATGTGAATTCAAGAAGATTATGTGTTTAAAGGAGAGAATTGAGCTTAGAACAAGGAAATTGGTGTCGAATCTTACATGCATGCATAATCTTGTTTAGTTTCATCATTTTAAGCATGATTCATGTCATCTAAGCTTGAATTGAAGGTTGTATCATACATGCACTCATAATTCATACGGTTTTGAAGTTGAATTTCATGTTTTGAGAGCTTTGGAAAAGAATTTGAAATTAAAGTCAACATGCATGAAGATTTGGGTTTCATTTTGAAGAATTCTTGAGGTTTTGAGCTTTGAATTTGAAAATTGATTTTATATCCATGTTCTTGGAAGAATTTCTAAGTGTTTTTAAGGTTTTGACCAAGCCATGCAAGTTTATGATTTGAAAATGCATGTTTTGAATTTCAAACTGTGTTCTGGAGCACCCAGAATTCGACCATACCGCTCGAGCGATGAAGTCTTCACTCGAGCACACTTTGCATGCATCCAGCATTTTTATAAACATTGGTAGTTGGCTCGAGCAACCAAGTTACCGCTCGAGCAACCGCTTTTTATTTTGAACGTCAGCTCAAGCGATCATCGAGCGTAGTTTCAGACTATCCAGTTCTTTTGCAAACCAAGTGGTCCGTTTGAGCGACCAATGTTGCGCTCGAGCGAAGTGCTCTATTTCAGCATATTTTGAAAAGTCATATTATGTTCATAATTCCGTTCTCATTCTTTTTTGAGCATCCTTAGGCATGAAATGAGCATCTTAAATGAATTAAAGAGTTAGAATGAAGCCTAAGAGAATTAAATGACTTAGAGAACGATTCAAATGAGTAATGTAATTCAATATCTGTATGTTTATGAATTGTGTAGGATCATCCGCAAGGACGTGTCAGCAACCAAATCACTGTGAATAATATCTTAGTAAAGATATTTTGTTATATGCTATTTTCTTAAATGCTTTTATGGTAAGTTTTGGAACTTACGATTTTTGAATATGAATGAGACTTCGAATGTTTCAAATGTGACTTTTGAATTTGCTTTGATAAAGATTAAAGTATGGTGCTTTGATAAAGATTAAAGTATGATGGATCCAAGGTCGTTGTGCATATGATGGACCTGAGTTCGTTTTGCATATGATGGACCCAATGTTATTTTGCATATGATATACCCAAGGTCGTTTTGCACATGAGTTGGACCCAAGGTCGTTTTGGACCGAAGGTCGTTTTGTATATGGCTATATTGGACCTAAGGTCATTTTGTATGTGAATATGTTGGACCTAAGGTCATTTTGTTCCTTTGATATGTTTTCTACACGATGGATTAGACCCAAGGTCGTTTTGCTTCGTTATGATCTGCCTAAGTCTGTTATGAATGGGAATAGCATTCCACGTGTTAAATATAAGTATGATTTATTTATGTACGAATCTCATTTATTAACCTCTTTACTCTGATACTATTTACTGGATTTTTGCTCACTCTTTATAAATATGTATGTAGGTGAGCAATTGGTTGCCTAGCCTTAAAGTCTGCCCAGGAGAAGCTTGTGGTTTTGAGATGTCAACCTTGAAGTGTCTTTTCTTAGAGGCTTTTGTTTATTTTGTTTTGATCTTTTACTTTCTTTTGGTGGTCATGTTTGACCATGTCTGTATATAAGTTTTGGTTTTTGTATGGTTATAATATATGTATGATCTTGGACATGTGAGAACTTTTTATATATGTATAGGTGTGAGTGATTAATGTACAAAATGTTTTTGTTCATGCCATTATGCACAAGCTTATTGGACAAATTTTTATAATTTTGCTTCCGATTATGGCCCCATATATTTAAATATGATTCGATTTATGTTGTCTGAGGCCGTATGTAATCTTATAATTACTAACCAATTATGATCGAAACCTCAAGGGATAAGTTCAGGTCGTGACAGAGGTCTTATTAGGTCCAGATAGAAATGGTTTAAAAACAAAATGCACATAAATTAACCTCATGCTGAAATTAAAAGTTGTCAAAATATGACCATTTTGCCTGAATGATACAACTCAACTCATATCCAATTTAAGCTAATCCATTTATATCCATTTATTAAATGAGCAAATTTTGATTGAGTTGTCTTAATTTACAACTTATTTTAATCCTTCCAAAACCACTCATTTGCCACTTTTAATCTAATCTAACATAAAGCTTACTTCAATTACTAAGCATATGCATATATATATATATGATGATGGACATGAATTTAAAATAGAAGTGACAAACAGACGAGTTTGACCAAATTTGATTGGGTTAAAACTTGGTGATAAATCAACTTAACTCCAACTCATTCATTTAGTATACAATTTTATTTGAATTGGGTTGAATTGAATGCTAGTTGAACTAATTGGTTTGACAAAATAATTTAATTTTTTGCAATTTTATGATTACGGATGAGCATAATTTTTTTGGGATAAATTATATTTTGCACCCCTACACTTTGTACCAAATCTCATTTTGATCCTTACACAAGAAATCATGATAGTGAACCCCCTGCACTTCTGGTCAAATCTCACTTTGATCCTTACACATGAAATTGTGACAGTCAACCCCCTTGTACTTTTGGTAAAATCACACTTAGGTCTCTACACGAATGTAAATGTCCTATTTCTGTTACTTAATTGTTTAAATCTTTAACAAAATCTAGTCATGTGATAAGAATGTCATTACGACATGAGGGTTAGAAAAGAAAATCATCTATATTTTCCACCAATACACATTTTATCCCAAAATTTACATCAAAATATAACTGTATTAGGCTAAAACAAAACGCAGATTGTGAGCAATTGAGAAGATGAACTAAGATTTTATATAAATTGGAGTCACAAAATTTTATTTTTATAATAATATAGTCTTTTGTCTATTCATCTTTTTTTTTTTTTTTTTTTTCTTTGATATCTTTTGTCACATTTTTTTGTTTCAAAAACTCTATTTTCTTGCATTTTTTTGTCAATTTTTAACATACGAGCATATATAATATATATATATATTATGTTATATAACTCTCATGTGCTTGTCACGTAAGACAAAGTGTATTAGTGGGAAACATGTATGATTTTCCTCTCTTGCTCTCATTTTGTAGTCACATGACTGGATTTTGTTAAAGATACAAAAATGAAGTAACAGAAGAGGGACATTAACATTTGTGAAGGGACCAAAGTGGAATTTGAGTAAAAGTACAGGAGATTGATTGTCACGATTTCATGTGTAGGGGCTAAAGTGAAATTTGATGCAAAGTGGAGGAGTGTAAAGTGTAATTTATCCATTTTGTTTTCTCTAAAAATGATTTGTACAGATTATACATGAATAGAATACATTATAAGAAAACACATTTCAAGATAATGTAAAAAAAAATTAATAAACAGAGAAAATTGGTGAAAAGTTCATCCTAAAGAGTGTACAAGGCATTAAATTTAAGGAAAAATCTTATTTGATGATAAGGACAAGCCTGAAAGTTGCCGGAAAAAGTCGCCAGAAAATTGGCCAGAAAAGTCGCCAACATCGGCGGCCAATGGCAGTAGCTAGTGAAGGTGGTGGTGATGAGGTAGAAAAATATGTAATATTCAACAAATAAGGTGTTAAATGAGTGATATGTGTCACATTTCAACAGATAAAAAAATAGGTTTAGTGAATTTCAATAGATAGACAAACTATAGACAAATAGGTTGATTCCAATATATAGCTTTTACACAAATTGTATCCTTTTAACCCAAAAAATTCAAAAATAGATCTATATCCTGAGTACCCAAAAAAATAAAATCAAGTTCATGAAAAAAATTATAAAATTATGTTTTAATATTATAAAGTTTTCATTAACTTGAGATTACTTTTCCTACATCCTATTTAAATAATTAGCCCAACCTTACATACATATATATATATATATATATGCGCGCGCGCTCGCATCATTTGTATTTAGTTTATAATCAAAATGATAACAAAAAAATAAATAACTATCTATATTTAAAAAATAAATAAATAAAATAGTTTTGTTACCTCTCACTTCTCACTATTGTAATTGTAATGCAAAGTACACTAGTAAAATGTTCTCTCATTTTTTTTACATTTTTTTTTTCAGGGTTTGAAGTTTAAGATTAAAAAAAAAAAAAAAAAAAAACATTTCTATATAGCGCAACCATTAATATTTTAATTATTGAAGATAAAGAGTTAAACTTATGGAGGAAAAATTAACATCATTTGTTCGGATTTGAAAAATGTTTCTTTGAGTATTATATATATATATAAAAGGATTTGATAAAACCTAATTTATTTGGAAAATACTGTTTTAATAATGAATTTAATTTTAAGACGAGTTTAAGTTACATTATGAAAAATATATAACCGACCCTCTCATTTTCCCACCACCACCTGGCCAAGAAATGAAAAAGATTCCGATATGCAATGTACAGTGTGTATAATTTTATACAAAATTACATAAATTTTTATTAATTTATATAAATAATCTCACAAAAATACGTAAATTAAATACAAAGTCACATAAGTAAAAACTTAAGTGGTTATGCGAATTTGTGTTCAACTTTCGTATTTTTGTGAAATCACTTATATAAATTCGTGAAAGTTTATTTAATTTTGTATAAAATTACATACAGTGTTCAATGCATACTGAAAATCTTTTCCTTATTTTACTTATTTTATTTATATATTTTTTTCAAATGTGCAACTTTTTATTCCAACCCACGACAATCGATTTATTTGAGCAAGCCTTGTTAATGGGCGAGTTCATAACATATTGCCACCTCTAATTTAAAAAATGAATATTTATATATAAGTCTTAATTTATAAATTTATACTCCATTAAATTTTATTTAAAAAAAATTTAAAAATTAAATTTTTTTTTGTGCAAACCTAAAAAATTTTGTGTCTATGAATGAACATGATAATAGAACATTAATATGGAAAAAAAAAAAATTGATAATATTCTTAGTTTTAAAACAAGAAAAAACTGATAATACTTTTGATTTTATTGAATAGTTGAATCAAACCAATAAATAGAAAGGTAAAAACATTAAATCTCTCATACTCCATTTTTGTCATCAATTAATGAAACAATTATCTAGAACATTACTATGTAAAATTTATAATATTCTTAGTTTTAAAAATTGAAAAAAACTGATAATATTTTCTACTTTACTAAATAGGACTTATTAGTTCAAAAAATCTTAAATAATACCTAAACTACCGTAACATTTGTAAATAGAACTTTTCGATAAATAACTCTTTAAAAAAACCTATAACAAAACGCGTACGCAAATCCATATTTGAAAGATGGATAACTTGAATTTTGAAGATTTTCCCCTTTTACTCTCTAAACAACAACTACCTACATGAGGTAAAGTGGGGACCAACCCTGTATATTTATAGCCATAGAGGAAGTCCTACACTAAAAGGAACTCTGCCCGCAAAAATTGAAAGATGAATAACTCGAATTTTGAAGATATAGGCAAGCCTTTTACTCTCTAAACAACTATCTACATATGAGAGAAAGTAGGGACCAACCCTGTATTTTATAGCCATAGAGCAAGTACTACACTAAAAGGAACTCTGCCTGCAAAAATTATTTACATCAGGTGTAACCGAAACCCTCCTTACCCTTTTATGTAATATATCCAATATGGGGGCACGAACGCTTAGTAACATCTCCTGTTAGCAAATAGATGAAAATATATCTACCAAATCCAACCAGAATCAGATCATTGCACACAGTAAAATCATTCATACATAAATCGAAACCATACACTTGCAAAAAAATCTGATATCATCATGGATGATATGATAATACAAGTGACTATTCCCCCAGAAACTTGAGAAGAAAGCTAAAGGACAGTAGTATCCTGAGTCGATATATATGCATAAAAAAGCTACTAGTGCAGCAGTTCACCATCACAGCATCAACCAGAATTCTATGCCCAGATGAACCAATTTCAAAGGAAAGCATGTAAAAACATAATGTACAGTCATAAGTCGAACTATTATTACCTGACAACTTTGACCTGAAAATCCTTCGTCAAAATCAGCTACAGCAGAGTCGCCTATGTTTTTTTTTTTTTTTTTTTTTTTTTTTTTCCCCTAATTTTCCATGTACTTCACATTACATGCAGACAAATTGATGTTATGCAAAAATACTGTTCTCAACTCCAAGGCATCTTACCTGATAAAAGTTCATAGAGAAGTAGTGCCTACATTGTGCATTGTCAATCATATTAAAAACAAAAAGAAAAAGCAGAGAGAGAGTGAGAAGGATGAAGGCTTGGATCAGCGACGGGACAATGATGGACTACCAAAAAAGTACTGCGATGAAACGGGGGCAAGTGAGGTTTCAGGCCTAGGCCCTTGATGATTGTGAAGTCGGTTATAGTCGGACAGAGCATTCGAAGCATAGGTCGAGTATAACATCCCTGCATCATCATTTTCTCTCCTTCCTAAGCGAACGGTCTCAGTTGGATAAGATTCTCCCCTCCATGAATGGTCATCAGTCTGAGTTGGGTAAATTTCTTTCCTTTGTAAATGATCAGTCTCAGACGGGTACATTTCTCCCCTTCCACTGAGAGAATAAGTACCTGAAGGGACTTCCTCTCTCCTTGAAGGTGGGCGATATGGGTCTGGAAATGAACCACCATAGTGGTAAGTATAATATGGAACCTTCGAGTAAGAGTCCACCATAGATGTAGTAGTTGTGGTTGCAAGGGGAGTTGAAGACTGCAATTCTTGTCTAGGAAAAAGACCGTAAGTTTGGTACTGTTTCTCAGTAGCTAAAAGTGGATCATGATGAGTGGCTTGTCCTTGTGCGGAGGCAGTGTCCCTATATATATTACCTGGGTGCGTCAGGAGGTGCTCTCTTACATGGCCCCCTGAGTGAGGCTCCACGGTAGGAGTGAAGTTCTGTCTCTCTCTACGAAGACCGTAAGTTCGATATTCCTTTTCACTAGGAAAATAATCTTGAGAAAAATCTTCTCTCCCTGTTGAAGCAACATCTCCGTATGTTAAATGCTGATCCCCTTCATAAGAGAGCACATGGGTATGAGGATCTCTAGTCAAAGATTCCCCCTGTTGATAAGCCCAAGATTCTCCTGCTCCCTCATTCACTTTCCTATTGTGAATTATCATCATTGGAGCGGGTTGGATGGGTGGTGCACGTGACTGCAATTCAGCAGGCCTGAAAAGTTCTATGAGCTTCTTAACCTGCAATGGGGAAATTCATACATCAAAAAATCATGAAATTATGATCAAATTGTCAACAAACTGGATGAAGTCTCTCTCACTTGTTGGACAGTAAGATCCGTATCAAACTTGTTCTTTTCACTGTAGTTTTCCTTGATTGCCCTTCTAAAGACACTCTCCGGGAGGGGATAACAATCTTGGTGAATATTAAAGCGCACCTGAAAAGTCAAAAACTTAATAATAATATTAATAAAATGACTAGATTGCTAAAACAAGGACAGCCATATATTCAAGGAGGATCAGCTATAGCAGAATGTGACCTGAACAGGGAAGGCCCCGTTAAAAGCTGCTGGCTCAAGTTTCATGCCACCAGAAGATGATGCCTTATAGATCCCATACATGAGCTTGAGATCAAAATCATAGAGAAAAAGCTTGAGCCCTGGTTTGACTCCCAACACAAGGTCTTTCTTGCTCATTGGTACACCCATGACACGATAATGGAAACAATCTGGTTTTGTCTTTGCATTACACATGAAAATTAAACCACCGAGCTTCTCTTTTTTCCTTTCATTCTGTTGACTTTCCAGCTGACCAAGCTTTTCTTTGTTCACTTGACCGCGTTCATTTTTTTCCAACTTTTCTCTGTTCTTTCCATTACGTTGCTTCTTTTGCAACACAATTTGCTTTTCTTTGTTCATTTGATTTTCTTTGAACTTGATAGCTTCTTGGTTCTTTTCAGAGTGCTCCACATTGATAGTGTTCTTTTGTTTCATTTCCCTCGTATTTAGATTCTTCACATCCTCTTTTTCATTATTGGTACTTGTTTTTATGCTCCCCAAGACTCTCTTTCTCCTCCTCTTGTTTTTTGCTCTTTGAACCTGCGAAGTCCCTTCGACTTCATTGATCTTTATAACACTATTAATTGGAGATTTCCTGTAAATTTTAGGTTTGGGCTTTAATGATTTTGGAGTTCTATTTTCAGATGATACTGGTACTGAGGCTGCTTCAGCAGTATTCCCAGTTCCCTTCTTTTTTAAGCGTGCCATAGTCTATGCAACACAGAAGCTTAAGAATTGTATCCTGATTCCTGCAAGCAATGGTCATATCTTATGAATTAAATGATTTTTCTTTTACTTAAGAATCCTCCTAACCGAAAAAAGCACGTAGGATTTGAAGATCAAGCAGAAGCATAAACTGGATTAAAAAGAAAAAAGAAGAGTACAATGAGTGAAGTACTCGCCAATAAACCAAGCCTTGTGTACCACTCAAGTGGAGTTGGCCAGATGCATCCTCTTTTTCGCCATTCTGCTCTGTTGAAGGTATATGCTCAATTAAAATAAATATATTCAAATCTTTAATACTACTGGTCAAATCTTCAAGGGGTGAGTCCTATTGGTCATGTGGGCGTGCAGGCCAGATTTAAACAAACTTGAATAATTATTAAAATCGGCAATTCACCACCAAAGATATCAAGAAATTAACCAGGTCTGGATGAATTACACCATACAATTTTTTAATATCAACGACAAATCTAGGAAACAGTATATGTGAAACTGTAAAACAACCTGGGTTTCCAACGTTGATTGGCCCAGATTACACAGATTACACTCTCAAACTTCATGAAAATGGGCGGATGATCAATATTTGTGTAGTGTGTGCACAGATTTCAAAAGTTGTCTCATTCTGCCAAGTGAAAAGCGGGGAGACCAAAGAGGGAAACAACTGAAAATAGATGGAAAGAGGGAAAATGAAGGATGAAATTGCCAAGTCAATTAGGGAAAAGGAACATGTAATTGAATGTAATACAAGAACACAAGAATTTTTATTTTATTTCATAAGAACATAATATAAACACCATCTCCATTTGTATTGGGGGGCCAAGTACAAGATCATAAAAACATCATATACTTTATATACATATATGAAGAACTTGTAAAACTTTTGCAGGGTCCAGGGCCTCCCTAAACCCTCCGAAATTGACTGCATTCCATGTCACTTTAGGTCTTCCCCCCCCCCCCCCCCTAACATTTTAATTTATGGTGATCATGCCACTCGTCCTTACCATTGTATTTATAGATCTTTGTGTTACATGACTATACGATCTTATCATTTTCTCTCTCAACTAATTGTCAGTTGGTGCTACTCTTATCATTTCACAAATATACTCATTTCTAATTTTATTTTTCATAGTCTTACCTCACATCCATCTAAGCATTCTCATCTCGGCTACACTCATATGGTTCCAATGACAAATATTCAAGGGGTGTAACTATAGATATAGGCAAGTGGCCTAATCATGGCATATTAAAGACGATGAACAATATGTTGTGTTAACTAGCTAGTTTCAAAGATAGGAAAGCAGTATACTCTCTTATACTAGTAAAATGCAAATGTCTAGTATGCAACACTATTATGGAAAAAATAACTAACACATACACAAACCATATATTTGATACCTTTTTCCTCTAATCTCACACCATGTTGGAAATAAAATGGCTACAACCATTCGGACAATTAGGACGAGAATTGGTGGAAGAATATCTTTTCACTCGTATTTCAAATAGCTAGATTACAAAGCAATATATAGATTTGAAGGACAGCCTATGGCATCCTTAACATTAAGACTATTCATACCAATATCAAGATTTACTTACTCCACCAATTTGTAACAATTGTACCACCAATATCTTACTAAATTTTCTTCACACACCACTAATGCCCATTACCGCTTTATTCTCCATAACTTGCAAATAAACAAGCTTCCTCCAAGCCTATGGGTTCACAATCAGAAAAGCGTTCTAGAGATGAAGTGAAGATGTACAAAGCATTATTGGTTGAAAAATCGGTGTTCAATGATCGAATCAAGTACATCAACACAAGGTATCATTTCATTAGAGAGTATGTGTCCAAGAAAGACATGGAACTCAAGTTTGTGAAATCTCCAGATCAAGTTGCCAACATTTTCACCAAGCCCCTCAAAGATGATGCTTGGAGTTGATAAAAATCAAGTTTAACGGGAGGTGTTGAAACAATAAATTTGATTTTTCTTATTTTGGAGTTATGTTTTTCTCACATGTAATGGAGAATAATGTGGTAATGGAGATTTTTTGGGTAAGATAATGGACATTAGTTGTGTGTTAAAGAGAATTTAGTATGATATTAGTGGTATAGTTGTTACAAATTGGTGGAGTAAGTAGATCTTAATATTGGTATGAATAGTCTTAATGTTACGAATGCCATAGGTTGTCCTTCAAATCTATGTATTGCTTTGTAATCTAGCTATTTGAAATACGAGTTAAAAGATACTCTTCTACCAATTCTCTTCCCAATTGTCCAAGTGGTTGTTATAGCCATTTTATTTCTAACAAAAAGTGGTATCAAAACTAGGCTCATAGTGCCAGAGAGAGTGAGGGAGATGGCAAATGGAATGCTTCCATTTCAAATGCCCCTATTCACTAAAAACAACTATACCACTAATACCCAACTAAATTCTCTCAACACAACACTAATGCACTACCACATTATTCTCCATAACTTGCAAATAAACACCCTAGTAATCACCATTACATGAAAGAAAAACATAACTATCAAATAATAAAAATCAAATTTATTTTTTTAACACATTGCCTATGCATTTTGATCAATTATCTCCTTGTTCAAAAACTGAGTTCTATCAGTCTCATATTGATGAACAATGGCTTCCAATGGCGAAATATTTTGATTTTAGATTTGTTAGTCCGGTGAGTTTGATTTTGATGATGTATACAATGCATCGGTTAGTTGTGTTTCATTGTGACATATGTTTGACAAATGATTACACAAAATTAGGCTCTGTTTGGAACGATTTTGGAAATAGTTTTCTACCCATACATTCTAACTTCACGTTTGGATATGCCTTTCAAATTGTATTCCACAACCAAGACAAATTCTGCAGAAAACTCTATCTCAGGCACGATTTTCAAAAAAAAAAATTTCAAATTTGGCCTAACCGGTCATCCCACCGGTCGTCCGGCTGGTTGACCGAAACAATGAATTCCTTTTTTTTTTTTTTTTTTTTTTTTTTTTTTTTTTGGGCAATTGACCTATATTAATTTTTATATATTCGAAAAAAATATTTTCTGAATTTTTAAATTTTTTTATGTATTTTAATAGAATTTTGAATTATATGTTTGATTATGAGCTGTAAGTTTTTGTATCACATATCATATGTCACATCAACAATTCCCCACTCAATTCAAAACTATTTTCACCAAACAAATTTTCCACACTCAAATCATAATTCCAAAACTCACAAACTCAAAATATAACTCATACTCTCAAATCATAATTACAAAGCTCTACCAAACGCAGCCTTAGTGTTTTGAATTCGATAAATGTGTCCTTTGAATTGTTGTGTCATTTTATATTAGTTATCGATACCTTAATGGAATGATATATGAGGATTAATAAATGTTTTCAAAAGTATTCCATGATTACTTGAATAAGAAAGAGCTTCAGCTCTAAAATGTTTGTACCTTTTCCTCTCGAATGATTAGGATTCAAAAACTATACATACAAGTCATTTGTTTTTCACTTTATAATTAAAGAATGTTTATCTAACTTATTTTGGAGTAAAATGAATCTTTTACAATGTTATGTCCCAAGTATATCTCAATAAGAAGACCCTGTATTTGAAAGTTACATATCTTTTGCTCTCAAGAAGTTCAGATTGAAGAACTTTCAAGTATGAGATCATTTGATAATCTATTTGTTCTTAAGAGATTCAATTATGACTTGCCTAGAAGTTATAAGAAGCTTTTATTTTTATCTCAATTATCTGTATTCAATAATTGAGTTCCAATGCTTAATCTAAAAATTTACGAGGAAAAGAGAAATTGTATGTTCAATTGTGGCATATACAGAAGAAGTACATCAGCATTTATAGCTTAGGCTAACCCTAAAACAGAAAAAGAAATAATTCCTAGAATATTACACAGAATAATATTTACACAATCTCTCTCTAGAATATCTAGGATATCTACAAAATATACATAATATCCATAGAATATCTACGATATTCTCGCGATCTCCAAAATATCTACGATATGTACAAAATATACATTACATCTAGAGAAGATCTATAATATTCTCACAGAATAATTGTAAGTTTTTCGGAATAATCTATATATTCAACTTGTATTTGTTTACAAAGAGGTCATCAGTTATATAATCCTAATCTATGATTCCAAAAAGGAAATATAAAGATTCCTATTTACACTATTCCTAATGCCAAGGCCTAATTCCTAATATATACACAAACATGCTATATATACACAAACACACCATATATACATATATTCTCACACTCCCGCCCAAACTCAAGGTGTTTTAACAGAAATTACTAAGAGTTTGTCAAGAAGAAACTGAAACCGAGCGGTAGGGTAAGTCTTGATAAAGAAGTCCGCAAGTTGCAAAGCTAAGGAGACGAAAGGAAGTGAAATAGAGCCAAACTGCAGATACTAGCGGACAAAGTGACAATCAATCTCAATGTGTTTCATCCGTTCATGGAAGACAGAATTGTGGGCAATCTGAATAGCACTACGGTTGTCACAATAGAGAGAGGTCGGAGAAGACTGAGGTACATCCAAATCAGAGAGAAGACAACGAAGTCAAACAAGCTCAGCAATAACGTGAGCCATAGCACGGTACTCAGCTTAGGCAGTAGAGTGAGCAACAACAGTTTGTTTCTTGCTTTTCCAAGAGATCAAGGAATCGCCAAGAAACATACAGAAACCAAAGATGGACTTGTGATTAGTAACATCACCAACCCAATCAGAATCAGCATAGGCCATCAAGTCTAAAGAGGAAGTAGAGGACAACAGTAAGCCCTGGAAAATGGTTTCCCAAAGATAGCGAAGAATGCGAACCAAAGCAGCCTAATGGGAAGAGCGAGAAGCAAAGACGAACTGACTAATCACATGAACAGCATAAGCAAGATCAGGAGGAGTGACGGTTAAATAAATTAAACAACCCACAAGCTCGCGATAGAAAATGGGATCATCCAGAGGGACACCATCAGTAGAGTTGAGCTTCACATTAAGCTCAATAGGTGTATCAGAAAACTTAGTATCAATCAAACTGGCACAGTAAATAACCTCATTAGCATACTTGGCCTGAGACAGAAAATAGCCCTTTGGAGAAGAGGCAACTTCAATACCAAGAAAATACCGCAAAGGACCCAGATCCTTCATTTCAAAGGTGCAAAAGAGATGTTGCTTGACCTCAGAGATAGCAGGAGAGTCAGAGCCAGTGATGATCATATCATCCACATAAAGTAGGAGAGCAACAAAACCAACTAAGGTATGTCTCAGAAACAAAGCAGAGTCGAAAACAGAAAGATAAAACCCAAGCTCGGCAAGAGCAGTCTGAAAGCGATCATACCAAGCACGAGAAGATTGCTTCAAACCATATAGAACATACCGAAGATGACAAACCTACCCAGAGGAGTGAAGAAGGCCAGAGGGAGGACGCATATAAACCTCTTTAGTGAGATGACTGTTAAGAAAAGTATTCTTAACGTCCATCTGATAGAGAGGCCAATGTCGAACAGCAACAACAAAAATCAAGGTACAAACAATAGTCATCTTGGCAACAGGGGCAAATGTCTCCTCATAATCAATACCATACTCCTGCGAGAAACCCTTAACAACCAAACGAGCTTTGTATCGCTCGAGAGAACCATCTGAATGAGTCTTAACTTTATAGATCTATTTGTAACCAACCAAATTCTTGCCAACAGGCAAAGGAACCAACTCCCAAGTGTTAGTCTTCTGTAAGGCAAACAACTCGTCCTCCATAGCTGGAACCCAATTAGGATCCTGACAGGCCTCCGTATAAGCTGAGATTCTGAAATATAATAAATAACAGACAAAAAAGTACGATAGGTAGCAGAAAAACATATATTAGACCAACCCAACCTGTTTGGAGGACGACGCTCACGAGGAGAATATCGATGTGTAGTAGGATCAAAGTCGTCGGAAGCAGAAGGAACAGCAACAGGAGTAGAGACAACTAGTGGTGGGGGAGCCTTGCAACGAGAATAGACCAACAACGAAGGGAAAGAATAAGCCGAAGGAAAAGGAGGAGTTATAGGTGATGTAGACGGAGAAGTAGGAATGGCCTCAAGAGGAACAGTGGAGATGTACTCATCAAACGAGACCTCAGAAGGAAATTGGTCAATGTGAATCAAATCATCTTTGGAAATGGGAGCAGTGAAAGGGGGAAGTTGAAAGTAAGACAGACGTTCAAGAAAGGCAACATGAAGGGAGACATAAAGGTGACGAGAGATAGGGTCATAACAACGGTAGCCTTTCTGAGTAAGACACACAAGACAGATTGGACACTGAGTTTGGTTCGATCTTTACGGGGAAAGAGGACAAAACAAGCAGACCCAAAGACACGCAAGAGGGAATAATTGGGAGGTTGGGAATACAGAGTCGCATAAGGGAATTGACCGGAGAGTAGGGGAGTCGGCATGCGATTAAGGAGGAAAGCAGCGGTAAGAACTGCCTCACCCCAGAATGGTGCCGGAACAGAGACAGAGAGGAGAGATCTAACTGTCTCAAGGAAATGACAGTGTTTACGCTCAGCACGACCATTTTGGGCAGGAGTATCAGTACAAGAGGTTTGGTGAATGGTGTCCAATTTGGCCAAATACTCACATAATTCAATTTTAAAGTATTCCCCACCCAAGTCAAACCAGAGTATTTTAATTGTGGCCCCAAACTGTGTAGTGATCATAGACTGAAAGGTACGATATATCTGGTAGAAGTCAGATTTATGAGCCATAAGGTAAAGCAGGTACAATCATCAACACAAGACACATAGTACGCAGAACCCCCTTTAATGAGAATAGGAGAAGGTCCCCAGACATCAGTATATACAAGAGAAAATGGGGAAGCAGAAATAGAAGTACTATTATTAAAAGGTAAAGCTATCATTTTAGCAAGTTTACATCCTTGACACTCATTAATTTGACTGGGAAAAACTTTACCTAACAATCCTGAATGAGCTAAAGGCCACAAGCGGTAAACAGACAAATGACCTAAGCGAAAATGCCATAAATAAAACTAACTCAACTGAGAATCTAACTGACAAGATGAAAGTGCAATGGGGGAGGTAGACAAAAGAAGATGCAGACTTTTCACCATATAGAGATCTCTAACTCTACGGCCAGTCCCAATTTGTTTCTTGGACACCCAATCATGCACACAACAGATAGAAGAAGAAAAGATAACATCAAAACCAAAAACATCAAGCTGACTGATAGAAAGCAAGCTAACAGACAGTTGAGGAATATAAAGAACAGATGGAATAGTAACAACAAACATGGTAGAGGGTAAAACAGACCCAATAGATAGGACAGACATATCAAACCCATTAGCACTATTAATAGTAATAGGAATGGGAAGCGGGATACAGTTTTGGAGTAAGGAAATGTGAGAAGTCATATGATGAGAGACACCAGAATCAAAAAGCTAGACAGAGGAAGGAATACCTGAAGAGGACCCAAGCAAACCTGAATTAAGAGAGGTGAGAGCAGAAGCAGATGAAGATGATTGAGAGGTGGACCAGAGATGCTGAAGCTGAGCAATCTGGGCACTCAAAGAAGCCAAGTCAGGATCAGAAGCCGGAGCAGATGCAGTATAAGCAGCAGAAGGGCGAAAAGTAGTCGGAGCAGGACCTCGGAACTGTGGCTGAGACGACTGAGAAGATTAAGCAGACTAACGGCCTTTTTTGGGACAGTTGTACTTCCAATGGCCTTTCTGATGGCAAAAAGCACACTCATCAGAGACTAGTGGCCCCTTCTTGGGCTTTGCAGTGGCCTGAAGCTGATGAGATGGGGAGTTCGACAGCAGAGGAGGCTGAGTAGAAGCCAAAAAGGCAGATGGAGACATAGTCTGACTGGCCGTCTTAAGACGGGTTCCCTCGGAGAGGAGCTTACAAACAATAGCATCCACAGAGGAAAGAGGAGACCGATGAAGAATGCCACCACGGATAGCCTCATATTGAGAGGAGAGAGCCGTTAAGAACTGCACTAAATGACCTTGCTCCCGAAACTCAACATAAGCGTCTAGTGCCCTGAGGCTAGATGGTTCCATGAGAGCCAACTGATCCCAGATACTTGTCATCTCAATGTAGAAATCCTGAATAGATTGATCCCGCTGACGAGCACTCTGAATAGTTGTTTCTAACTCATACCGTTTGGCAAAGTTGGACTACTGATACACACCCAATAAATAGTCCCACACCTTCTTAACAGTACTGTATTTGGAAAACATCATTCCAATACGGTCATCCACAGAATTATGAAACCAGGTCAGGACTTGGGCATTATCACAATCCCAAGTGTCACAGGAAGTCATATATCCATCTTGCTTCGAGTCTAACGAACGGGAAATAGAACCAGAAACATAGCCCCATTTTTTCTAACCAAGAAAGAAATTCTTCATAACACTAGTCCAATAAGCATAATTGGCACCAGTGAGTTTACATCTGATGGCTTGAATTTTGGTGTCCATCATTGTAATAAACCAAAGATACAATAGGTCGAAGTATAATAATAACTAACAAGTGGGCCAAACAGGAAATCAGATTTTCTATTTTTTTTTTTTTTAAACCAAATAAGAGTATTGAACCAAATAAGAATACTGAACCAAACACAGAGACAGAGAGAGAAAGAACCAGAGTCAGAGATGAACCACATGAAGCCAACGAGAGTCGTGATGAACCGAGATGAACAGAGAGAATCGCGATGACCAGAGGTAGCCGACGAGTCGAGATGACGCCGACGAGAACCGAGAGAGACGCAGCAGATAGGGTGCGACAGGGAGTTGCGATTGAACCGAGACCAAGAGGCAGAGGGTCTTGGGTCGGGGTCAAAGATGAACCAGATGAAGCAAACCCACTACGGCTAGGTTTTCGAATCTGAAGGCTAGGGTTTCAAATCAAGCTCTGATACCATGTAAGTTTTTCGGAATAATCTATATATTCAACTTGTATTCGTTTACAAAGAGGTCATCAGTTATATAGCCCCATACTATGATTCCAAAAAGGAAATACAAATATTCCTATTTACACCATTGCTAATGCTAAGGCCTGATTCCTAATATACACAAACATGCCATATATACATATATTCTCACAATAATATCTACACAATATTTCCAGAATATCTATAATATCTACAAAATATACATAATATCTAGAGAATATCAACAATATTCTCACAAAATCATGTTATATCTCATGATCTTGATTCAAAGATCCGTGAATGAACTCATTTGACAATGACTTAGATGAATTGTTTCTTACCTTACTTGGAGTAGGATTTGTGTTTGGAAGTGTTTTGGAGATTGGATTGCACAAAAATCCAAACCAATTAACCCAACCTGCGTACATTTTAATAGTTTTGAAAGTTAGTTTGGTTGGCTATGGGTAGGGGTAAATGTTTTTACGAGTTGACAATTGGGTTGCAGGTTTGGTTTCAAACAAAACCACACAACCAACTCGACTGATAAAAATACATAAGCACGCAACACTTTTAGCTCCATGTGTCCAATTCTTCTCTCTCTCTCTCTCTCAAATTGCAATGGATGAAAAAGAAAACCCTAACTCCAACACTTGTCATTGTTCCCTCCATTCATCAAGGAACCTAAAGGAGCCTGAGCACATCCAATGATGTTTTCAAGATCAAATCGAAAAGGTCATTTCACTAGAGGATCATGTGAAGAACTAAGATTGAGAAGGTTGTGCGATAAATCTGATCTAGATCAAGCGGATTATTTGGCCAAGATAGATGTATAGTAGATGCAAAGAACCCTAACAATTTGATGAAAATAATAGAATGGTTAGGTGGTGAAGATCATTTGGTTATTCTTTCTTCATTTGGATTCTTCTTCAATAGGGTTGGATTTGTTTTCTTCATTGGTTATTTGTTCTATTGTGTTAATCCCTCTCTCTCTCTCTCTCTCTCTCTCTAAGGTCAAACATGCATTTGCAATGCATGGTTTTGGCTGATCTGACCACCAAACAGAACAACCCGATGTGTGCAGTTTGAAGGGTGGTTCAGTTGAAGACAGGTGGACATTTTCTTAACCCCAAATTGGTCAGGTCGGGTGCAGTTTGACAATAAACCCGAGCTGACATGACTTGCGAACAGCCCTATTTGGAGCACCCACAGATTTTTGGGTAAGTAGAGCACCCACAGATTAAAAATCAAATTGCTGGAAAAAAGAATCAAGTCACCAAAATTTAGTTGTGTCGGCTCGTAAGGTCAGAGAGTATCTTCAACTTAAAGGTGCGACACCAGAATCAGTTGGGGTCAGCTCAGAAAGTCAATGCAACATTTCTACGTAGAAGGTGTCAACATTATTTTGTAGTGTTATTTGAAAATCCTGCTCAAGGAGTTTGGTGTGGACACCGAAATTGAAAATTAGAAATCTGACAATGCAATAACTATTTTTGCATTAAATGCACTCCAACCTCTTCAAACAGTCAAGAAGAGATGAAGGGGTATAAAAGGAAGATTTCTACGCATCTACAAACAAGAGATCAAGGATCCAAATAGAAACCCATCAAGATCTTTTAAGAATGAGCCCTAAATTTCATATTCTTTGCATGTGAGCTTCATTGTTTAAATTCTACTCTTTGGGAGTATTTTTGTACTAAAAGTGAACAGACACAAGAAGTGGGGACAAGAAGTCCACTGAAATCAAGAGAGAGAGAAAACATGAATCCTCAGATTCTATAAATAGCTCTCTAATCTCTAATAATTAAAAATAATAGAATCCCTTTAAAAGAAGGAACCCCTGAAACCCACAAAAACAAAAAAAAGGGGCTAAATAGAAAATTTTCTCCCAAATGTTCTCAACAGCTTCACTTTTCTCCTAACAAATTCTAGTATTCCTCTCTAGCCACAAAACACAAAGAGCCACACAAATAACATATCTCCAAAGAGCCCAAGCCTTAGCATTTGAACCAAATCTTGTAAAATCAATGCATCACAAATTCTCATAAAAATCTTCTGCTTTTTCTTCTCCACATCATTTGTAAAAGAAGGTTGAGTTCCATAAAAGTCCAATTTTTTCTTCTCCACATCATTTGTAAAAGGGTTGTCGAGTGCTTGGGATTGATTGCTCAAGTGTTTAGGAGAAATACTTGGAAAAAGCTTTAAAGAAATGTGCTCTATTCATAGTAAAAAAACAAAGGGTTATATTTTGAGTGAGTTTTTAGGACAATTCTTGTAGAGGTCTAGCAAGTTCCTGAAAAGCTTGTTTGTTGTAAAGCTATTTGAAAAATAGTGGAAGCACTCAAGAGGAACCTTGGAGAGTAAATTAGGGCAGGGATAAGTCAAATCACTATAAATCTTGTATGTTCTCTCTCTCCTCTCTCCTTATCTTGCTTTAATCCTTTATATATTGCTTTCATATCATTTGAGCACACACTCCTACACACTTGTATTCTTAGCATAAACACTCTAACTCTAGAAACCCTAACCCTAAATACACATACCCTCTCTTCTCCCCAGCACTTACAACCACCACATTTTCCCTCCCCAGGCATCGCAGCCACCTCCTCTCCCTTCCTCACATGTCGCCCTTCCCCCTTTCCCCTTACCTAGCCTCACCACCACCTTTTCTACCTTCTCCAGGCGTTGTCACACTTCTTCCCTTCCCAGATGTCACCGCCCCCTCTCCCCTCCCAAGCCTTACCATTGCTCAATCTCCCTTTGTAAAACATCCCTATGCTTCATCTCCTCTCCCAACATCTTCATTCACCACTAATATATATGTGTGTGTGTGTGTGTGTATTTACAGGATTGATTTAAAATATAATTCAATTAAAATTAGGTAAACAAATTAGGAATTAGAATAAACAATTTACGATTTGAGATGAATTATTGATTTAACTAAATCAATGTTGGTTAAGATAGAATTTATGTGTATAACAGAAGAGAGAAAGAAAATAATAAAAAAGAGACTTTGAGGGGTATATAGATCATTTCACATCTATCAGTAATGGTATTAACAGTCACAACCAGGGGCGGAGGGACATTGGGCTTGGGGGGGTCCCGTGCCCCCCCTGACTTCTGAAATTCATTTTTTTTTTTTAATTAAGTCTGGTCAGCCTTGTGCCCCTCCTCTAATACACAATTTCAAACCCAACTAACCACTGACACACACACACACACCACGCACGACGCACCACGTTTATATATATATATATATTTTTTTTTTTTTTTTGGAATCTCAATCCCAATCCTAATTAAATACTAATACAACTTTTTTTTTAGGTGAATACACACAACTCCAATTACAGCAAGGTTAAAACTCTAAAACCTTAAAAGTGTATGAAATTCTTTATTTTTTTTATTTATTCACAGTACTTGTGAAGTATCTTCGTATTTTCTTTGTCTTCTTTGTCTCCCTTTGTTGCTTTGCAATTTACCGACTCGCGATTCACTAAATTAGGATCACATAGCACAAATTTGGGACCACACTACAACCTTGATATCTTTTCTTCATTATTTACAGGTAACTTTATTTTATTTTTTTTACTTTTAAATAAAAATTATGAGTATTAATTTATAATTATTTGTTAAGTTTTGATTTGTAAAATTTTTTTTATTTGTTATTATTTATGTTAAAATAAGAGATTTTGATATGCTAAAATTATGAATCTTAATTGGTGGTAATTTATATTAAAATTAGGGATTTTGGTTTGTTATTGTTTGTGCTAAAATTAGGGATTTGATTTATGCTAAAATTAAAAATATTAATTTGCAGTGATTAATATTTAAATTAGGAATTTTGATTTGTTGTAATTTGTGCTAAGATTAAAAATTTAGATTTGTTATGATTTGTACTAATTTAAATTTTTTGATTTGTATTAAAAGTGGAGATTTTGATTTGTGAGGGATTTGAGATTTTGATTATGAATTTTTATTTTGATTTTTGATTTTTCCAAACAGTCATGGAGAAATATTTCAAAAGAAAATCAAAATTGGAATCATCTCTTTCTCAAAAAAAAGATGATAATTATTCTTCTGCAAAACAAAGTCGCATAGAAATTAACTTAGTAGCCTTTCCTGCAGATCCAGGACTACGACCTCGGATTATAGACTATAATGCTAATGATCGAGACCGAATTCGTAGGGCATATCTACAAAAAGGTCCTTGTCAACCTCGTGATCATAATTTTCCACAAAAATCATTTGAACAAAAATTTTGGCGATTTAATCAGGCTTGGTTTAGTGAATTTCCTAATTGGTTGGAGTATAGCATAGCAAAAGATGCAACATTTTGTTTATGTTGTTATCTTTTCAAACCCGATATTGGAGATCAAGCTGGTGATGATTCTTTTGTTGGTGAGGGTTTCTCAAATTGAAAGAAAAAAGAAAAAATTCAGACTCATGTTAGAGGTCCCAATAGTGCTCATAATCAAGCTTCGAGTAAATGTCAAGACTTGTTAAACCAAAACCAACATATTGAAATGATTTTTTTCAAACAATCTGATCAAGCTCGAATTGAGTATCAAACCCGTTTGAATTCATCAGTTGATTATGTTAAATTTCTTCTAAGACAAGGACTTGCGTTTCATGGGCATGACGAATCTGAAAATTCAAGTAACCAAGGAATTTTTCTTGAACTTCTCAAGTTTCTTGCTCATCATAATGAAGATGTCAAAGTGGTTACATTGAGCAATGCTCCTCAAAATCTCAAGTTGACATCTCCTAATATTCAAAAAGACATTGTAAATGTGGCCGCATTTAAAACTATCAATGTGATTATTAGAGATCTTAGTGATGCACTTTTTTCTATTTTGATTGATGAAGCCCGTGACATTTCAATCACGGAGCAAATGGCAATTGTAATACGATATGTTGACAAAAAAGGCCAAGTGATCGAGCGCTTTTTGGGTATTGAGCATGTTTCTAATACGAATGCTCCGTCACTTAAACAAGCTATGGAAAATTTATTCTCCAAACTTGGATTGAGTATTTCCAGATTGCGGGGTCAAGGATATAATGGGACTAGTAATATGCAAGGTGAGTTCAATGGTCTTAAAACACTTATACTGAAAGAGAATCCTTGTGCATATTATGTTCATTATTTTGCTCATCAATTGCAATTGGCACTTGTAGCAGTGGCAAAGAATCATAATCAAATTGCTTTACTTTTCACTTTGGTTTCTAATGTGGTGAATGTTGTTGGAGCATCATGTAAACGCCGAGATACTGTTAGGGAGAAGCAAGCTACAAAAGTTGCTGAGGCACTTAATACTAGAAAGCTATCTAGTGGGCAAGGCTTAAATCAAGAAACTAATCTTAAACGTGCTGGTGATACACATTGGGGTTCACACTATGGTACTTTAGTCAGCTTAACTAGTATGTTTTCAACCGTGATTGATGAGCTTGAAATGATTTCGGAGGATGGTTCAAATTCAGAACAACGAGCAGAAGCAAATGTATTGTTGGACTCATTCAATCATTTGAGTTTGTATTCAACCTTCATTTGATGAAAACAATATTGGCTATTACAAGTAAGTTATTGCAAGCACTACAAAAGAAAGATCAAGATATTGTTAATGCTATGAATTTAGTTCAAATTTCTAAAGTACGGCTCCAAAAGATGAGGGAGAGTGGGTTGACAACTTTACCTGATGATATTTTGTCTTTTTGTGAAAAGCATGAAATTGATGTTCCCTAAATGGAAGATATGTTTGTAGTTCGAGGGAGAAAAAGGCGCAATGCTCAAGAAATTACAAACTTACATTACTATCACGCTGAGTTATTCTACACTATTTTGGATATGCAAGTTCAAGAACTAAATGCTCGGTTCACTGAGTCGAATACTGATTTGTTACTTTGTGTGGCATGTTTGAATCTATCTAACTCTTTCTCTAGTTTTGACAGGAAAAAATTAATTCATATTGCTGAATTTTATCCCAAAGAATTTTCTTCAGTAAAGCTCCTGGTACTTAATGATCAACTTGATACATATATTATCGACATGCTATCCAGTAGTGAATTCTGAATATTGAATGGAATTGCCGATCTTGCTAAGAAAATGGTAGAGACAAGAAGAGACAATATATCCATTGGTGTATTTGCTCTTGACTTTAGCATTAATCTTACCTCTTGCAAGTGCTACTGTTGAGAGGGTATTTTTAGCTATGAATATTGTGAAGAATCGGTTGCGGAACCGAATGGGTGATGAATGGATGAATGATAGCTTGGTTGTCTACATTGAGAGAGATATTTTTGATGGCATTGACAATGATACAATTATGGAAAGATTTCAAAAGATGAAAACTCGCCGGGATCAATTGTAAAAGTTTAAAATTTAAAACTTTTTGTAATGAATATTAATTTTTAATGTTTAACATTAGCTCGAAAAATTATTATTATGTTATTGTTATTGATTGGGAAAGAAAAATTTTGAGATTGTAATTAATGGATGCCCCCCCCCATATTAAATTCCTGGCTCCGCCACTGGTCACAACCACAGGGGAAAATTCTATTTTCACACACTACTTCCTCTCTTTCCACATCTTTTCTCAATACACGCACTATATAAATTTAAATTATCAACTTTCACTCAATACACATCCTACCATACCAAAAATACCCTTACCATCTTCATCCTCCAAACCCTAACCCTATACCACCGCTATTGCCGCCGCCGCCGGCACCTCTACTACTCCCAGCAACCTAAGCCCCAGCCAATTAAGTATCGAAGAGTGAAACATCTATCAGACATGATGGTCCACTACTATAAGATTGCCCAAACATAGCATTGTTGGAGATGTTATTAATGACCTTAAGACGAAGGTAAAACCTTTTGTTTCTGGTGGAACATGTTTCGCATATTTTTGCATAGATGCGCCTCTATTGATTGGATTACAATAATATTTTTCTCACCTCTGTGCAAAAGTATACTTTTTCTTATATTTACAATTACATAAATTTGTTTGAGAATTTTTTAATTTTGCTCGGCAGTTCATATACTTGTTTGCAGTTCATATACTCAGCCATGGATGGTGATGGTGGAAACTGATGGTTTGAGAGAGTTAGAGTTAGGGTTTTGGGAAAGTGATATTTTGGTAATTTAATTTTAAGACAAAAATATAATTAAAAAAAAATCATTAAGTGTATGAAAAGAGAGGAGAGGAAGTAGTGTGTGGAAATAGAATCACCCAACCACGGGCTGTCTGACCATGTTTGAACCATAAGGGGTAAAATGCTTCGGCCTCAAATGACAATGGGGTAAAGTGAATTTTGCCTTTATACAAATAATAACAGCAACACTGATTCATATTCCAAAACTAGAAATGAAATATCTGATAGTCAAAATCTTTCTTGTAAAATGCAGAGAACAAATTTCTATCAAGTGTCAAACAAGATATCTAATAGCTTCTCTCTAATCACACAAAGCTTATTTTTGTTTTCAGAAACATCATTCGTCCTAGATGCTCGGATAAATATACAGATCAAAGATAATTTTGGTCCTCCAAGTATTACCAGAGCGATCAATGGAAATCTACATAAATAGAACGACAAAAACATAAATTGATTCTGCCTAAACCTTTCTTATAAAAATGCAAAAAAACAAGTTTTTGTCAGATGGAAAGTCTCCTCATGATTCATCGAGAACACACTTGATTACTAGCAACAATGATCAAAACACACACCCAATCAATCACCAAACAAAAAGATAAAAAAAATTTCCCCTTATACCGCACATTGTAAAGCAAGATTACTAAAAAAAATGAGACAAATAGTGAAAACCCTAGTAGATATTCGACGAAGAACAGAGAGAGAGAGAGATACCTTGAGAAGGTGAGAGATGGATGTAGAAATTGAGGGACGGAGGAGAGACTCAGAAACACAAGGCCGCACGGAGATATGCAAACGGTGGGGTTTCAATTTTAATGGTGGAGTCGGAGGAGATACAATTTCAGAAATGTAGGGTGTTTTTTTTTTTTTTTTTCTTTTGGGAGAGGGATTTTCAAAAATAAAAAAAATTGGAGAAAGGGTGTAGAAATTATTTTTAGGCTTGATTTGGGATGACCTATATAATCTATCTTTTTATCTTTTTATCTTTTTTCCATCACATCACTTCTCTATTTTTCTGCACATCTTTTCGTAAAAAGACAAAAAGTACACTTTTTTAGGACACCGCAAACCAACCATGGTTGTAGATTTTGAGAGTAATTTTGGAGTTTGGAATGATTTATTATTTTATTGTAATTGAGTAGACATATATGAGAGAAAAAGTGATTAAAAATAAAAGATAAAAAAAATGTTTGATTGATGTGTAAGAGAAAAAAAAATAATTTTTTAATTTTTTTTAAAAAAATCACAAATCAAACTAAATTTTGAAAAAAAAATTCAAAAACAACTAAAAACAAACCAACAAGCCCGTAGTAATTTCAGATATTTTAATGCCCCTCATTGGACAAGTTATATGGTAGATTTATATGGATGGATATGGGTAGCAAAATCGAATACCCCTCATTGGACAAGTTATATGGTAGATTTATATGGATGGATATGGGTAGCAAAATCGAATAGTTCACTCCGTTTGGATTCCTGGACTTGGATTCCTGGACTTCGTGAGAAAAGTAAAGAAAATGGGAGAAAGAAATTGGCTGAGGCTTGCCTTCAGTCCTCTATCTAGACTAGAGGGTCTAGTCTGATCTATTGGACCTATTTTTTGATTTCTTCTTAATAATTTAAATTGTTCATATTTTAGAATTTGTTGAATATATTTTTTCTGTAAAAAATCACGTCAATCAGATAATGGATACTACGTATTCATATCACTTTTTTTATGAATCATTAATTTTCTGACCGTCCATTTTTTCCAGACAAAAGTGATCCGAATGTATAGTATCCGTTATCTGATTGATGTGATTTTTTACAAGAATAATTTACCCAACAAACCCTAAAGTGTAACGGTTCTGATTATTCAAAAAGGGTCCAAAAGTGTGCTCAATAAGCCGAACGAGACCGAACTATCCCAAATCTGGACTGGAACCAAAGAAATTACTCTTTATAAAAAAAATTACTAAGGTACATTACAAAAAATATTTTTTTTAAAATATAAATTATTCTTTTAATTTTAAAAATTATATTCCGTCTTTTGATGTTTTTAATTTCATAACAAATAGTTATTTTTAATGATAAATTATTAAGTCAATTAATAATTTTTAATTATGTAATAAATGTATTTTAATTAATAATTCAAATAATTTTATTACTATGTAAGAAAACAGTTAAAAATTTTATTTTCCAAACAAAAATATTTATAATTTTCTAAACTACAAGTAAATCTTAAATGATGTATTTGTAATCTATCCAAAAATTATAATAGACATCAAAATTACTCTTTATAAAAACTTATAATACTTAAATTATTTTTCTAAATATAAAATAAATAATATATATATATATGTATGTATTTTCTTTCAATCATTGTTCATCCAAGTAAGAAAGTAATAAAATACAATTTTTTTTCTTTTTTGTCATGTAATTGAGAAATTCGAATCATGTCATTTCTATTTTCATCTCTTGATTCAAACGAAAAGATTTAAGAATAAAATGTAAAGGGTTACTAGAACTTTATTTGGTTGTTAATTTTAAAATCTTAGAATTAATTAATCAAAATATGCATAAATTAATTCGAACATTCGATTATAAATAGTAATAAAAATATATATAGAAAAATACATTATTACATTTTACAAATAACCTAATAATAAAAAATATAAAAAAAAAAAGATAAATTACTTTTAGTTTCAGTTTTAGAAATTTATTGCGTTCATGAAAAAAATTATGATTTTAATTATTAATATTTATAAAATTTATCACTTATTTATAATTATTTTTTAAAAATTAACTAAAATTTTTCCATACAAAAATCTAAGAATGTGATCACACATTCCATGTACTTGAGTGTTTATTATTATTTTTACACAACTCAATGGTGGTGGTGGTGTTTACATTTTTTATTTTAAGTCAATATACATTTGCAGAAAGAATTAAAAAAAATAAAAAATAAAAATAAAAATAAATTACGAATCTTGTTATGTATTTTTTTTTTATACATATTACACAAAAACCGATAGTATGTAATTTTCTTGGAGAGTTTATAGTTGAGAAATAAAATTTTGCATTTTGTGATAATGTTACGTATTTTATAATAATATTTCATATTTCTTTTGGGATAAATTATATTGACCTTCTTTGAGATTTAAAAAAAAATACAATAAAACTCATAGTTTTGGCGTGTTTACAATGATCTCCTTTTTAATAAGGTAAAATATCATTTTTTTTTACAATAGAAACGATAACATCAATCTTTTTCATCTATATAACTAAAAAATTATTATATAATAGAAATGGTAATATCATTTTTTTTTATCTATATACTAACAAATTGTTGATAAAAATATATTTTTTGAACCTTAAGGGAGGTAGAGTAATGGGAAATTTTTTTTAAAGTCCTGATATTAAATTTTATAAGATAAAGGATATACAATAATTTCATTATAATTGAGATCCCTCAACATTTTCACAATAAAAATTCTACTCAAAGATATTTGTGCCTGACTTAAAGAAATTTTGGCCTGATTTTGAAAAAGGTCAACCCCAACACAAAGAAATTTTTCCAATTTCACAAAAAAATTTCATCGAGGGACCTTAACTAATAAAAAAAATATCTTAGACCTCTCTTACTACACAAAGTTAGAGAGGGATGTTTCACTAATTTTTTCTTAATGTAATTTGCCCTGTTTTTTTCATATTAATATTTTGGATAAATTACACTGACACCCCCTGAGGTTTATGTTTATTACAGTTCCTCCCTCACATTTGGGAAATTACACTGACCCCCCTTGTCAGTGTAATTATTTGACGGTGTTAACTTTTAAATTAAAATGACATATTTACCCTTAACCTTTACATATACTTTAAAGGATAAATTACATTAACACCCCTGAGATTTCAATTTAATACGGATCCCCCCCTGACATTTAAAAAAAAAAAACTAATTTAATAAAAATAAATATGAAGAAATATATTTAATTTGTAAAAAATTATTTCTAACCACTCGAAAGATAAAAATTATATAAAAATGATAATTATTTTTTATTTTTTATTTCTTAACCAAATTAATTTTTAATTTTTAAAAAAAAATTCTAAAAATCAAACCATACATAGCTTAAGAATCTTTTGATAAGTCATTTGTTACGTTGGTAACTTATTTAATTATTTGTTAATTTTACAACATTTTAACCATCTGAAATATATTTGGTAACCATTTCATTTTCAATTTATATTTACAAAAATTTTAAAAATTGTCATCAAAACTTATTTGATATTTTTTTTTGTTTATAAATAGTTGTCTCAATTTGTAAATTTGAGGAAAAAAACGTAAATTCAAAAAATGAGTTTACATTGGTTTTTAAACAGAAATTTGAAATTTTGACTAACAAATTTTTTTTCAATTAATTTTTGATTTCAAATTATTATTTTTTTCAATGATTTTTTTTTTTCCAACTAATACTAATCGAGGGGGCAATTGGTAATACTACTTTAAACCTTGGGGAGGAAATTGTAATTTCTAAAATGTGAGGGGTGTCAATATAATTTACCCAGTGAGGGCAAAATTGGTATTTAAAAAAATTAAATTGCTAACATCAGCAAAATCTGTTAGTTGACTTAACAGTCAACTAACTGAGAGAGCAATCTGTAATGAAATTTTAAACCTTAGGGAGGGGAATGTAATTTTTAAAAAGTGAGGAGAGAACTGTAATAAACATAAACCTAGAGGGTGTCAATATAATTTACCCTAATATTTTTTATCTACCATCTAAAAAAACATTTTTTTATCTACAAAATATGTAATATTACTATAAAAATACGTAACTTTATTATTGAATTATAAATTATCATAATTATTCTAAAAAATTACATATTATTTATTATAAAAATACGCAATATGTAAGGGAAAAAGAATGCTTGTATATGGGAAGTTGACTTTGAACGTTAGTTATTGAAAATTTTCTTATTTATTAACAAAATAAAGTATAATATTAGAAACAGCCATAAAGTCTGATACATTGCTCCGATCGTCTGATATCCATATACAAAAACAAACAAATAAAAAAAATAAATGGAGCACAACCATATATAGAATAAAAATAAAAAATAAAAAATTCATATGATGATATTTGGTCTTACTTTCTTCTTTACTTTGCTCCAACTAAGATGCTTAATTTTTTTAGGTGAGGTTTGTTTTGCCGGAAAATATTTTCTTATATTTGGTTGTGTTATTGAAATTAATATATTAATAATTGTATTAGTAGTGATGGGGTGGTAGCAATAAGGTAGAGGTGGAGCTAGTGTGACGATGGCGACAGGTGATGGGTGTGATGGTCAAGCATGATGTGGTGGTGGCAATGGTGATGGAAGTTATGATAGTAGTGGTACTGTAATGGCATTAATAAGATTTTAGTTTGGAAAATATTTTTTATAATTAAAAAGTATAAAATTTGTTGAACCAAAATAGACTTATTTTTCATTAATCATGAAAAATATTTTTCATTGACTTTTATTTTCCTTTATACAAAACACCAAAAAAAAATTGAAAAATTATTTTTTACCTATATACACATAGCGTTAGATGATGATAGCGCTCTTAAAATATAAAGTATCATGAAAAAAATTGATATGATTTGAATGTTATGTCACATAAAAATAGTTTAAAGAAAAATGCACATCAAACATAAGAGTGTAATAATGACCCGGCTTGGCTCAATCGGGCCCGCGTCCGGGCTCAGGCCAACCCGGGTGGGCTTCGCGAGCTCCCACTTTTTTGGCAGACCAGGTTGGGTTAATCCATGAGTCGAAAAGTGGGGCCCAGACCCAAACTTAAGCCCAATCAAAATAGGTTTGGGGCCTAGGGCCTTGGCTCAATTCCAGGCCTGCGCAAGCCTTTTTTTTTTCTTTGAAAAATGAACGATAAATATATTATATATGTAGATTATTTATTAGAGATAAAAAATAAAAGAAAAATTGTACTAAAATATTTTAGTTAAGATTAATAAGATGTTTGGTCATATTTCATGTGTGGTGATATTCAAATTTAATTATGTATGATTTATGTTTTTTTGGTGATGAACTTATAACTAAAAAAAATATGAAATTATATAATTTTCTTCTTTTGAAATGAATAATTTTATATATTTGAAAATGAAACTTTCAATATTACAATCATTAAATTAATTATACAACATTTATTGAATGAATAATTTTTTATTTCAAAATGAAATAAAATATTACAAAAATTTATATCATTAAATAAAATAGGTGCAAATTATTGATGATGGTAGAGTAATTGCATCACTACAGGTCAAGTACATTCCAACTAGGGTGGCACCTACTAGCCTACTAATCATTTTCATTATATTCCACCTTAATAATCTAATACAAACAAATAACGAAATGAAATAATAAAAAACAAATTGTTGACCAATCATCGGAGGAGACAAACAATTCAGTCGCGTTATCCGAGGATATGTCATCCAAATCATTTTGAATTCTCTCATTTGCACTATAATTTTGTTTTCTCGTAAGCGCATGCATATGATCTCTAGATATCAGTGTCTCAACCATTTTGGGTGAAAGCCTGCAGTGGTAATCGTTCAGTACCCATCTACCTGTAGTAAAAGCTGTTCCAAAGCAACTGTAGAATAGAAACGGTTAATATATCATGGGTTATTTGTGAAACCACAGGCCACATAGTTTCATTTTGTTTCCACCAATTCAAAATATCAAAATCATCGAAATCATCCACTGATGGATTTTTCAAATAACGTTGTAGTTCAAAATTACTTACGCTTGTATATTGAGATATTCTTCTACTTTTTATTATTAGAAAAACACTTAATCTCTCGCCTCGAGATGATACTATTAGTGTAGTGTGTGTATGTGTATTTGCAGATGCTACCTTGTATTTTTCAAATAATGTTTTGCATGTTTGCATAATAGGGACAAAGTGTTTTTCATTAGCGAAAATACAATCTAAAAATTCTTGTAAACCAATTTCTTTACACCTAAGATCAATTATTATGGCTAAACCTAAAAGATGAGGCAAATGGATCAAAATATTTTTTTAATTTTGTTTTCATTAAAATAATAATGGTTACATAATATTCATTACCTATATATTTTACAAAAATTTTAATTATTTCTACTAACATATGTAAAACAAATTGTGAAGTATGAATATATATATAAGAAAATAATTTTGTAAAAGTATCAAAAACTTTTAAAAAAAACTGTATACAGCACTATTTGGCGCCAATTAAGTTCTGTGGGAGTTAGTACTCCTCATATTGATGTTATTACAAAAAATAAATCCATTACTTTTCTTTATTTACAAACTCTTTTTAACATATTACACGTTAAATCCCACCTACTGTCTATATTTAAAATTAATTTTTTAAAGGGAGATTTGATCAAAACCCTCTCATAATAAAATTTTAATACATTAAGGACAAGTATGAAAAGTTTTTCTTGAAAAGTCCAACAAATATCACTATTATCAAAATATTAAACTTTAAAATAATATAACTTTGGATGTAAATGTCAGTTTTTAATAAAATTAATATTTTTCAAATTCTTTCAACAAGATCTATGTTGACTATGAAATTCTTTACCAAACAAAACCAAACAAAACCTTAAGTCCCATCAAATGGGGTCGGCTACAAAAATCCTTCTTCTCCACCTGGCTTTATCAAAGGCTATTTCGTTAGTCAAATTAATTAGATCCATATCTCTATTTACAACACTAGCCAAAGTTAATCTAGGCCTACCCGGTCCCGTAACACTTTCATCTGCCGTCACTACATTGCATCTCTTTACTACTGCCTATGTTGGTCTCTATTGAATATGACCAAACCATCTTAATCGATTCTCTCTCAACTTATCTTCCTTCGATGCTACTCCTACCCTTTCTCGAATACACTCATTCCTAATTTTGTCTTGTCTAGTCTTGCCCTACATCCACTTTAGCATCCTCATCTTAACCACACTCATCTTATCTACATACTGTTTCTTGGTTGCCCAACACTCCGTTTCACACAACATCACTGGTCTAATAGCCGTTCTATAGAACTTACATTTTAGTCTAGCAAGTATTCATTTATCCTACTGTACCCCAGACGCACTTCTCCACTTATACCATCCCGCCTTAATCCTATGGGTCACATCCGCATCAATCTCCCCCGCTATTGTGATAATCGACCCTAAATACAAAAATGTTCACTCTTAGGCAGTTCTTGGTTCTCAATCTTCACTTATCCTCTACTTTCATTGTTACTGTTACTAAATTTACACTCCAACTTTATGCTAACTCCTTCTCTAGTCTCATCCACTAGCATGATATCATCTGTAAAAAGCATATACCATGGCATGTCGTCCTGAATATTTCTCGTCAACTCATTCATAACTAAAGAAAACAGATAAAGACTTAAGATAGATTCTTAGTGTAATCCTATAGTGATAGGAAATTCATTTGTCTCTCCAACAGGTGATCTAATAGTGGTCACCACCCCTTTATAGATATCCCTAATCACATCAATGAAACCTGTTGTCACCCTTTTATTTTCTAACACCCACCATATTATATCCCGAGACACTCTATCATATGTTTTCTCAAGGTCAACAAACACCATATGAATGTCTCTTTTCTTTTCTCTATACTTTTCTATTACCCTCCTCAAAAGATAGATCACTTCCATTGTTGACCTACTGTAACAACCCTCGTCACTGTTTACCGATTAATTACCGATCATTGCTAAACTGAGACTAATTATGATGGATAACCGAAGTAATTGAAATACTGAACTGACTAACTGAAATCTGAAACTGAATTGATTAAGTATATCTGTCATATTGCATTTCTATCTGTTGCCTATTTGATTATCTGTTCATGTTTTTATGTTTAAACTGTAAATTGAAGGCCTTATCGGCGGCCGAACCAGAAATTGATTGATATTTTAGGACCATCATAATTTATGTGATTTTATGGTGTAATTATCTAAAAAGTGATTTGGTATGATTAAAATAGATTAAAATAAGCTAATTTCAAGAGTTGGTTTATTCACCATTTTGCCATTGTTAGTGGGCCAAGTAGGCTAATTATATTAGAGCCTTGTACACTTGATCAAAACATTTTCCTCAGCCTCTTTTCTTGTTCTAGCCGACCTTAAAGAGAGAGGAAGTGAGAGAATTAAGTTCATTCTTGTGTTTTACTTGGAGATTTGCTTGAAAGTGGAAAAGTTGAAGTGTAGATTGTCAATTGAGCTTCCATACTTGTAATAAAGGACCATAGGTAAGGATTCAACCTCTTAATTGTATATTTAAGCTCTACCTAGCATGGATCATGGCAGTTTTAGGAGCTAAGTCATGTTTTGGTCTTGTAATGTTGAATTGTAGCACATATCATGCATACATGTCTACATTGTTGCATTGTGAGATTTGCTTTCATGGAAATCTTGCATGCATGTTCATGTTTATGTTTTAGACCATGATTTCATCTTGTTTTGAAAGGAATTGGCTCATTAGAGCATGTTTTGAAGCTTGAAAATTGTTTGAAGTTCATGCATGTTCATTTGAGATCATTTTCTTGAAAATTGGTTTGAAACTGGATTTAATTGAAACACCCTTGGGCTTTGATTTATCAAATTGACCTTTGAAATATGTAATATTATGTGTTTACAAATGTTTTCCAGGTTTTCAGCCCAAGAGGATCGATTTTAATGCATTTAAACTTGTTTTGAGCTTGGAAGTTCAAATCTGGAAATTCCAGATTTTGGACTCCTGCCCGAGCAGGGAAAGTGGCGCTCGAGCGGGAAATTTGTGCTCCCAGTACTTTGCACTGTTTTGAAGTCTGCTCGAGCTGAAGTATTGACGCTCGAGCGGGACCTTGTGTCTTACGCTCGAGCGGCTATCAAGCGCCTATCGAGCGTAATTTTCGAGCATCCAGTACTTTTGACATGTTTTGCATTACGCTCGAGCGTGGGAAGTGACGCTCGAGCGGAAACCTTTGTCTGCATGTCCGCTCGAGCGGGGAAACCTACGCTCGAGCGGGACCTCTGTTTTTTGAAAATTCTGAGAATGCTTTTAAAGTGCATCCTTGCATCCTCATTCCATCCTAGGCATTCTTAGGCCTAGTTTAAGGCATCTTAATGAGGATATAGATGTAGAACACATCGAGGCAATTAGGGATTAAGTTATTATCTTCCCAACTGTGTAGCTTAGTGTGTGTTCGTTCTGTAAACTGTGTAGGGTTGGCATCGGGAGGCGCGCTCTAGCCTAACTGTAGCCCAAAACTCTGTGAGTAACAATTGCGTAAAGATATGTTCAACTGAGAATATTTCTGACTGTTTAACTGAACTGTTTTCTGAACTGATGCTGTTAACTGAATGAATGTATGTCCTATATTCTGAACTGTATTGTGGCATCCTTAGCAACTACTGTTTACTGTTACTGTTACTGTTACAGAGATCTCTGTCGGTTCCCTTGTTAGAACCACTATTGTTTACTGATTGATGGTCATCATTTACTGTTCGGTCTTTTAAGACCTACTGTTTACTGTACTGCTATGCTAATGGATGTACCACATATGACTGTTTTAACTGAATGACTGAACGACCGAAATACTGAGTTAATGAACTGTTTTTACTACTGTAAGGACATTCATTCTAAACCTCTTTACGCATTATGTTATTCACTGGGCTTTAGCTCACTGTTTATATATATATGTAGGTGTTCAGGCACCAGACCAGAGCTAGGAGCGTGGGTTAGACTCCCCTTTTGTCAAGCCAACTACTGTGCCTCACTGCGAGGATCCGAGCCTGCCAAGCTATGGCTTAGGGATGTTTTTATTTCCCCTGTCTGACTCTGTGTCCGTTTTGTATGACTGTATAGACCGATAGCACTGTACTGTACTGTACTGTTTAATAGGGATTTGGTCCCTGTTCTGTCGGATTGTAAATATTGTGCATACTGTTTTGTTACTGACTGTATATATGTATGAAAGGTCTTTTTGGATATAGACTGTCACAGCTTATTGGATATTGTTTATTTACTGTTTTGGCTTCCGCCATGCCCCTGTACTCTGTTTTACTGTCTTACTGTTAAGCAGGCCTTCGGTAATCTCGGATTACTGGCCGGTTACGGTGCTAAACCCATAGGGGCGGGTTTGGGTCGTGACATCTACTAGGCATAAACCCAAATTGATTATCTAACACCTTTGTTATATCTCGCAATCGGCATTCCATCACCCTCTCCCACACTTTCATTATATGACACATTAGCTTGATTCCTCTATGGTTGTTGCAATTTTGGACATCTTCTTTATTCTTATAGATTGGCACTAAAATTATTTTTCTCCGCTCATCTGGCATGTTCCTAGTCAACAAAATTTTGTTAAACAACCTAATCAACCAAGCAAACCCCTTTTTACCCAAACACTTCCAAGCTTCAATAGGGATATCATCAGGTCCTAAAACCTTATTTGATTTCATCTTCTTAAGTGCAATCTCCACTTCAAAGTTCCTAATCTTGCAATAGAACCTATAGTCTTGGTTTATTGTATTACTGGTTATTTCTTTTCCTATTGACATACTGCCATGTTTCTCATTTAATAGTTTCTCAAAGTAGTTCTTCCATCTTTCCTTAATCTCTTCATCCTTCACCAATATCTTAGAATCCTCACTCTTGATAACTTGATTAAAATCTATTGTTTTTCTCTCCCCTATCTTAGCAAGTTTGTATACCCTCTTCTCTCTCTCTCCTTACTATCTAGTCTAGTATATAGGTCATTATAAGCTTTCAACTTAGCTTCTCTCACTACTTTCTTGACCTCCTTATTAGCCAATCTATAGCTCTTAAGGTTTCCTCAGATCTATCTTTCTACCACTTTTTGAAGCACTCTTTTTTTGCCTTAACTACCGCTTGAACCTCTTCCCTCCACCACCAAGTTTCCCTAGAGCTGGGTCTCGTTCCTTTCGACTCTCCAAGCACTTCCCTTGAGATTCTCCTCATACAATTGGGCATCAAGTTCCACATAGTGTTAGTATCATCTTCCAAGTCTCAAGTACCTTCCTTATCCATTATATTCTTAAATATTTCTAATTTATCCCCTTTTAGGTCCCACCCATCTCGTCCTACAACGCCCACCATCCTTACTAGCTTGGTATTTCCATTTAAAACATAAATTTAATACCAAAATCCTATGTTGAGAGGCTAGGCTCTCTCTAAGAATCACCTTACAAATATTGCATTTTAGGCGGTCCACTTTTCTCACTAAGAAGTAATTTATTTGGCTCTTAACTAAACCACTCTTAAAGGTTATCAAATGCTCATCCCTCTTCTGATACATAGTATTGGCCATTACCAAGTCTGAAGCCAACGCAAAATCTAAGATACTCTCTCCAACCTCATTTTTGTCACCAAAATCATATTCACCAAGTACCCTTTCATAACTTAGTTTATCTATGCCTACATGGCCATTAAAATCTCCACTTATAATCAGGTTCTCCCCTACGAGTATCTCCTATAAGATCTCATCCATTTACTCTCAAAATCCCTCTTAGTCTACTTATCTAATCCTACTTGAGGGGCGTATGCATTAATAGCGTTCACTATATTTCCTCCAATAACTAGTTTTAACTAACACAATCCCTCTCTCCTTTCCTAATAACCGCCACTACATTCTCCACAAGACCCTTGGCAATTATGATTCCTACCCCATTCCTGCGTTTATCCTTGCCACTATAATACAATTTAAAACTGGTATCCTCAATTTCCCTAGCTTTCTCACCCATTCACTTAGTTTCTTGTATATAAGCTATACTAACTCTCCTCTTAATCATAACATCTACCAATTTCATCGTCTTACAAGTTAAGGTTCCTATATTCCAAGTGGCTACCCTAAACCTATAGTCTTGGACTAGCTTCTTTACCCACGCTCGTCCAGAAAAATGCGGGAACCTTTGCCCATTTTTTACCACACCCAAGTGTCAATGCGGCGCCCTTTGCTCACTTTCGGAACACTTAGAGACAGGCGCAACGCGTCACTTGAGGGGAACGACCTAGCATTTAAACGATTCAAAGTAGGATTCATTGTTATAAGGGATCCGAGTGGCTTTTTTACGTATTGGTTGTCGGTTACCTAACACACAACCCTCCTCCTTTATCCGGGTTTGGGATCGGCGGAGTTGTTGACAACCCCAACGGAGTTGACTAAGAAATTCTTTAAAAAAATAAATAAATAATAATTTATTACCATTGAAATTGATGTAAACAATAATAGTAACAAGTTACTCTATTTGACAATTACTCCATTTGACAGTAACACGTTACTCTATCTCACAGTAACATATTACTCTAGTTCAGAGTAACATGTTACTTTGGCAATAATATTTAAGAAAGAAAATATATATATATATATATAATTTTATTTTATTCTTACTCAATTATGTATTTTCTCCTTAGAGGGTTTATGAAGAAAAATAAATTGGACTGTCATTTTCACCAAACAATGATCAAATGGAGGAGTTTTGACTAAATTTTTCTTTTTTAAACGGCATACCTTCTGGTTGACAAATTTTTCTATATTCTGAAATTTGATTAATAGAAGATATAATAGTGACAATTGCATTTTTTATTACAAGTATATAAGTGTCGTATACATGTATAGCTTTATTAACAATTAAATTTAAAATATAAGTACAACAACGAACATTAAATAAATCATTATTAACAAGTAATTCTAAAATTGATTTTAAATGAGTTACAATCTGATTATAATATATTGCATTATCTAAAATATGGTAAATATTTTATTTTGCAAAACTCACTCATATAATATATTTCATATTTCTGCACCAAACAAATGACCAATGTATGGAAGTTCAACTAATCTAAATGAAACAATTCTTTTATTTAATTTCCAATCATTATCAATAAAATGTGCAGTGATATATTAATATTCTAAACCATTATTTAATCACAGATTAGATGTTAAACAAACTCTTTCATTCAATTTTTTAAATATGTAAAAATAATTCACTTTTAATATCCTCAAATTTCTTTAAAATCCTGTTTCTAGTTGTATTTCTTGAAAACTTTGATATTGCGGTGCAAAACTTTCGTAAATCATTTGGGTAAAATTGGAACATTCACTAGTAGCAAAATGTCGTTTTTTATTTTTAATAATATAATCAACTATAGAATTTTGCGTACATATAGGATCATATGAAAATGTTTGCAAATGATCCGCTGATGAAGCTCTTAATTGCATTTGACTTCTAATATTAGATTGTTGACTTTGTAAATATTTGTTAGCGTGCCTTTTTAGATGACTAGTACTTCATGTAGATGCAACACTAAGTAAATGTGCATAATATTTATATTTTGTTTTAAATGTAATGATACCATCATGATTACTTATAAATATTTTTTCAAAATGTTCCCAAACACCACTAGTTGTGCCGCTGAATGATGATCTAATTGTTGGAAGAGTAATATTAGAAGAAGAATCAACAAATTCATGTTGTGTAGTATATGCATCAATATCGATATAAACATTAGGAATATTATGATCTATAATAATGTAAGTAAAATAATATATAAGAACTAACAATTAATAACAATAATGAGTAAACAATAACAATTAAGACTAATGCCATAGAAAATTGTTTGAGGGCCTGAAATCGTTTGGCTCGAAACCCAAAACGACGTTGTTTTGAATTTCTTTTTTTTTCTTTTTTCTTTTTCTTCATTTTCTTCATTTTCTTGCTTTTATTTCTTTTTCTTCCTTTATTTTTGAACACAGACAGACAGAGGTGAGAGAGAGAAAAGAGAGAAGAGAAAGAGAGAAGAAGGAGAAAAGATAGGGAGGAGGAGGAAGAGAAGAAGACGATGATGGCGGTGATGGTGGAGGAGGAAGATTGACAGTGATGGCGGTGATCGGAGATTCAGATCTGAATCAGATCTGAATCTTTTTTTTTTTAGGCTGATGATTATATGTTGATGCTGATGATGTTGATGAAGATGTTGTTGTTGTTGTTGATGATGATGATGATGTGTTGATGAAGATGTTTGTTGATTTTTATTTTTTTTTTCTAGTGGATCTAATCTGAAGATGAAGGCTGATCTAGTTGTTGATGGTTCTTCTTCTTCTTCTTCCTCTTCTCTTTTCTTCTTCTTCTCTGCTTCTGCTTCCTCTTCCCTTTTCATCTTCAAAACAGAGAGAAAGAAAAAAGAAAAAGAAAATATATATATATATATATTCCAACACGACGTCATTTTGGATTCGGGACAAATTCGAGCTTCAAAATTTCGGGCCCTATAGCAGTGTAGACACTCTATTTTTGACCGTTCTCAAGACTTGGACGTCATCGTTTGAAAACTCAATGATCATCCATGCTCGTGTTCGTTTTGAGTTCCCGAAGGTCTCGGTTGCGCGCCTTGCCTTAGGATCTCTCAACTTGTTTGTTTTGTGCTTGGTTGTGGACCAAGGACTTGTGGTTTTTGCTTTTGAGGGTATAGGGTGGCTTGTTGGCCATCTCTACAACCCATCGGCTAAGGCCTTGTGCCATCATCCTTGTTTTCTTGCTATCGGCCATAAGTGTTGGTCGATCGACACTCTTTTTGGTCGATCGGCCATATTTTCTGGCTGAGACCTTTCCACCTACTTTTGCAGATATTTTTGTGCCAGCTATGCCAGCTGGTGAGCACAATTCTCATCCTCTATACAAGTGTATAGAGGGATTGCATCAAGACTCAAGCTTGTTCAACAAGCTTGAGAATTGAAATTCTATAAGAAGAGAGGCCCCTCTCCCTTTCCAGAGGTTCTGAGAATTTGATTTACAAGTTCTATATCTCTCTCTCTCTATTTTACCTCTCTCTCTTCATTTACCTTTGTTTGTGCTCAAAAGTGTATATTCTTCACACTATTGCACACAAACACCTACTAGAACACCATCATTTTATTGCTGAGGTACTGAGGAGTTGGTTTTAGAATTTTTGGATTGGTTTAAGCTCAGAAAGAGTGCTGGAGTTGTGTTTTTGAAGGTGTACTTCAAGGGTGAGAAACTAACCTTTTAATCCCTTATTTTGGCTTAAGCTTTTAGACCTATTTGCATGCTGATTTAAGCTTAACTTTCTACTGTAAAAAGTTCTAATTTTTCATGCTTGTGATGTTTGTTTAAGGTCACTTTTGTGTTTGGGGTAGTCTACCTCCTCTTAGGCCTTGTTTGGCCTTGTTTTGTGCCTTCCTTTTTAAGCTATTGGGGCCACCTTGTTTTGGCCTTCTCACCACTGAAATCCAAAGGATTTTCAGTGGTGGAAAGGTGGTTTTGAGGTCCCAAATAGGAGAGGGTCATCCCCTCTCCTTATGTCTTGTATGCTAGTATAAATGGCTCATAATAGTAGCATGTTTGCTTAGCTTGTTTTAGCTCCATTTCAGCAAGTATTTGGTGTTATTTTGCCATGCTATACCTCTATCTAAGGTTGGTTTAATAACCTTTTGCATGCTCCATGCACTTGTAGTGCAATCCTCTCTATTGCCTTAACATGCATTTTGTGTTTAGACCATCATTCTTGTATGTTTAGGCTCAACTCAAAGAAGCTTTTAGCCTTGTTTTGCCATGCATAAGCTCTGATTTATGTTGTTTTGGTCATAAATGCCATGCCTTGTATAGCCTTAGTGCATTCTAGCTTGTTAACTTTGAGTGTCCAAGTCACTAGCTGTAGACGTCCCCGAACGCATCCCGGGCGAGGAGTGCGAATCCCCCCCCGTTCTGGTTCGATATTGGGTCTACTACAGTTCGAAGGACTCAAATGTCACGGTTCTAAATCTTGAACCAAAGAGTTCAAATCCGGCAAATCGTTTTGAAAACAGATTTTTTTGAAAGAAGTGTCAAACATGGACTGCTTTGCCAGATACAGAGTCGCCACCTAAATATTTTATTTTTGGGAAATTTAGGAAACCCTGACTCGGTGCCAAAAGGCCACGTGTCCGTCATCACCAAAGTTGCCTCGGCTCGGGAACTTGGGTACGATTGGGGAAGGTCACTTCGTGAGCAACCCCGCTCGCCCGGTCAAAGACCGGCCTCTACTAACCATGATATCTTATTTTGAAAACATTGTATGTTCTTATTCCGATTATTAGCCTAGGTCACTATGTGATGCGCACAACATACAAGTATAGACTGAGTCGCCTGAATTGGAACAAAACATTTCATGTTTGTTTGTTTGAAAATGGTTTGATGGTGCTACCCGCAGGTAGGCTAAGACGTGGATTTGCCACCCTCGGGTGGGCTTAGAGAACAATGATTTTGCTACTATCTAGTGGGCTTAAAACAAACATTTGATGAATTGTCCCAATTCAAATAACACAACCTCCACCCACAGGCATTCAAGGCAGTTATATCACATAAGCAAATAGCCTCATGGCAAGCATGCTATTCATGGCAACACTCACACGTATGCAAGGATGCTAAAGCATAAAGACTCACCGAGTACTCCAAGCCAAAACAAAAGCTCATTAGAAATCCATGCATGATCCTAGATACACAGAATTGCCTAATGCAACACATGCAAAAATGCAACTATAGCAGGCTTGGCTATTCTAAACATGGCATATGGAATGCTACAACTAACACGTATTCAATTTGGAATTGAAATACAAATGCAATTTGTATTATGCGCCGAGCCCGGTGCGTGCAAAACAGATGAATGATGCAAACATGCTGTCATACTGTATGCTAATTGAAATATGCCCTATATCTAACCATCATAAGCTAGTAAATAAAAGGGAAGAAAGACGTGGGGTTGGAAGACATACATCACACTCACCCACACTTATTACAATTATGCCCTCGCGCAGAGAGTCCGAATAAATGTACAGTCCCAAATGAAAGAATAATACAGTCCAAATATTACAGTCCGAATAATATACAAATCCCTAATTAATTAACAAATTAACTAAGAAAATTATAAACTGGCATGCAAGCCAGGGACTGCCTTGCTTCCGATGAACGATGTATGTTTGGTCTGCCCTTGCACGGAAATCCATGACGATGCCCCGATTAGCCTCTGTTTGCGATGTTCCTCGAAAAGCGCGCCAAGCTTCGGAAGACCGCTGATTCTTGATATGCTGCAACAGAGAGCAGGAAAGGGGCATAGTAATGTATTTCACAGATATATGCATGCCTCGATCCTCGTGCCACCAATCACGCATATCGATGCATGATGGCTGAGGAGCCGAATTGCACAACTCAATATAGGATGAATGCATATGAATGCTACAATAAAACCTAACTCCATCACGGATAATCCGGAGTGTCAGTGACTTGGGAATTGAGACACGTTCCGTCACTCGGAGTACGAAACGCGCCTCGTTTCCCGTGCCCGGGCTAACTCCTATCCCGAACACGATGCAATATGCATGATATGCATGAAATGCATCTAATATGCAATCCTAACATACACAATGTCATGGAATGACATACACGCTATACGAGGTAATACACAACCGAGCATACACAATGCTACGGATGAAATGGCATACGCAATGCAATAATGGGCTTACACCAACATGAGAGAGCCTCAGCCACACTCACATAAGAGGCCATCAGATGAAAACAAGATACCTCGAAATGCGTGCTCGCGGGCACGCAAATCGAGAACGGACCCTCAGGCACCGAAATGCCACTCTAATGAGACATGGCAAAGACACGGAATATGACATGCAAATATGCAAAAATCAGTAGCAAAATGAGGGGCAAAACAGCCCCGAAATGAGGCGAAATGAAACCCGATGCAAGGAATCTCTCCCGAAATGCAAAACTGGGCATCCGAAATGACTTATAGCTATACCATACATGCATAATTTGAAAAAGACATGAAAAAGCAGAAGCAAGGCAGCCCCAAAACTCACATTTTTACAGTACAAAACATGGCCAAACAGCAATCACAAGTAGGGCTAAAATGGCATACAAAAATGGCTCCGCAAGGGAAGCAATGAAGCAAGTGATAGATGCAAAGCCCAAATGGCAAAAGACCCTTCTAAAACACTGAAGAGGGCCTAAAAATATGAACATTTACAGTAGATGACATGCCTCAAATCAGTATGCAAACATGCTCAAAATGCCATGCAAGAAATAGACCAACAAGAGGCTATAACATGAGGTATACAAAGCATTCACCAAACAGCCAAAGACCCTTAATGAGACATGCCAAGAAGGTCAAAATATGGCTATTTTAAGTTCTGATCATCGCAGAAAAACAGAAGCTAGATAAGCCTAAAAAAGCATGCAAAAATGGGGGCCAAAGAGGGGTATAATGGTAAGTACAACATGGAGGCCCCCAACAGTGTTTAGTCCTTCTACAATGTTGTAGAGGGGCTCAAAATAAGCCAACTCACAGTTTAAATCATGCTCAAAAACAGATCACACATAGGCTAGAAATACCATGCAAAATAATGGCATACAAGAGGGTATTGAAGCAAGTACCAAATGGGGGGCTCAAACAGGGTTGAGCCCTTAAAAAAACATGAAGAATGGCTCAAAAAAGTGACCCTTTCAGTTAGGGTCGGAGCCCAAAACAGTAAGCAAATAGGCTAGAAGAATGGTGCAAAAAAGTGCTACAAAAGAGGGAGATTGGTACTTACCCTTGAAGACCACTTCTTTGCTACCTTTTGGACCAAGGAATGTTGCTTCCTAGCTGCTAGAGAGCTCCCCAAGCTGCTGGAAATGGAGTGGTGGTGGTGGTGCTTGGTAGTGATGGAGAAATGGTGCAAAACTCCAAGACTTTGAGAGAGAAATGGAGAGATATGTATGTGTATGCTCAAAGCAAGTTTTCCAACCTTTGAGGGAGAGCTAGAGCTGCTATGTGTATGCAAGGATGGAGGAGAAAAGGTAAGGAAAGTGTGTAGAGCTTTGGGATTAAGTTCCCTCTTCTACCAAAAGTCCCCCGAAATCAGATATTTTGGGGGAAACAACTATACAGCTGTAAAGCACACCTCCTAAGGATCATTGCCGGCCTGCTATTTTTGTTGCAGGTGGCCGGCCGGCCAAGGGGCAAAATGGTCCAAAATAATTTCTGGCCGGCCACCAGATATTGGTGTCCTCCCAGGTCTCCTCAACACAACCCTATGGTTCAAAATTGGCAACTCTAAAACAGGAGAGAGAATAGGCCACTTTTAGGAGGGGTTCAAAAGGTTCAAGTTGAGTTACTGGCCGGCCATGTGATATTAGGGTCCTCCCATGTGTGTACAACACAAATATGTGGTTTGGGGTTGAAGAAAATGGCCCTAGGGTGGTCAACATTGGCTTGGAAGTGAGAAAAACGGGCGTCGGAGGGCGCCGGAGAAGCATAACTGGTTGCTGAGACAATTGCTGGTCTCTCACCCTTCAGTGACCTTCCCGGTGATAAAACAGAGGTACCTGCCAAAAATGAACAAAAACCGATGCAAAACGAATGCTCGGGGGCCAAAACACGCAGTTCGGGGTCCCGAAAATAGGCCGTTAAGCACCGAAAGTGGCATTCGGCCACGAAGTGGGTCTTGCAGACCTCAGTGTCCCTCGAAAGGGAGTAAATGAGATGCATGCCAAAAAATGGAGGAATCGGAGATGGTTAGACGGTCCCGAACCGAGGCACACGGCCTGACGGCTCCGAAAACCAGGAACCGGGCTCCGAAATGGGCAAAATGGCCTACGGCCACGAAATGTAGCCCACGGCCACTGAGAGATGGTCTACTGGACCTCTCCCTCCCCTCAGGAAGAAAAACAGAGAAAACTGAGCTTAGCTCACAAACCGAGACAAGGTACAAAAGAGGGTTCGGAAGTCCGGAGGCAGGGCTCACGGCCGCGACTCTGAGACTTCTGAACGAGCACGATATGCAACATCACCGAGCGCTCAATCGGTGACGTCTGAGTCTTAAGGTAGGTCAAAAATGGGGTGTCTACAGTTGCCCCTCTTTGACAGAACTCGGAAGTCACAAGTGACGGGAGTGAATGTCAAAGCCCAGAGACGACCCATTTTTGACAAGGCCGAAGACTTAGACAATCATACAAGATAAACAGAGATATGTGCCCGTAGGCGTGCCCGCAGGCAATGGGGCAAAATGCAAAGTGATATGCATGGAGCCAGACGTAACTTGATGATCATGCAAATGCAGCAAGCTGTAATGAAGCAAGTATTCGCAAATAGATGCAACAGTTTTAAGCAAGAATGCAAAGCAACAACTCCATTTCATGCAGTTGGGAATGCGGAGAATTATTCAATTCTCGTCGCGTCTCACACGGAGAAGATACGATACCTGCGCGATTCGTCTGGTCGCACCAGCCTCAAATGAATCGTACATACAATATCGTGCCTGCAAAAAAGAGAAATTCAACAAGAACAATATGCTAACAACATATATTCAATGTGTTTCCTGGGATTCTGAAAGTTTGACACACGCAGTGCCGGCGAGTGAATGCATCGCAATGCAAGAAAGGGAACGTGCGTGACAACGCATGCTCAAGCACACAGGTATGGTATGCCAAGAAATCATGCATGAGAATGCAAGATGCTCATGAGAATGCAAGTTAAGTGCACAACAATGTAAAACGAGCATAAATCAGGGCGCCCGTTTGTTGCGAAACAACGAGCAGGAAAACGCGTGTTTCGGCGGAGGCGACTCGACTGCGGCCTCTGGTTCACCTCCTGGAGAGGTTACAACATGTTCAAAAAGGATACGCCTTGATTTTGATGAATAATGATGAGACACATGTCAGAAATTGCAGCTGAAGTTCCGGCGGAGCAATTTCGCGCCAGAAAGTGCACTTTTTCTTAAACTTTTTCAGGTCCCGGGAACTCCGATCTTCCTCAAAATTTGCAGAGAGCTAGGGGAGCAAGGGGGGATCACCACCGGCCAGCTGGTTGCCCAAGGGGAGGCCACCGACCATCTTTCATAAAGCAAATGGCCGGCCAGCTAGGAAAGGTGGCCGGCCAGCCACCTGCCCAAAACAGGGGGCACTTTGGTCTTTTCGCCTCATTTTCTTTATATTCTCTCATCCATTCACTTTGAGCTCACACCCACAGCTGCGAAAACTTCTCCTCTTGCCTCCCAAACCATTTTTTTCTTCAGATCTGCACTTTATACGCGCTTTTTAGCCTTCCACGCAAGTTGTTTTTCGCGAAAACATTCGATTTTAAGCACTTTGGACCGATTAAATTTTTGATTTCGGGGCTTCTTTTCTCATTTTCACCACTTGAGGTAAGTTTGTCTCAATATTTGGAAGATTTTCTCGGGAGTTGACTTTTGTTGACTTTTTCATTTTCCGAGAGTTGACTTTTGTTGACTTTTTCCAATTTTGGCTCATTTTGCTCATTTTTTGCTTCTTTTGCAGATTTTTCGGAATGGCGGGTAATTTTCCTCATGGTGGAGGCCCTCCGGATGCCGGGGATGATTTTGATGCCATGACGCTACCCCCGAGGGTCCGGCCTTTTATTCCCGAGAGATACGCCCCATCGGTACACATTCTTCCGCGGGCCATTTTTTCGTCATTTTACTGACTTCAATGATCGGGCACCCGGAGATCTACTTCTGCGAGAGCCAGAGCATCACCTCTCTTACGAGGCACGAGAGGTATTTTACTTCATTTTCTGCATTTTTCGCGCATTTCGTACCTTCGCCATGCTTGAACACACAGTTTAGCTTATGACATAGCACTTTGCTTGCATTCTGAACATAGGGCTTAAACACCTGAACTTCTGAACACTAGGCTCATTGATTGATTGTGAACGCACGGTACACACTAGTTAAGAATTGAACACACGGCTCAAACACTGATTTGTCGAACACACAGCCCGAATTTGAAAGTGAACACACGGCACACACTGACTAAGAATAGAACACGCAGTCCCAAACTCTGATTTTTCTGAACACGCAGTCCAAGTTGATGGTGAACACACAGCCCACACTGACTAAGAGTAGAACACGCAGCCCTAACTCAAATTTTCTGAACACACAGTTCAAGTTGATGGTGAACACACAGCCCACACTGACTGAGAGTAGAACACACAGTCCCAAACTCTGATTTTCTGAACGCACAGTCCAAGTTGATGGTAAACACACAGCCCACACTGATTGAGAGTAGAACACGCAGCCCTAAACTCTGATTTTCTGAACACGTAGCCCAAATTAAAGGTGAACACACAGCCCACACTGATTTAGAGTAGAACACGCAGCCCAAACTCTGATTTTCTGAACACGCAGTCCAAGTTGATGGTGAACACACAGCCCACACTGATTGAGAGTAGAACACGCAGCCCTAAACTCTGATTTTCTGAACACGCAGTCCAAGTTGATGGTGAACACACAGCCCACACTGATTGAGAGTAGAACACGCAGCCCTAACTCTGATTTTCTGAACACGCAGTCCAAGTTGATGGTGAACACACAGCCCACACTGATTGAGAGTAGAAACACGCAGCCCTAACTCTGATTTTCTGAACACGCAGTCCAAGTTGATGGTGAACACACAGCCCACACTGATTGAGAGTAGGACACGCAGCCCTAACTCTAATTTTCTGAACACACAGTCCAAATTAATGGTGAACACACAGCCCACACTGATTGAGAGTAGAACACGCAGCCCTAACTCTGATTTTCTGAACACGCAGTCCAAGTTGATGGTGAAACACACAGCCCACACTGATTGAGAGTAGAACACGCAGCCCTAAACTCTGATTTTCTGAACACGCAGTCCAAGTTGATGGTGAAACACACAGCCCACACTGATTGAGAGTAGAACACGCAGCCCTAACTCTGATTTTCTGAACACACAGTCCAAATTAATGGTGAACACACAGCCCACACTAATTAAGAGTAGAACACGCAGCCCTAACTCTGATTTTCTGAACACGCAGCCCAGATTGAAGTGAACACGCAGCCCACTGACTTTGAAATTTGAACACGCAGCCCAAATTGATGGATTTCTGAACACACAGCCCAGATTGAAGTGAACACGCAGCCCACTGAACACAACTCATTCATTTCATTTGCACACAGCTCATTCATTTCATTTGCACACGGCTCATTCATTTGATTTGCACACAGCTCATTCATTTGATTTGCACACAGCTCATTCATTTGATTTGCACACGGCTCATTCATTTCATTTGCACACAGCTCATTACATTTGATTTTGCACACAGCTCATTCCTTTGATTTGCACGCAGCTTGTACATTTGATTTTGACACATGCATTCATTCTTTTGATTTGCACACAGCTTGTACATTTGATTTTGACACATGCATTCATTCTGAATGCAGGTTGGCTCTCGTACCGTGCGAGGATATGGCTCCACTGCTGCGAGGGAGTGGTACACTGAGTTTCCGGAGGCTATCCGGGATTTAGTTGATCTAGCAGGGTTCGGGGCCTTCTGCGTAGGGTTATCACATTGTCCTGCCAGTAGGACACTGTCAGCCGCTTTTGGTAGAGAGATGGTGGGACACCACCAATTCCTTCCACTTTTCTGCCACCGGGGATCTGACCATGACCCCCGCTAGATTTTGCTGTACTTACCGGCCTAGACATAGGAGGTTGGCCCATTCCTTTCGACGAGGATATGGGCGAGTGGGAGGCCGCTTGGGTACATCTGTTGGGGGGCCCGCCCGCCTGTGGACAGAGCTTCTGGGAGAGTCCGGTATACCTGGTTCTCTTCCCGTTTTCGGAGGCCGGAGATGGAGCCCGAGTCTCCTGAGGAGGCTGAGCAGTATGCGCGCGGTTTCCTTATGTTTCTCTTTGGCACCACTCTATTTGCTGATAGGGGGGAACACTGTCGGGTTGTATCTTTTGAGTGCCTTGGTGGACCTATCACAGGTCAGTCGGTACGACTGGGGTGGCGCCGGCCTGGCTACCCTCTATTGTTTACATGAGCGCTACCTCCCGCGGGCAGGGAGACTTACTCAGCGGCTATTGGAGAGCCTGGGAGGTACGTTCTGTCCTCTTGATTTACATTTCTGCTCCTCATTACTTGTTCATTGCACACACGGCGCACTTTACATCCTGTATTTTGCACTCAGCATTTTGTATTCACATTCTGCACTGTTTTCCACAGTTATAGGTCTATGTATATTTTCCGACATTAGCCCCGGAGATGGAGGTGGCAGGGCCCCTTATGACCCCGTATTCCTTGGTATTCGAGGGCCAGCACCGACCGAGACCTCGAGAGACTCTCTTATACCTGCGACAGTATTTTGACACTGTGCGGACGACAGAGGTATTTCAGAACTCTCAGTTCCTTTCCGTTTTCATCTTTGATCTGCCTTGTATATTCCCGATTCCTGATTGGTTTATGCACTGGTTATCCGCAGATCACGTGGCAGCCCTGGGCGATCTTGGGCGATGGTCTCCGATTTCAGTATGTCGGAGGATCAGGCACCTCCCAGTACAGGATCCTGCTCGAGGGACCGGTTGGTAGAGCATGGTTCCTGGGGGAACGCTTTCTGCGTCAGGTGTGGGGATACATTTCTCAGGACCCTCCTGCAGCACCTCCAGCCACTATGCGGACCGCTGATAGACTCTCTACCCAGGAGGTCGTTAGTGCTATGCTAGGCACTGATGCTTTGCTACATCTTACAGAGGGGGACTACGCCACTTATCGTCACACATATCTGATGCCTCCCTTGACAGGAGTGCGCGCTCCGCCACTGAGGCCCACTGAGGTACCATCTTCGAGTCGGGCTCGTGCTACGGATATCCCCTCCTCCAGCAGGGCCGGTATGTCTCGAGGTGGGGGCGGATTCATTCCTCCGATCCCTCCGACTCTTCATCATCCTGGGTGGCCAGACATGCCGACCGAGTTGATGGGGTGGCAGTATGGGACTACTTCTCCGATTCCGATCCCTATAGAGCCTCCGATGCCTGGTCACAGATATGTCAGTGATCCTGACTCACCACCGGTATGTTCCATCTTTTTTCACTTATCACACAGACACTTTGGCAGTTGCTTATTTATTGATGACTTGAGCTTGTATTTGCAGCCACCCCGGGAGTACATGGATCAGGTGCTCGAGATGGTGGCCTCGCTTGAGGGGATGGTCCTGCGTAGAGAGGCGCAGTTGTCCATCATGGGCTTCCAGGTACTCTTTAGTTTTCTGGTATTTATCACACTCCTGATGATATGTTGATTTTGAACATTCTACTGCATTGATAGGCTGTTTGTGTAGAGCACATCTGACACACATCCCACTTACATACTGCACTTGCATCCGATTTTCATATTTGAACTAATGTATTGGACTTTCCACTTTCAGATGCCTCCGGTATATGCTCCACCACAGGCCGGGCCACCTGGGCCTTCTCAGAGAGGTCGAGGTGCTGGGCCATCTGGGCCCTTTCGAGGAGCTGGGCCATCCAGGCCTTCTCAGGGAGGTCGAGGTGCTGGGCCATCTAGGCCTTTCTGAGGAGCTCAGGGAGCAGGGTCGTCTCGCAGACGTAGGGCACATGTTATAGAGGCAGAGCCTGATGAGGAGGAGGAGGAGGAGGCAGATCGTGAGTCAGAAACATCTGCTGAGGAGGGGGGCTCCTGCCTTGGTTCCGGGAGTGGAGGCGAGGCTGAGGGGGATCCTGAGGATGACAGCTCCGACCCGGATGGTGATGATGGTGCAGAGGTTGTCCCGCAGAAGAAGATGAGGGGGCCTCCTCATTCCCGCTCCCGAGGGCATTGATGTTGTTTCCCGCTTTATTTTACTTTTTTTGCTAGTAGTTTGTAGCACTTTGCATTTTATCAGGCAGTTTTATTTTCTGTAAAACTTGTACCTTTGTTTTGTTGAAAAACATGACGGAATGAAACAGCTTTTGAAAAGGTGTTGTATTTGAAATTCTCAGCATCGCATCGCATCATTTTGCACAAAAATGGAATTGAATGGAAATGTGCCTTGTGTATTTACCGGGTCAGGTAATGAACCGACGCAACAAACTAAACAAATCGACTCACTAAGAAATAACAGAATCTCAGCAAGTTTACAACTCGATAAGCTAAAATACAACAATGTTAACGACTCGATAAACAAGACTTAACAAAATTGCGTAAACAAAGAGTAACGACTCAAAACACAAAATGCGACAGCTCGACAAAACTTACAACTCGATAAACAAAACGACAACTCGATAAGCAAAAATACAACAAAGCGTACTTCGGACGATCTGGATGTTGGGACGCATCCGAAACTGAGAAAAATGAAGGCCTCCAACATTCCCGATGCGTAAAAGTGCCTCAAACTTCCTTCCGGAGGGCAAGGCAGGACCAATGAGCATGGCCAGCCATATTTTGCTTCTTGGAGACTGAAAGGTGGCCGGCCGGCCAGTTTTTGAAACAAAGATGGCCGGCCTGCTAGAATAGGTGGCCGGCCGGCCACCTTTCCTGCAACTCCTAGAATTCTGACACTTGTCCTCGAATAGTGTTTTACCCCCCTTATAAAGCTCCAACTTTGGAACTCATTCATTTCATCACTGCTTTGCACAAAAATGGAGGCATTTCTCGGAGAAAATCTCATATCTTGGATCTCTTCTTTAGATGGCTCGGAAAAGTTGAACTTCCGGGGTTTCGGCTTGAATGCACTATTCACGCTGGGCCGGACTCCACTGCACTTTCCTTTCCTCCATGCGGCGGCGAGATTTTGGAACCCGGTGACGCACGTTTTCAGCTTCGGAGGGCAAGAGGTATGTCCCACTTTTGAAGATTTTCAAGTTTTGATGGAGTCTGAACGCTCAGAAGAGATCTTGCCTCAGTCTCGTTTTGGCCATGCCCAAGCTTTGGGGCAGATGTGCGGTCTCAACGCACATGATGCTCGATCCCTGATTTGTAGCGGGATGTTGGATATCCCGAGCCTGATTTACCGATTCTCCGATGCTGGTGACCGCGGTGACCATTATCGGCAAGGTTTTCGACAACATGTCCTCTGCTTGTGCATGCTATCTCATTTTCTGTTTGGCTCGGGCTCCGGGGGAGCTAACATCCGTTTGATTGAAGTCGCTCAAGGCTTGAGGGAAGGAAAGAGCTGTATCGCCATGACATTGGCTGAGACACTGCTGGGTTTGGATGCCTTCCACCGCCAGGAGACAACCAGGTTTGCGGGGAGTCCACTACTGCTGCAGGTAATGTTTCCCACCCAAGCTCGCATATGTATTTGCTCACATTGCTCGGCCCTCAGGCTCGGTTTTTTTTCTCACAAAACCCTCATCTTCTTTTCTCTCATCACACATCTCTCTATTCTTTACTCTCTCATTTTTCATCCCTCCCCAGATATGGTTGATGGATAAATTGCAAGTTGTGGACTCTTGCCCTACTTACTCAGCCCGCGGCTACTTCTTTCGACAACGCCTGATTGACGCCCTTGATGAGGGATGGTGGTTTGAATGGATGTGCAATTTGTCAGCTGAACGCATTGCTTGGCGCTGTCCTTGGCTTAACCTTCCGGCGATGAGCTATAGCATGTTCCAGGATACTGGGATCCGGTTGATTGGCCTGACCCATTGTGTATTCTATTTCCCATTCCGCATTCTGCGCCAGTTTGGCCATGATCAGACTTGCCCTCCGGAAGGGATAGAGTATCCGGTCGCCTTCCCGATCCGAGGTGTACACCTTGCCCGTCATAGTACGGCTTGGAGGACTAGAGAGCTCCTGCCCCCCGCCCGTATTTTCAGTTGCACTTTGTCTGATGAGTGCTGGGATTGGCTCAATGAGGAGGCACAGATTGGGCCTAGGTCGGCATCAGAGGTTTCGACTAGCTCTGGGAGGGGGCGCAGGGACACCTGACTTGACTATGCCCTAGATTTATTGCTTTATTAGTACTTTCAAGTTTTCATTATGAGTGTAATAAAAAGCAACTTCAATTGTATGCAAGAGCAGGAGAACTCTGTTTTGAAATCAATGAAATTGAAGGTTGTAGTACTGAAAATTTTCCGCTTTGATCCAAAAATAGTCTTAGTTGTGAAAAGATTAATTTGAGCAAAGCCAACTTTTATTAAAACTTTTCAAAACTATTTTCGATATGGATCAGAACTGGACACGCCTGAGATCTGTCACTGAGATGCACAACCCCGGATCCTAGCAACTGGAAAGTTGCCCCTAGTCTGAACGGTACCACAGCACCTCCTGGCAACGGAAAGTTGCCCCTAGTCTGAATAGCACCGCACCGGAGATTATGATGAATGCTGATGGACAAGGATGCCTGAGATGATCAAAATGGACAAAGTTGATCGGGGAAAATGTTATGGCTGAACTTCAGGACGAAGCTGCCTACGTATCCCAAAGATGGGAATCAAGCCTTACGTAGTTCAGGCTTAGGTTCGCTCGGGTATTTTTCCTCTCCTTTTGCGCTCTAACTTTTGCCAAGGCCGCCCTTTGCGGGTTTTCAACCTTGCGAGCTCAGTTTTTATATTTTTCAATTTTTTGTGCTCTGAGTTTTGCCTAGGTCGCCCTTTCGGGTTTTCGGCCTAACGAGCCTCTCAAGGGTAGTATTTCTTCAACTTGTCCATGTTGATCGGTTGTGAAAACTCTAAGCCATCCAGATCCATCAGAACCACAGCTCCACCTGACCAGATAGACTTAATGATGTAGGGACCAGTCCAATTAGGTCTGAACTTGCCCCTAGGGTCGTAGATGGGAGCTCGGTTGTCCTTGAGTACCAAATCTCCTTCCTTTAAATTCCTGGACTTAACCTTCTTGTTGAAAGCCCGGGCGATTCTGCGTTGATAGCCTTGAATGTGGTACAGTGCTTTCAGTCTTCTCTCATCGAAGAGCATGAGTTCCTCAAATCTGCTCTGCTGCCAATCCGCTTCGGCTATTTGACACTCGGCCAATACTCGCAATGACGGAACCTCAATCTCAATAGGTAGAACGGCCTCCATCCCATAAACCAATGAATATGGAGTCGCCCCAGTAGAAGTTCTGATTGAAGTCCGGTAGCCCCACAGAGCAAACGGCAGCTTATCTGGCCAGTCCCGGTAGGTTTCCACCATCTTCTGTAATATACGTGTCACGACCCAAACCCGGCCCTATGGGTTTAGCACCGTAACTGGCCAGTAATCCGAGATTACCGAAGGCCTGCTTAACAGTAATACAATAAAACAGAGTACAGGGCCTGGCGGAAGCCAATACAGTAAATAACTAGTGTCCATTGAGCTGTGAAAATCTGTATGCCAAAAACATTTTTTATGCATTCATTCAACTCAAAACAGTACAGTCTATACAATCATATACAACCATTCCGTTCGGGGACTTAATCCCTCGATAACAGTGCAGTAGAACAGTAAACAGTTTATACAGTAATATAAAACAGTCGGGAGACAAGTGGGGAACACAAAAACACCCCAAGCCATAGCATGGCGTCTCGGAACCTCGCAGTGAGGCACATAGGCTGGCTTGACAAAACTGGGGGACTAACCCACGCTCCTAGCTCCGGTCTGGCTGCTGAGAACCTACATATATATATAAACAGTGAGCTAAAGCCCAGTGAATAACAATAAGTGTAAAGAGGTTATGAATGAATGTCCTTACAATAATGAAAACAGTTCATTAAACAGTATTTCAGTCTTTCAGTATTTCAGTCAATCAGTCATATGTGGTACATCCAATAGCCTATAAACAGTAGGTCCAGAAGGACCGGGTCTTAACAGACCCAACAGTAGTGATGGCCATCAGTCAATAAACAGTATGGTTCCACAAGGAAACCGACAGAGCTCTGTAACAATAACAGTAATCAATAAGTGCTAAGGATGCCACAGTACAGTTCACAATACAGGACATACATTCATTCAATAAACAATATCAGTTCAGTAAACAGTTCTGTTCAGTATTCAAAAGATAACCATTTTGAACATATCTTTACTCAATCTGTTACTCACAGAGATTGGGCTAATAGCAGCTAGAGCGCGTCCCCGAAAGCCAACCCTAAACAGTTAACAAATAGAGAACACACACTAAGTTCACAATCGGGAAGGATAATAATTAATCCCTAAATTTCCTCGGTGTGGTTCTATGTCCAAATCCTCATTAAGATGCCTTAAACTAGGCCTAAGAATGCCTAGGATGAGATGAGGATGCAAAAATACTCTTGGAAGGCATTTTTCAAAAGTTGCTGAAAATAGGAGCCTCGCTCGAGCGAGCCTTCCTTCGCTCGAGCGAGCTTCCAAAATCAAAGGCTTCGCTCGAGCGAGAAATCCTTCGCTCGAGCGAGCTGCATGAACAGTAAAAGTACTGGATGCTCGATTTTTACGCGCGATACCACGCTCGATGCTCGCTCGAGCGGATCCCTGAACAAAGGTGCTCGCTCGAGCGAGGAATCCTTCGCTCGAGCGAGGAAGCAAAATCTGGAATTTCCAGATTTGTCTCCCAAGTTCGAACCAAGCATTCAACCATCCAAAACTCAACCTCTTGGCCCCAAATTCTGGAAAATACACTTAAACTCAATGTATAACAAGTTTCAAAAGCTAATTTGCACATGCAAGGGCCAAGAGTTGGTCAATTAAAGCCATTTTTCAAACCCATTTCATGAACAATCTTTAAACATGTAATGCATGAACTTTAAACCAAAACCAAGCTTCAAATCTTGCTCAATTGAGCTCCAATCTTTGAAAACAACTTGAAAACATGGACTAATATAAAATTATGGACATGCATGTATCATTCTCAAGAATTCAACTTCAAAAGTCCACAAATTCAACATGCATGCATGAATTCTAGCATGAATCAACCTATATGGACTCAAACATGGTTTAATTCTACAATTGAGCAAGAATCATGCAAAATGAAGCTCCAAGATGACAAGAAGACAATGGATTCCTTACCTAGAGTGTTGATTTCAAGTCTAGCAAGCTTAATTGTGACAATTATGCATCAATTCTTCAAATTCCAAGCAATCTCCAAGTAAATTCAACAAAATGAGTTCAATCTCTCTTAACTCTCCCTCTCCCTCACTTAGGTCGGCTGTGATACAAGAATGAGGCTGATCAAGATGTTGGTCTAAGTGATAAGGTCAATATAATTAATAAAAAAATGTCCACTAACCATGGCAATATGGTAAATAAGCCTAAGTTCGTAATTAACTCAATTTTAATCTAGTTTAATCATTCCTATTCACCTTTCAGATAATTAAACCATTAAATCACAAATATTCTACTGATTCCAAAACACTAAACGGTTCCTAATTCGGCCGCCGATAAGGCCTTCAATCAATAGTTCAAACATATGAATTCAAACAGATATTCAATCAATCAAACAGATACAATATGCAATATAATAGACAAACTTATTCAATTTCAGTTTCGATTCCAATCAGTCTATTCAGTACTTCAGTTAATTCAATTATCAGTCATTATCAATTCAGTTTAGCATTAATCAGTATATAATTCAGTGGTTAATCGGTAATCAATACGAGGGTTGTTACAATACGCTTGATATTCTTGTTGGCGGCCTCAACCGCTCCATTGGTTTGCGGCCGGTATGTGGATGACTTATGAAAAGCCACGTTGTATTTTTCCAACAAGTCTATCACTTCCTTCTTGAAGTGGGAACCGTTATCTGAAATTATCTCATTTGGGACCCCGTAGCGACAGATGATGTTGTTTCTGATAAACTTTGCAACGTGCGAAGCCTTCAACACTGCGTAAGATTGGGCCTCAACCCACTTTGTAAAGTAATCTATCGCAACTAGGATGAACTCATGCCCATTCGACCCCTTTGGCGTAACGGCCCCGATTACATCAATTCCCCAGACTGAAAATGGCCATGGTGAAGTCATATTGTACAACTTTGTCGACGGGATGTTCATGCGATTTGCATGAATTTGACACTTGTGGCATCGCCGAACGAAACTGATACAATCCTCCTCCATGGTGGACCAGTAATAACCCTGTCTGAGGATCTTCCGTGCCAACATTACCCCATTCATATGTGCTCCACATTCTCCTCCATGAATGGCTTCCATTAGGCGCTTCGACTCTTCGGCATCAACACACAGTTTATGCATTCCCAGATGGCCTCGTTTATACAGTTTACCTCCGCAGATGATGAACTGAACTGCCATTCTCCTGATTGCTCTCTTGTCTTTGGCGTTTACCCCTGGCGGGTATGCTTCTTTCTCCAAGAAATTCCAAATGTCGTAATACCAGGGATGTTCATCCTGAACTTCGTCTATGGCTGCAATCGACTCATAGGCAGGCGCAAATTTCTGATCAATGATGACTGGACGCATCCGGACTCCACACGGGATGTTTATCATGGAAGATAGAGTTGCTAAAGAATCTGCGAACCTGTTGTTCTCTCTTAGTAGATGAGTAAAACTTAACTTCTCAAACCGAGGAATCAGCAAATCCAAGGTTTGGTGATACATCATCATCTTTTCCTCTTTCACTTTCCAGTCTCCTTTAGCTTGAGACACAACAAGGTTCGAGTCCCCGATGACGTCCAGCCGTCTTGCCCCTAGTTCTAGGGCTGCTTCTAGGCCAGCAATGCACGCCTCATATTCTGCTTCGTTGTTCGAGACTTTGAATCGGAGTTTGAAGGCTAGAGGAATACGGGAATTATCGGGTGCTATCAGCAACACTCCTATCCCATACCCATGTTGATTTGACGCTCCGTCAAAGTACATCGTCCAAGCTTCGTCGTCGATATGCAAAATGGCTTCATCTGGGAACAAGTATTCAACTGCTTCATCCCCCTCAACCGGATGGTCGGCAAGGAACTCTGCTACTGCTCTTCCTTTGACTGACTTGCGTGTGACATACTTCAAATCAAATTCGGAGAGCAACAGCAACCAACGAGCTAGCCTACCCGTAAGTGCTGGTTTCTCGAAAAGATATTTGATGGGATCGAGACGTGAAACCAACATTACGGAGTGAGCTAACAAGTAGTGCCGCAGCTTCCTGGTAGCCCATACCAAAGCTAAGCAAGCCTTCTCCAGCGGTGTGTACCGAGTCTCATACTCTAGCATCTTCTTGCTCAGATAGTAGATGGCTCTCTCCACCCTGTCTTCAGACTCTTGTGCGAGCATACAGCCCATTGTGGTCTCAGTCATTGATAGGTACAAAATCAACGGTTTCCCTGGTTCTGGTGGTGATAAAACGGGCGGGTTCTGTAGATATTCTTTGATCTGTTCAAACGCTGCTTGACATCGGCCGTCCCATTGAAATTTCTTGCCTTTCTTCAGGAGACCAAAAAGTGGTTCACAAGTCAAGGTTAATTTTGAGATGAACCGTCTTATGAATTGCACTTTACCCAGAAAGCCTCTCACCTCCTTTTCAGTCCTTGGTAGGGACATTTCTAGGATGGCCTTGATTTTAAAAGGGTTGACTTCGATGCCCCTTTGTGTAATCAGAAACCCCAGCATTTTTCCCGCTGTAACACCAAATGTACACTTTTGAGGGTTCAACCGCAACCGGAATTCCCTGATCCTTTGAAAAAACTTATGCAAGGCGGTGTAGTGGCCCTCTCTTTCTTTGGACTTGACAATCATGTCGTCCACGTACACCTCAACCTCCTTGTGAATCATATCATGTAATATTGTGGTCGCAGCCCGTTGATAAGTAGCTCCAGCATTCTTCAACCCAAACGGCATGACTCTATAGCAGTATGTCCCCCACGGGGTGGTGAATGCAGACTTTTCCCTGTCTTCTGGTGCCATCACTATCTGGTTGTAGCCTGAGAAGCCATCCATGAATGAGAGCAATGCATGCCCTGCTGTGAAATCCACCAACTCATCGATGTGCAGCAAGGGGAAGTCGTCCTTCGGACTAGCTCTGTTCAAATCCCTGAAGTCCACACATACCCGGATCCTGCCATCCTTCTTCGGCACCGGAACAATATTGGCCAACCAAGTCGGATATTCAGATACTAGCAGGAAGCCTGCGTCGATTTGCTTGGTGACCTCTTCCTTGATCTTAAGAGCCCAGTCTGGGCGGATTCTCCTGAGTTTCTGTTTGACAGGTCGGGCCTCGGGGTCAAGGGGGATCCGATGCTGTACAATCTCAGGATCGATTCCAGGCATGTCTTCGTAGGACCACGCGAAAACATCTTTGAAATCTTTTAATAAAGCGACTAAGCGCTCGTGTTCCTCCGAAGACAACGTGGACCCGATCTGGACCAGCCGCGGGTCCTCCTCAGTACCAATGTTCACGGTAGTGATTTCGTCCACTAGGGGTTTAACAAATCTCTCCTGCTCTTGCTCAATTAATCGTTGCAAAACCGGAGGAACTTCGTCCTCGTCGTTTTCAAAATTTTGAAAGTCTGAATTAATGCAATAAATTAAAGGCACAGAAAAGTACTCAGAAACCACAGTTGCTTGATTCTCATTAGGCACATCCAAATCGTCCAATTCATTTACAACAGACTCAAATGAAAAGGAAAAAGACGACCTAGACAGGACTGTGGCATCCGGGTTAACATCCCCAGGAGTACCAGACTCAGACTCAGTCGAGCTGGAATCTGATTCCGACTCACAAGACTCGGTGGAATCAGATTCCGGCTCACTACCTGACCCGGTGCTGCTGGACAAAAATCCCTCCTCGTATTGCCAAGTGAGAGAGGGTGCGATAGATGCATCCAAGATAGCTGCTGGTTGGCTCGCAGCCGTTTCATCCCTAATCATGGAAACCTCGGAGTTATCCCCCAAGCACTTATGGTCGATCGGAGGATCAGAGAGTAGACATGCCAGCGCTACCCCCGTTTCAAATTCTGTGCCCTCAGGATCCACTGTCTTGCACTGCCCAACCTCAGCTGATGGGTCTGTCTGCTCTTCGGCAACATCCTCCCCGGATAGTTGCAGGTCGAAAAAGATCTCAAAACCGGGCACGCGCTTCTTCTCCGCGTTTATCCACGGCTCTGGGAAGCCGCAAAATGGAAAGTCTTCCCTCTCCCGGACGAAGCGTTCGTTCAGGGTACCCTGAATGGGCCTATGCATCAAGTCAAATGGCTTCCCAGCCTGCTTTGCTCTGGCCCTTCCGGCCATTTCTTTCCCTTTCCTCACCCAGTCCTCTTTGGTGGGCAGATAACCCAGTCCAAAGGTATGCGGGTTGTGTGGCACTTCGGCCAATGTTGCGACGCCTTTCCTGCCGCTCCTTCCTAATCCCATCCCAGGGATGTGTTGCAGCTTGTTCATGAGGTAGACGGATTGAGCACTGACATACATACCTTCATTCACAACCATAATGTTTTGCACAACCCGGGCCTCGGCTAGAGTAAATCCTGATATAAACACGTCCTCCATGCCGTGCTCAATTTCTAGGACTGATGTAGACACCTCCGGAGGGGGATGGATCGATGAATTCCCAAAAACAATGGCTACTCCCTTTCCATAGGGGTATTTCACCATCTGATGCAGAGTGGATGAGACGGCCTTCACCTGATGCAACCACGGTCGCCCCAAAAGTAGGTTGAAAGTTGCGGGAACCTCCAAGACATGGAAATCTATCTCGTGTTGTCCAGGTCCAACCTTTGTCTGAATCTTGACGGTCCCCATCACTTCCCTGCTAGTATTATCGTACGCTCTGATCACCTGAGTTGTCGGGATGAAGTCCGCGGGTTTCAACCCGATTGCATACGCTGTTCTGGCTGGGCAGACATTGATAGCAGACCCGGTATCAACAAGTACCACCGGTATCCACTTGTCTCTACATTCCACGGAGATGTAGAGAGGTTTGTTATGATTCACGCCCTCAGGCGGCAGTTCTTTGTCTGAGAAGGTTAAAGCCGGGGAGCCTCCTCCCGGAAAACCAGCCCAACTAGCTGTTCTGGTGTAGTGTCGATAGAGAGTTTGGCCCTGTCCATAGCAGATAGGACAGCCTGTCTGTGCACCCGCGAAGCCATAAGCAGTCCCCAGATGGAGATGTCTGCCTGTATCTTCTTTAATTGTCTCAGCACAGCTTCTTCTTTAATTTGTCTCTCTCTCTGTTTCTCAGCTTCTTTGTCTTTTCCAGATGCTTCGGGCTGGTCAAGGTGTGGGGGCTTGAAGTACCGCCCACTTCTGGTCATGTGCTCCACCTCATCGAGGTACCACGTGCTGTCTGGTTGATTTACTCCCCAATCTTCGTCTGTGTGGGCAAGACATGAGTCGTCGTCTTCCCACCACATCCCGTTAGCATCCAAAAGACACCTGTCTGGTTCTGGCAAATGTGTACTCTCAGTACCTTCATCCCATATGCTCACAGCATTTTCCGTTCTTGTGCCCACAGCACTCTCAGCCCCTTCGTGGGCTTTTGCCTTTTTGATTCTCTCGGAATCCCAAAACCTCTCCTGTTCTGTCTGCGTCGCTGCAGTTTGTTGTTCCACTGTCTTTGCATCCACAATGCTTAGGTCCTGAGCGAAATTCTTTATACCGGCGCTCTCCGGCAATCCATTCTGACTCTCGACCTTTCCGGCCACCATTGATACTTTTGCCCCTGCCGGGCCTTGCTCTGGCTGAAATTCCACAATATCAGGCTGATCATCTAGCCATCCGGTAATTTCTGCCGACTCCTCATATTCAAACCAGTTGATCGTTGCATCCCCTGATTCTTGGTCGTTGAAGAACTGGAGGTTGGCAAAGTCCTCTTCCGCTGTTGTCAGATCATCCGCCCCCTGTTCAAGTCTGTCCCCCTGAATCATGCACAGTTCGGCTTTTTCTGGCAATCCCACACTCGGCTCAGACTGACCCACTGCTAAGATGTACTCGCTTGGATCATAGGCTCCTCCAGTGTAATCCCCAGACTGGTGAATCCCGGGCGCGACGATTCCACTTTCCTCTGAAACCTGCCTTGTTCCATCTTCAGCAGTCACCACCTTTGGCTTAGATTGGGTTGTGAAGGCGTCCAACATGCACAAGTCAGTGCAGTCAGGAAGGATCACCTCCGGCTTGGGTAGGTGGGAGGGAGTAATATAGATACTAGGATCGTAGGATACGACCCCAGTTTGGATGAGGTTGACTCTTTTGGGTGGTGGATCTTGGTTATGGGTAGGGAGTGGGTTGGTTGTGACGTTAGGTCTATCTGGAGGTAGAATCACATTTTTGTCGATGAGGTCCTGAACCTCGTGACGCAGCCTGTAACAATGGTCGGTATCATGACTGTGCTGCTGGTGGTAGGCACAGTACTTGGCTGGGTTGTGTGAGGGGGGAGTGGATTTGGTAGCGGCCTCGGCTCCAGGGGTTTTAGATGTCCCTTTCTAATTAAGACCCCCAGAACCTTGGACAAAGGCATGTATAGTGGAGTGAAGGTTCTTTGGCCTCTGGACTGATATCTCGGGGCTTGGGTACTGCTCCCGAATGTACTGGAAAAGGGTGTGGCCGCCGCGGGCCTTGAATGGGGAGGGGGAGTGGTGGTGACCATACTGACCTCCGAAGTTCTGGTATTTGCAGCGCCACTCGGGCCTGCGTTGTTGTTGCGGTTAAATGTCCTCCGGGGTTGCTCCCGGTCCTGGTCAATCAGACCTTGTTTCATCGCATCCTCGATTTGTACCCCCATCTCGTGTAAGTCTGAGAAGGTGGGAAAGGGGAGTACGATCATCTTCTGCACGAGTTTTGGCTGGAGATTGCGCACAATCATCCTAATTTGATCTTTGTCTGTAGGCCTCAAGGTCATCATCGATGCCTTTGCCCTCCATCGAGTTACGAAGTCTGAGAAAGTCTCATTGGCCTCTTGCCTCGTCGTTTCGAGATCACGAGTTGTAATCTCGATTTGTGTATTGTACGAGTACTGTGCAATGAAGGCCTCAGCCATCTCATCCCAGTTTCTCTTTACCTCATCTTCTAACTTCGCGTACCAAATGGCTGCCACACCCGACAAAGTTCGACCAAACAGGGAAAGCTTTTGTGGTCGGGTTAGGCCCATTGGCCGCAGAATGTCTGAGAATAGCCGGAGGTGGACCATAGGATCCCCGGACCCATCAAAACGATCAATTTGTGGCATCTTAAATCTGTCTGGTAATGTTACAGCCACATCGGTGTACCCATCTTCGATGTCTGGGATGGCCTTCACCCCTTGGGATTTCTTAAAAAGCTTCTCCAGTTTGCTCAATTTCAGAGCTGTATGGTCTACCTCGAACTCGAATGGAGAGTCCGGATGGTTGGCAGGTGTATGAGTCTTGGACAGTTGAGGCAGAAGCGGGGGCGGAGCCAGCCCCGTTGGATGGCCTATGTCCTCTTGAATATTCTGGGCATTGGGTAGGGTGCTCTGGGTGTTCAGGGGGGTATTCTGGGGATTTGGCAGGGCATTCTGACCAGTGGATGCCTGCTCGGGTAATGGAGCTCCGGGTGGAGGAGGAGCTTGATGTGAAGCAGATGCCGCATTCTGCTGTTGCAGCCTAGTGATCAGCTCGGCCTGCTGGGCCATGACAACGGCCTGCTGCTTGGAGAACTCCGCTTGGCGGGTGGCATCTTCTTGCATTTGTTTCATGCTCTCATGCATTTGGCGCATCATCGCCTCCATCCCTGATGTATTCTGCGGATCCATTTGAATAACCGGTAAGTGTATCTCTATAGCGGAAACAGAAACCTCAGTCTGACTGTTTGCTGCTAAAGTGGACTGCTGCCCCGGTAATCTTTGCTCTGACACACTGCGCCTCCTCGGCCTTCTTCTAACAACCGGGGGTAGAGAGTGGAACACTGGATGTCCGTCAACCAGATCCTCGGATCGAATGAGTCGGCGACCTCGTGTCCAAAGTGCTTGGGGTATATCTACGGGTTCAGAAGCAATTGTGCTACAAACCTGCCCCAGCAAAAAGATAAATAAAGCGAAAAGGAAATAAATAACCAGATAAACGGGCAGCATAACAGCTTAAATTAAATACACAACACACAGTCGGGCATACAACACACGGTTGATAAGCTGGGTATACACTGTCCTCAATCACTGATTACTGTTCCTGTATCACTGTTTCCCAAAACTGAATCCGGTATCCGCAGACAACTGATTCTCAGATACTGACTGATGCCCGCAGGCGTGATGCCCAATCTCAAAAACTGATGCCCGCAGGCCTGATGCCCAAACTCAAACACTGATACATGCATTCCCTGTAGAGACGCACTCTAACAAGCACATAACAGATAAGTGAGAGCCAAAACACCCCTATATTGGGGTTGGGTTTCCCTGTCCTATTTTGTCAGGAACTAGGGTTTCACTATGCACACAGCGGCTTCAAACAACCTATAAACGGGTAAGCAACCTGTCCTAGTTTGGAATGGTCACTATGGATCCGAATATGCACTAGGTCGAATGGTCAAAAAGGGTGCCCCGGTAAAACTGGGGTTTGTGTTCCCGTACTGGCAGAGCCCGTAACCGATCAACCTTATGGACATGCCTTGACAAGACAAGCCTCCGGCAAACCGCTCAGGAATAGCAGATGGCAAACACGGTGTCCTAGGCGCACCAATGCAAATGCAATGCAAAGAAACACACAAGTGTAGTCAAAACCAGATATCATGAGTTCGAGTTAAGTTCTCTAAATCCCCAGCAGAGTTGCCAGAAACTGTAGACGTCCCTGAACGCATCCCGGGCGAGGAGTGCGAATCCCCCCCCGTTCTGGTTCGATATTGGGTCTACTACAGTTCGAAGGACTCAAATGTCACGGTTCTAAATCTTGAACCAAAGAGTCCAAATCCGGCAAATCGTTTTGAAAACAGATTTTTTTGAAAGAAGTGTCAAACATGGACTGCTTTGCCAGATACAGAGTCGCCACCTAAATATTTTATTTTTGGGAAATTTAGGAAACCCTGACTCGGTGCCAAAAGGCCACGTGTCCGTCATCACCAAAGTTGCCTCGGCTCGGGAACTTGGGTACGATTGGGGAAGGTCACTTCGTGAGCACCCCCGCTCGCCCGGTCAAAGTCCGGCCTCTACTAACCATGATATCTTATTTTGAAAACATTGTATGTTCTTATTCCGGTTATTAGCCTAGGTCACTATGTGATGCGCACAGCATACAAGTATAGACTGAGTCGCCTGAATTGGAACAAAACATTTCATGTTTGTTTGTTTGAAAATGGTTTGATGGTGCTACCCGCAGGTAGGCTAAGACGTGGATTTGCCACCCTCGGGTGGGCTTAGAGAACAATGATTTTGCCACTATCTAGTGGGCTTAAAACAAACATTTGATGAATTGTCCCAATTCAAATAACACAACCTCCACCCACAGGCATTCAAGGCAGTTATATCACATAAGCAAATAGCCTCATGGCAAGCATGCTATTCATGGCAACACTCACACGCATGCAAGGATGCTAAAGCATAAAGACTCACCGAGTATTCCAAGCCAAAACAAAAGCTCATTAGAAATCCATGCATGATCCTAGATACACAGAATTGCCTAATGCAACACATGCAAAAATGCAACTATAGCAGGCTCGGCTATTCTAAACATGGCATATGGAATGCTACAACTAACACGTATTCAATTTGGAATTGAAATACAAATGCAGTTTGTATGATGCGCCGAGCCCGGTGCGTGCAAAACAGATGAATGATGCAAACATGCTGTCATACTGTATGCTAATTGAAATATGCCCTATATCTAACCATCATAAGCTGGTAAATAAAAGGGAAGAAAGACGTGGGGTTGAAAGACATACATCACACTCACCCACACTTATTACAATTATGCCCTCGCGCAGAGGGTCCGAATAAATATACAGTCCCAAATGAAAGAATAATACAGTCCAAATATTACAGTCCGAATAATATACAAATCCCTAATTAATTAACAAATTAACTAAGAAAACTATAAACTGGCATGCAAGCCAGGGACTGCCTTGCTTCTGATGAACGATGTATGTTTGGTCTGCCCTTGCACGAAAATCCATGACGATGCCCCGATTAGCCTATGTTTGAGATGTTCCTCGAAAAGCGCGCCAAGCTTCGGAAGACCGCTGATTCTTGATATGCTGCAACAGAGAGTAGGAAAGGGGCATAGCAATGTATTTCACAGATATATGCATGCCTCGATCCTCGTGCCACCAATCACGCATATCGATGCATGATGGCCGAGGAGCCGAATTGCACAACTCAATATAGGATGAATGCATATGAATGCTACAATAAAACCTAACTCCATCACGGATAATCCAGAGTGTCAGTGACTTGGGAATTGAGACACGTTCCGTCACTCGGAGTACGAAACGCTCCTCGTTTCCCGTGCCCAGGCTAACTCCTATCCCGAACACGATGCAATATGCATGATATGCATGAAATGCAGCTAATATGCAATCCTAACATACACAATGTCATGGAATGGCATACACGCTATACGAGGTAATACACAACCGGGCATACACAATGCTACGGATGAAATGGCATACGCAATGCAATAATGGGCTTACACCAACATGAGAGAGCCTCAGCCACACTCACATAAGAGGCCATCAGATGAAAACAAGATACCTCGAAATGCGTGCCCGCGGGCACGCAAACCGAGAACGGACCCTCAGGCACCGAAATGCCACTCTAATGAGACATGGAAAAGACACGGAATATGACATGCAAACATGCAAAAATTAGTAGCAAAATGAGGGGCAAAACAGCCCCGAAATGAGGCGAAATGAAACCCGATGCAAGGAATCTCTCCCGAAATGCAAAACTGGGCATCCGAAATGACTTATAGCTATACCATACATGCATAATTTGAACAAGACATGAAAAATAAGAAGCAAGGAAGCCCCAAAACTCACATTTTTACAGTACAAAACATAGCCAAACAGCAATCACAAGTAGGGCTAAAATGGCATACAAAAATGGCTCCGCAAGGGAAGCAATGAAGCAAGTGATAGATGCAAAGCCCAAATGGAAAAAGACCCTTCTACAACACTGAAGAGGGCCTAAAAATATGAACATTTACAGTAGATGACATGCCTCAAATCAGTATGCAAACATGCTCAAAATGCCATGCAAGAAATAGACCAACAAGAGGCTATAACATGAGGTATGCAAAGAATTCACCAAACAGCCAAAGACCCTTAATGAGACATGCCAATAAGGTCAAAATATGGCCATTTTCAGTTCTGATCATGGCCGAAAACAGAAGCTAGATAAGCCTAAAAAAGCATGCAAAAATGGGGGCCAAAGAGGGGTATAATGGTAAGTACAACATGGAGGCCCCCAACAGTATTTAGCCCTTCTACAATGTTGTAGAGGGGCTCAAAATAAGCCAACTCACAGTTTAAATCATGCTCAAAAACAGATCACACATAGGCTAGAAATACCATGCAAAATAATGGCATACAAGAGGGTATTGAAGCAAGTACCAAATGGGGGGCTCAAACAGGGTTGAGCCCTTAAACAAACATGAAGAATGGCTCAAAAAAGTGACCCTTTCAGTTAGGGTCGGAGCCCAAAACAGTAAGCAAATAGGCTAGAAGAATGGTGCAAAAAAGTGCTACAAAAGAGGGAGATTGGTACTTACCCTTGAAGACCACTTCTTTGCTACCTTTTGGACCAAAGAATGTTGCTTCCTAGCTGCTAGAAAGCTCCCCAAGCTGCTGGAAATGGAGTGGTGGTGGTGGTGCTTGGTAGTGATGGAGAAATGGTGCAAAACTCCAAGACTTTGAAAGAGAAATGGAGAGATATGTATGTGTATGCTCAAAGCAAGTTTTCCAACCTTTGAGGGAGAGCTAGAGCTGCTGTGTGTATGCAAGGATGGAGGAGAAAAGGTAAGGAAAGTGTGTAGAGCTTTGGGATTAAGTTCTCTCTTCAACCAAAAGTCCCCCGAAATCAGATATTTTGGGGGAAACAGCTATACAGCTGTAAAGCACACCTCCCAAGGATCATGGCCGGCCTGCTATTTTTGTTGCAGGTGGCCGGCCGGCCACCCCCTATGGCCGGCCGGCCAAGGGGCAAAATGGTCCAAAATAATTTCTGGCCGGCCACCAGATATTGGTGTCCTCCCAGGTCTCCTCAACACAACCCTATTATTCAAAATTGGCAACTCTAAAACAGGAGAGAGAATAGGCCACTTTTAGGAGGGGTTCAAAAGGTTCAAGTTGAGTTACTGGCTGGCCATGTGATATTAGGGTCCTCCCATGTGTGTACAACACAAATATGTGGTTTGGGGTTGAAGAAAATGGCCCTAGGGTGGTCAACATTGGCTCGGAAGTGAGAAAAACGGGCGTCGGAGGGCGCCAGAGAAGCATAACTGGTTGCTGAGACAATTGCTGGCCTCCCACCCTTCAGTGACCTTCCCGGTGATAAAACAGAGGTACCTGCCAAAAATGAACAAAAACCGATGCAAAACGAATGCTCGGGGGCCAAAACACGCAGTTCGGGGTTCCGAAAATAGGCCGTTAAGCACCGAAAGTGGCATTCGGCCACAAAGTGGGTCTCGCAGACCTCAGTGTCCCTCGAAAGAGAGTAAATGAGATGCATACCAAAAACCGGAGGAATCGGAGATGGTTAGACGGTCCCGAACCGAGGCACACGGCCTGACGGCTCCGAAAACCGAGAATCGGGCTCCGAAATGGGCAAAATGGCCTACGGCCACGAAATGTAGCCCACGGCCACTGAGAGATGGTCTACTGGACCTCTCCCTCCCCTCAGGAAGAAAAATAGAGAAAATCGAGCCTGGCTCGCAAACCGAGACAAGGTACAAAAGAGGGTTCGGAAGTTCGGAGGCAGGGCTCACGGCCGCGACTCTGAGACTTCTGAACGAGCACGATATGCAACATCATCGAGCGCTCAATCGGTGACGTCTGAGTCTTAAGGTCGGTCAAAAATGGGGTGTCTACACTAGCATGCTTTACCTAGACCATTTTCAATATTTGGCATCATTTCATATGTGATTTTAGTCCATGTAATGTAATCATACACTTGCATCTTTCACTCATTTGATGCTTTGTAAGTTTGGCTCTTTATGCCTCGAGAATGGGTCATTGTGCATGCCTCTATGCTTAGGCCTTTGGGATGCCATCTCGGTGGGTTTTTGGGCTTATTTTGACATGCCATAACTCTGTCTTTTATTAGTTAAGTCATGCCATGTTTGGTTTTAATGGGTGCAGTGTAATACCCCTTTTGTAGCCTTGCATGCTTCATGCTTTTGGTCTTTTGTTCTAGTTTGTGTTGGCTAGGTTCAAGCATGTTTTTGGTCTTATCTTGACCTGCCTTGGGACTGTTTTGGTTGCCCTTGGCCCTTTGGGGCTTGCTTTGCATGGCCATGGTTTAAGTCCCTTTGCTAGTTTCAAGCTTTGAGCTTTCTTGCATGCTATGCTTGCATTGTTTAGTTGATTTGGCATCATTCCATACATGATTTTAGGGCCTATAGTGTTGTCACACTTGCATGCTTTTCACTCTTTAATTGCTCTTGAGAGTTGTCCGCTTTATGCCTTAATTCTTGGGCCAATTGGCATGCATGCTTGTCTTGCATTTCACGTCATCAATTCATCATTTTGGCCACTGATTTGGGCATGAATGAGGTTTGCCCATTTTAGTTTAAGTCCATTTTTGCATGTTGTTGCATGCTTGTATTTGCATGTTGTTGCATACTTGTCCATCTTTGCATGTTGTTGCATGCTTGTTCCATTTTGCATGTTTTTGCATGCTTAGTACATTGTTGTATGCCATGTTGTTTACATGTTTAGGCTGCATTGCATCATATGTGTATGCTTGAGTTACATTTGCATTTGGCATGCTTATGTTGCATTGCATAGCATCTCCATGTTGCATGCATTGCATTGTGTTTGGTTTGGGGTGTTAAGCCAAACACGAGGAACGAAGCACGTTTCATACTTGAAATGATGAAATTCTCGGTCGCCGACCCTCTTGATCATGCATGATAGAGGCTAAGGCACTTGTGTGTTTTTTTTGTGCATTCATTCCATATTGATTTGTGCGACTCGGCCTCTTTGGCCATCATGCATCGAAATGCGTGATTGATGGCTCGAGAGTCGAGTACTACACTCCTTTGAGCTTCAAACATGATAAGGGGTGTAGTTGTACAACATTTTCTTGCAAATGTATTGCCATGCCTCTGTTTGTACTCTACTGCAGCAAAAAGAGCAGCTTGCAGGAAGAGATGGCCGATCGACTATCTGGTGTGCCGATCGGCTAAAAATATTTGGTCGATGGTCTCAGAAGTGGTCGATGACCCCTTTCCCTTGGCCGATGGCCATACCATTTGGCCGATGACCTCTTAGCATATCCATGAGGTGGATCAGAAGTGTTTCATGAGTTGGCACAGTTTTCAGAAGTCTAACACAGTGCAAACAGAGGCAACATGAGGCATGGCAACGGATTTCTGAGCGAGACGATCGAGCATGCATCATTCATCACTTCGAGGCAGAGCTGTGGCAGCCTGTTTTAGTTTCATACTTGGCTGGTTTTGTAACTTAATTAATTTGTTTAATTAGTTAAGGGTTTTGTAATAATTAATTAGCTAGGATACTTAGTTAATTAGTTGGTTTGTATTATTTATTCGGACCCTCCGTCGAGAGGGCGAATTTTGTAATAAGTGTGCGTGAGTGTGTGAATGTCTTCCAACCCCACGTCTTTCTCCTTTTTACTTAACCTCTTACGATGGTTAGTTCTAGATCATGTTTCCATTAGCATTCCTATGCTTGCATGTTTGCATTCATTCATCTATATTGCATGCACCGGACTCGGCGCATCATACTAACCGCATTGTATTTCAATTCTTACTTGAATACATGATTATCAAGTTGCATTTCATATGTCATTTTAGAATAGCTGAGCCTATTTCTAGTTGCAGTTTGCATGTGTTGCATTAGCCATCTTAACATAGCTAGGATCATGCATTGATTACTAACTAGCTATTGTTTTGGCTCAGAGTACTAGGTAAGCTTTTATACTTTAGCATCTTGCATGAGTGTGAGTGATTGACATGATAGCATGCTTGCCATGAGACTAACTGCTTAAGTGTTAAACTGCCTGAATGCCTGTGGGTGAAGGTTGGATTGCTTGAATTGGAACAATTCATTGAAATGCGAGTTTTACGCCCACTTGAGAGTGGCAAAATCATGTTTTCTAAGCCCACTTGAGGGTGGCAAATCCACGTCTTAGCCTACTTGCGAGTAGCACCTTTAAAACGATTTTCAAACAAATATGAGATGTTTTGTTCCAACTTAGGCAATCTGGTCTATACTTGTATGCTGTGCGCATTACATAGTAAGCTCACTAATAAACCGGAATAAGAACACATGTGTTTTCAAAAATAAAATATCATACTTAGTAAAGGCCAATCCTTTGATCGGGTGAGCGGGGGTGCTTATTGCATGACCTTCCCCTCTCGTACCCAAGTTCCCGAGCCGAGGCAACTTTGGTGATGACGGACACGTGGCCTTAGGCACGAGTCAGGGTTTCCTAAATTCTCCCAAAACAAAATATTTAGGTGGCGACTCTGTATCTGACAAAGTAGTCCATGTTTGGCACTTCTTTATTAAAATCAGTTTTCCAAAACGATTTGCCGGATTTGGACTCTTTGGTGATTTATCAATCTTGCATTGCACTTTGCGAGGTTAGATTCAGAACCGTGACATTGAGTCCGAACTGTAGCAGCTAATGAACAAAACGGATTTCGCGCGGAGCTCGGGACGTTCGGGCACGTCTACAAGCAGCTCTGAATGCTATATGTACCAATTAGTGCATTAACTAATGTACCAATTAATGATGTGACATAATTTAAGATGTTTTTAGCATTTGTAATTTATATAATGAGTGGGGTCAATTATTGACCACACTCATTAATCACATTACAAATACTAAAAATCTCTTAAATTGTGCCACATCATCAATTGGTATACTAATTAGCACACTAGGTGGTGCATATAGTATTATTCATAATAATGTTATAACTAATTAGTACACTAGTTGGTACACTAGTTAGTACACTAATTGGTGCATGTAGTACCACTCAACAACTAATATATGTTCAGAAATAATTAATGTAAAAAAAAATGAGTAGCTACTAAATTTAATTAAATTAATTAATGTTATTAACTGGCTAATGCAATACAAAAATTAATAGAAGTTTAAAAAGTTAAGGTCAATTTATGAATAAATTAAGGTCAATTTATGAATAAAAAATAAATAAATTGAATCGTTGTGTTAAACAGTCATGTGACTGTTAAATTATTATTTTATTTTTACTTTTATTATTATTATTTTCTTTTAGCTTACTCTGCAAACATTTAGGTTCCATTTGATAAGACTTTCTAACTATGATTTGAGAATATGAGTTGTATTTTGAGTTTGTGTGTTTTGAAATTATAATTTGAGTGTAGAAAATTTGTTTGGTTATGATTTTTTAATTGAGTGTTGAATTAAGTTTTGAATTGAGTGTGGAATTGAGTTTTGAAAGTTTGATTTGACATGTGAAGTAAGAAAATTTGTTTGGTTGTGAGTTTTGAAAAAAGTTTTCAAAACTTATTAATTCAAATTATTATAAATTATAACAAAACACACTACTTTTATACTATTGAAAATTCTGATCAGCATTCATAACCAAACTCTTTTTAAAATTCAATTAAAAAAAATTATTATTAACAGAAAATAACATTAATCAATTTTTTAATTGAAAATACTACAAAGGAAATAAATTTTTTTCAAAAATAAATATTTAAAAAATTTAAATCATAAATATTTAAATAATTTAAATAATCTAAAAAATTTAATAAGTAAAAAATTAAAATAAATATTCAAAAAATTTAAATCGTAAAAATTTAAATATTCAAAAAATTTAAATAATTTAAAATTTAAAAATTTTAAATTTAAAAACAACTCTACACCCAAATCGTAACCAAACATTTAAAAAAAAAACTCAATTAAGAAATTATTTTTAAAACTCATAACCAAACACATAACTCGAAACTCCATACTACTTTCACAAATCTACACTCAAATCGTAACCAAATATATAACAAAAAAATTAAAATATTTAAAAATATTTTTATAAAATAGAGTTTGAATTTATTTTTATAAAATATTTTAAAATTTTAAAAATTAAAATCGTAATATTTAAAAATTAAAATATTTTAAAATATTCAAAAAATTAAAAAAATCGTAACATATTAACAAAATTAAAATATTGATTTGAATTGAGTTTTTAATTATGTGTTCGGTTATGAGTTTTGAAAAGTAATGATTATGTTTTGAATTAAGTTTTGAGAAATGAGTGTAGAATTATGATTTAAAAGCTCAGAACAAACACTACTGATTAAGGCCGAAATGTACATCATTGAGGCCGTTAATTAGAATCTCTTAACTTCACTTGCTGGTCAAACCGTATAATTTATGTGTGTTAAATGTCAATCAGGTTGTACATCGTCGGAGCATAAAATGGGCAAAAAGACCAAATTTGAACAGAGTTGACTTTTTCTGGAAAAGTCAAACTAATGTTTTAAACCTGATTGGAAGTGAGTAGAAGTATAAAAGGAAAAGGAAAAGGCTTTTCTAGGGTTCTGAAACTGTTTAACCTAAAGAGGGAGGCTAGGGTTTGAAAAGGGAAGGAAAGCAAAAGCTCCAAGATGTCTTCCATGGTGGTTTCTTCTCCATCTTCATCCTTCCACTCCTCCATGAGTGGCTAGTCGTCTTTTCTAGGGTTTTGATGAAACCCTAGTCATGTAACTATTTTGTTTTCCTTTTGATTCTCAATTATGTAAAGGTTTGAACCATTGTATGGTGTTTTAGAAATTCTTTATATATAATTTTCATTATCTTTTCAAATATTTGACTTTCTGTGATTGTTGAATGTTATCCATATATGAGTTTTCTATTCTTTCACATTCAAGGTATGAGACGAACCATACTACGAGGGACGAGTCGTGTCACTACCCTAGTTTAGAGTGAACGGTTCGTACTACTTGAGATGGTTCGTGCCCGTACATTGAATGTGATGATTTTCTTGTTAAATGCTTTGAACTTGTAGTTGCAAAGCATTAATCTGTTCAAACCCTAGGATAATTTATTTCAATTGGAAACCCTAGTTACGTGGCTAGTGGTGGATTCTTTGCCCTAGTTTTTTCCCCAATTCAGTAAACCAATTTCATTTATTATTAATAATTTAATTCCTTAGTTTAATTTATTCGTTATTAAATTAGGTTATGATCATTCAATCTTTTTATCAAAATTAATTTAGGAATTTAACGATTAAATTAGTTTAATTTCACAATAGTCCCTGTGGATCGATACCTGGACTTGCCATTATTCTAATAGAATTTGGTATAGTTTAGTGATTATATTTTGGTGTGTTCAACGACCCATCAACTACACTCAAATCAATGAGTAAAACTATAATTTGAGAGGCTTACCAAACGGAGAGTTAATTTTTTTTTTTTTTTTCCTTCATTGAAATTTGAATCATTGCCATTGCAAGCAATAGCATGAGGCAGAGCAAGCAGTCCAGGCATCAGTCCTGCGCAATCAAAAGATTATTTATTTATTTTTTTTTTAACAGGCTTTTTTTTTTTAACAGGCTTTTTTTTTTTTTTTTGAAATTTGACCATTGACAATGGGAGACTATAATTTGCCAGAGAGGGAGGGACCAGATGGATAGGGTCGAACTTCAAAATGAAAGTCCAAGGCCAGAATCTTGGGTTCGAACCTAGGTCTAATTGGACCGGGCCTACTTTGAGCCACTAGATCGCCGACAAGTTTCATACCATTTTTACACCTCTAATCAAACATAACTAGTTAACATAACTGGTTACACAAATTATGTTATACTAAACATATTTTTACAATAAAACACCATGCAAATCTAATCACATACTTTCGTTGCAAAGCATCAAAGAATGCCTGATTGAGACAACATATCCATAATTAATAGTTTTCCTATAAACTTCCAAGACTTGCAAGAAAAGCCCTTATTGAAATTAATAGCATGGAATAACATAACCCAACAAAGGGGACAAAAAATCTACACCTGCACATGTTTGGAATGCTAAGTGCCGCTTGGTAAAAATTAATAATTAAAAAGTATAAATCAAAAATATTTTTTTTAAAATTTTTAAATAATTAATTTTTCTCAATTTATTTAAATTATTTTTGTCTAAAAAGTTGTAAGTAAAAACTACACCAAACAATCTGACATAAATTTCCAAATTAAAATAAACTATAATTATCCCTTATAATTCACGTTAAACACCCTATAAATCAGTGGTTTGAGTTGATGTTTATATCTGTTTTTGTCATTTCACACAGTTTTTGATTTTTTTGGTGTGTTTTTTATATTTTAATTTTTAAAATATTTTAAATAATTTTTTTAAAAAATGTATCTCAATAAATATAAAATATAATAAATGCAAAACAAAATACCAAAAATATACTAAATAAACAATCTGACACAGATTCCGAAATTAAAATAAACTATAATTATTCCTTATAATTCACGCCAAACACCCTATAAATCAATGGTTTGAGTTGATGTTTATATCTGTTTTTGTCATTTCACACAGTTTTTGAATTTTTTTTTTTTTTTTTTTTTTGGGTGTGTTTTTTATATTTTATTTTTGGTAAAATTTTAAAATATTTTAAATACTTTTTTTAAAAAATATATCTCAATAAATATAAAAAATAATAAATGCAAAACAAAATACCAAAAATATACTAAATATTTATTTATACTTTTTTGGTTTTTTTGTGATTTAAAAGGGAATTTATTAAAAAATTCTCTTTCAAAATTCCTATTAGTCCATAAAATATTCTTATATTCTAATAAATCTTATTATTTTGAACATTTGTTCCACAAAATTATAATTATCATATTTAAAGTATTTTATGAACAATTTTTTTTGGGTAAGTAATTTTATAAACAATTTTACCCTTACAAAAAATTTTAAACCCATACCAATTTGGAGATATAAACATTCACATTAAATAAATTTGACAATATGAATGTTCAAATTAACAGTATAAATGTTCACATCATAAAACATTCAATATCAATGTAAACATTAATACACACTCTATCTTATTATTATTAAGGATATTTTAATAATTATATCACCCATAAAAATTATTAGAACATAAGAAATAATTTAAACTAAGTAAAACATAAGCAAGTAAATATATATTTATAAATAAATACCCAAATAACAAATATTTTAATTTTTCAGTGTATCTAAAACAGTTTTAAAAAAAAAATGCTTAAAAAAAAAAAAAAAAACCTACTGAACTGTAACAACTACTGAACTAAGCAATCGCTAACTGTAACAACTACTGAACTAATGGGAGACAGGAAAAGGGAGGGCCATATGTGATGATTTAAAAATAAAAATGAAAATAAAAATAAAAAAGATCTTAACACACTTTAATAATATGCTCATTCACTCACTAAACAAACAAAAATGAACACACAAAATTAGGCTCTACTTTTATCACATTTTGTTATATAACACAATCTTAGCATCATTAAAAATGTTATTAGCATCTCTGTAGCAAAATCCTAGCATTTTGCAGTAGTCATCCATTTGTGAATCCAAATCACTACGTTAATTTGGGCCCCAACCAATCGTAACCAGTCATATAATGTGTGAAGTTATTCAACAAAGTAAGAAGGGATCTAGACTGGGTATTGCAACACTCCCAATCCTGTAGTAGCACTTGAGTCCTGTTTCCAGAACACCAATGCAGAGTTCTTTTAAATATCAGACATCGTGTCCAAGTACGTGTAACCCAATATCAGTAATTTTATGCTAGTAAACATTTTATTTTTTATGAGTCATGCTAGGAACCGATCTTCCTATTGAGTACAAGAACAGATGACAAATATATAAATATATACATATATATATATATTGGCCCACAAGGAGAAACAAATATGAAGAGAGACTCTTCTTTGTACAGAACTTCTGACTAGTTTCATAAGCATGGCAATCATCAAAATGATAGAGAATGAATTTATCTCAGGAAAACATTAATTAATACAATCCATCAGATCCCAAGGTAAATATCACAGCGAAGAATTATTGCCATATATGTTAGTCAAGCAACACGACTTCATTAAATATAAAGCAAAGCGAGACAAATGGTATGCCACTTCCATAAACAACTTGATCAAGCTGATCCTGGAAAATGATTAGTGAAAATGCCAATATCAACATTTCACAATATGAAAATTTTAAACAGTCAATTTACTGCTATATAATAGAAAATGATTAGTGAAAACACCAAGATAAGTATTCAACATTTCACAAGATGGAAATTTTAAACAGTCAATTGACTGCTATATAAGGCTCTAGTTCATTTTGTGACTGCCCAAAATTAGTATCCTCCTATGCAAAAAATAAAAATGAAGATACCAAGTCTCACAAATAATCCTCATTCAAACAAACACTAATTGGAGGAAATGCATTTCAAACTATATTCAAGCTTCAAAATAATATATCTACTAAAAGTAAATATTGCAGTTAAAAGAAGGTTATAATTACTCCAAAGATTTGTCAGAGACAGTTCCAACGCACAAAATAGGTTTCAAAATGGTTACGTTGGCCGAATTGTGAGCCACATCTTCATCCATCACTTACAAGGCCAAACTGAACGAGTGCTCAACTGAAGAGGAGTCTTCCCAGTAAATCAGCTGCTAAAATCTGAAAAAAGATAATGATAACAGTTGAAGACCAGTAATAGCTCAAAATGAAAATGAAAATAGATCGCTGTTTAGAAGCTTCTGCTAAATCCATTCCCTATTGTGCGGTCATGTCTCACCATCCTACAAATTAGACTGGATTTGGATTAGGGCTGCAAATGAACAGAGTTGTTCCTGAACAGGCTTGAGCTCGGCTCAGTAAGGGCTCATTCGAACTTGGTTCGTTAAATTTTTATTACGTTCGAGCTCGAGCTCGTCAAAATCTTAATAAACAAACCCATACTAAAACTCAACTCATTAGCTAGCTTGTTTAACATTTATTTAAATAATAGAATAAATATATTATTTATATATTAAACAACGTAAAAATATATATAAAAATAAGATAAATACGTTATTTATATATTTAAATAATATAAATGTAAATAATAGCTAAATTTATTTATATATAAATAATAGCTAATTATAGATAATACATTTATATAATAGTAGTGATAGATATTATTATTTTTGTCAGATATTGACTTTTTTTTTTTTGTATGTTTATATATATATTATACACATGATTGTATAATCAAAGTTTTAATTGTAACTTTAGTTTCATATGCAAATATGGATTTACAATTTCTTTGGCTCGTGAACAGTCAAGCATAAGCCAACTCTGCTCGAGCTCAGTTTATTAAATTTTTATTAAGCTTAGGGAAAGAAAAAATATCAGGGAAATGTGAAAAAAAATTGCTTATCTTTTGTTCACTTTTCCCTCTGTTTTCCTTTCTATCCACAAATCCCTATCTATATCCAACATCCAAACATAACCTTAACTTACACAAAACAGATTACCTGGAATTGCATCAGGATCAAGCTCCCAAAAGCCTTTCAGGCGCCCATCTTTCTCTTCTGTGAGTTTAAAAGAAGGGATTTGATGAGAGAATCTTGCTAACTCAACTCGGGGTATCTCCATGGCACCACTACCTGACCTTTGTCTTCTTGGAGCCTTAAAAACTGACTTGTAACCATTCAGACGAATCAGAGGTGAAACTTTTGTGCAGTGCTCATTATCTTCAAGAACTTCCACCAATTCATATTTGCAATCCTTTAGATCTGAACATGACATATCAGCATTCCAATCCTTGTATAATGCCCAAATCTCCCCTTCCCTGGGATAGATGTCAAATCTGTTTTTACCAATGAAATCTTCTTTTAATGCATGCGAAAAGGAACTGGGTGAAAAGATCCTGGGCTTTCCTGTTTGAAGTTTGAATGTTCCACAACAAACAGCCTGCATTCTATCTCTAAAGTGAGTGCATGGTTCAAGCATTGCCACATGCAATTGGAATGGACAAGATCCAATCTTCTTAATCTGAGCATAGCTCGTAGGCAACCTATCGTTACTGTCAATGTTATACAGAGCCCATATTTGACCAAGCTGAAACTTCCCTTCAGATTTGTCCCCTTTAAAATTGTGAAACTCTTCTAAAATTTTGCCACCCGGAGAAAAAGATGGAGGAACGCTAGGGCATTTTGCGAAACTCTGGGGACTTGATTCATTCATGGGAAAATTTAGTTTCTCATCCCCATTACATGGAGCTCTTCCTGTAGAAGGAGTAAGGTCAACATGTTTCTTGTCAGCACTGTCTAAATCACCCTTGGCAGTTCCCTCTTTAATAGGGCATTGACTAGCATTCATTTGATTGTATTTCTTATCTTTGCTTAAATCCCTCGGGGATCTTCGAAGTTTAAATTTCTCTTTTTCAAGATCATTCTCCCATTCAAAGCCAACATCCTTCTTTGGAGTGTTCAACTTCTCAGCACTCTTCATGAATTTGACACCTTTTTCTGGAGATGCCTCCATCTTCACATCGCCACACTCATCAAACTTAATAGGCAGTGAAGCAGGATCTAGTTCAAAAGACCCTTTAGGGACACCCTCTCTTTCTGTGCCAGTCATTTTAAATGAAGGAATTCGATGGGAAAACCTAAGTAACTCAGTAGGTGGTATCAGAAATGAGACAATCCCCTCCCGGGTTGTTGGTTGAAACAAACTGACAAAGCCTTTCACTTTATCCAAGTAAGCAACCCTTACGCCATAACCCTCAACAAAATCTGAGATGATCTCCATAATTTCAAATTTATAGTTTTTATGATTTTCTGCGTCAGAACTCCAGCTAACATCCCAGTCCTTGAAGAGAGCCCAAGTTTCTCCTTTTCTGGGATATATCATGAAAGAACCTCTACTACTACCTTTTTCACAATGAACCTGATGAGAGAAAATAAGACGATCCACAATATTTTCAGGGTTCCCATGAAAAAATTTGCCACAAGCAATAGGCAAATCTTCATTGACCCAATTAATCTCATCTTGTTCCTCTGGATCAGGCTCTAGCCAAGTGATTCGCAACCTAAATCCAGGCGAAAATACTTTCCTGACACGGGCATAGAATCTTGGCATGCCATCGGTTGGATCATAACAAGCCCAGATTTGATCAACAGCAAAACAAGTATCTTCTTTATCCTTGTCAAAATCATTGAACTCTGAATCAGGGCATTCATAGTACTCTGGATTTGGAGCACGATCAGAATCTGAAACTAATTCAGAATCATCAATGACTTCAGATGTTTTAGCATTGCAATCTGCCATGGCAGCTTCTTCTCTATTAACCCCATGTTCTGCAGCTTCACCACTTCCATTTGGCAAGCTTCCTTTAAGATGGGCATTTCCTTTTCGTTTGATATCTTCCTTATCTCTATCTACAGCAGCAGCAAAGCCAGTTGAATTATCAGTTTTAGCTACCCCATTGTTGAAAGCTTCTTTCAGCTCTTCTTTATTGTCTTTGGAGGATAATCCGTTTCCCTTTGACCTCTTTGGAGGGCTCACAAAGTCGTCATCATCATTTAAACCTTCATTGTAGGAAACATTCTGCCTTCTTCGAAAAGATCTACGAGTATGGGGGATACCATTGAGTCCAGAATTCTGCCCAGCAGAACTGTCGCCATTTTCTTGAATGATCACATCTTCTGTGTCAGCACTAGTTGCAGCATCACAACTTTCACGGGATTCCACCACCAATTTCCGCCCTCTTTTTCTGGTTGTGTTTCTCGAAGTGCCTGACTTCTTGGGATTCACTGTATCAACCTTGGCTGATCCAACTCCTTCCTTCCCATCCACTTTACGTGCATGTCCATCTTTTTCTACATTAATTTTAGAACCCCCACCAACATCAGCAGTGCTTCCTGTCCTTGACACTGGTTCTGACCCCACTGTTTTATTGCTAAAACTTCCCTGATGTCCCATGTGGGGAGGAGGAAAACCACCAGTACTTTGTGATCCCACTTTAAACTGCTCCTGACTTTGAGCCTGTTTCTGTTGCGGAAATGCAGGCTGAGAATTGCTGGATACTGGGGGAACATTTTGAGCACCTAAATCATAGGCAATAAAAGGCTTCGCGCAATTTTGACAGCGGAGAGCCCTGTTGACAAAATCTCTGTAATACTGATACCTCATATTACAAAACGGGCAGGATGTCCAAAATGCTTGCCGGCCATTTGAAAGACTTGGCTGGGTTGGCACGTATTGTTTCCTATCACTAGGGATTTTATTTACCTGACGGGATGGTGGATTTGTTGCAGCAGTTCTCATTGAAAATCTACACTTGCTATCATACAATGAACGTTTTCCTTTGTCTGAAAGCACCATATTTGCTTCCCCAATCAGCTTAAAAGCAGCTTCAGCACCAGGAAATTTGTTTTTATCAGGATGAAGTACGAGTGCTAGTTTCCGGTATTGCTTCTTGATGTTTGCCTCATCAGAAAATCTTTCCATTTGAAGGATTCCATACCAGTCCATCTCGGTCCCACATATTTTGTTTTGGGCTGAACAGTGAACATCACAGACCGTTAACAGCTGGGAAATATTCTCAAGTTCTGGGAAAAGTCGTTGGGCCTTTTGCGCAAACTTCCGAGCTCCTTCAAACTCATCATTGTGCATCTTCTTCTCTGCAACTTCCTTAGCCCTGATGGCTTCATCTTTGTTGCATTCCATGTGTAATAAAATCCAGGTACTAACTCAGTCTCACCTAGACTGCATAAGAAAAAAAATGCAACTTATCATTTTCATGCTTAATTTGAGATTGTGACTCAAGTACAGGAAAAGCACAAAGCTTTCCAAAAATCTCCTGAATCCACAAATCACCCAAAATCTACACTCTGCATCCACACAAACAACACATATTACTACTCTCCAATTATTAAGTACTTGACGACAGGTATCAAATAAAGAAAAATATCAAGCAGTCAGTGATATTATCTTTGAACTTTGAACTTAACATTAAAAATTAAAATAAAAAATAAAAAACAAGATCACCAATAGTTATAGTAAATACCATTAAGAAATGTTCAGAAGCAGCTAGGGAGAACCAATACACAAATGGGACAAGGAGCACTTGACTTCACAGCTAGAAGCTTTGAACAAGCTCTCATAATACATATAACCAAATCTCAACCCAAAAGATCCCAGGAACTTATAATTAGATCCCAAACCTGCAATGAGAAATGAACACATCATCAATCAGAAAAATTATGTATACAATAGACATAGAAAAGATAAAAGAAGTTAAAGTACAAAAACTAAAAGGATCACACAAACATGCCATTCTAGTCAACTTATTATCACAAAACAAGTGTACACAAAACCCACGCTTGTAAACAAGAAACAAGAATACATAGAACCGATAACATTTCAATTTCAAACAACAATGAGATTAAAGCACAAACTCACAAGACCTTATGTGAAAATTGAAGGATATTGTTATGAGCAAACCAAGTACATCCAAAACTAGCCTGCATTTGATGGATTGGATTGGACAAGATAGGAAAGGAAAAGGAAAATAAAACTATTTCCTTAAAATCTAATTCTACATTAGGATAGGAAAGGAAGGGAAGGGAAAGGAAAAGGAAAATAAAACTATTTCCCTAAAATCTAATTCTACATTAGGATAGGAAAGGAAAAGGAAGGGAAAGGAAAAGGAAAATAAAACTATTTCCTTAAAATGGAAAAGGAAGGGAAAGGAAAAGGAAAAGGAAAATAAAACTATTTCCTTAAAATCTAATTCTACATTTATGATACAATTATGCATCACGGGTGTGAGTACTTGTATCTAGCTACCACATGGTAGGCCTAATTGATGACACATCATCATCAATTCAAACAAATAGATCTCCTAGTGGCAAAACAACATGGAGCCACATCATCTCCACAGCATGAAAAATGGGGTCATGAGTCTAGCCTTAACAGGGGCACATGGATCACTAAGGACAGTTAGCATGGATACCTAGTGCACTTAATGTCCAAGACTCAAGCAATGGTGCCAAGGAACGAGCCCACTACACTCTTTAGTTGTATGTCTACTCAAACAAGGCATGGGACGTCCTGAGATATCCCCAAGGGTTGGCCGTGGCAACCACTTGGTTGGGCCAATGATTCTTTGCTCAGTCACTCCCAACCCACTCAGTAGCAACATGCTTAATACCCCCTTGGTTCAGCCGAGTGATTCTCAGACAAGGCATGTTACACCTATGCGTCCAGTGGATATCTTTAAGCAGCAAGATCTCTGAAGACCTAGCTCAACCTTCTCTATTGGCTCAGTAGAGTTGAGCTCTCCACCCCTAGCCATGCATCACCAGAGTTCTCCAAATTGCATCTTGATTCCCTTTTGGGGTGGATGCCATGATATATAGCATCTTGAGCTGCCCATGACCCACTAATGAAATCACCAAGGACTTATGAATTGACAACTAAAATTGAGGGCATCAAAATTGATTGGCTCACCATTTCAAAATTACTCTAGACATGTGGAGTCATGCAGGCACACTCCACGTTTCTCATACTTTTGTAGTACAACCCCATACATCTTTTATCAATGTTTTATCTTGTTAGGCACACACATGGGATGCATACCCATCCCCAAACTACCTTTATGTATGCAGAGCTTACTTCTGCCATTAATACATCATCTCACCCCATTAGCATACTTTACTGAAAGACGAGCCCAACAAGCATACTAATAAATCATGCCATCACTCTGCCTTCGATTAACTGAGATTTCTCCCCCAGCCTCTTTACTTCTCAACTCTCTTCCTCCCTACTCTTCGCGGTCTTGTGCCATCTCGTACCTACCATATATTATATTGACTCATGATTTTGCCTATTTTGCCAACGGCCACCAACAACAAGAAAATTGAAAGTCCAATTTATTTTATTTTATTTTCAAAAAGTCCTTATAATGCAAACATGTGATGTCAGTGTCATGAATTCAAACTCCAATGGACCACCCAAATTTTAAGGGGTTTTCCCCCCCTTTTGTTTCTAGATTCTAATATATAATTTGTTAAGGCCAATTTGCTGGTTTTAATGAGAGAGAACTTATAGTGAAAAGCAAGCTAGGCTTGCAAGAGTGTACCCATGTTATATCAACTTCTTCTCTATAATGAATCGTTTTAATTGCCTTCTATTGTGGACATAGGCTTTAAGCCAAATTACTTCAAGAAAAAGGGTTGGCTTGGTGGTTGAGATGCTCCCTTACTAGGCATGGTAACTAAGTTTGAATTTTACAACTGCACTATGCAGTTTCTCCTTCCCCAACCCCTTCCTACCAATTGTAAAATAAAATAAGAGTAAAAGAAAAACCCTTCACAAAAAATAAAAGAAAAAAAAAGATAAAGTTTCTCCTTCCCCAACCCCTTCCTACCAATTGCAAAATAAAATAAGAGTAAAAGAAAAACCCTTAACTAAGGATTAAAAAAAAAAGAAGATAAAAGTTTATTGAATCTAACAAAACAAAACCAAACATCCAAAAAAAAAACTAACATAGCATTTAGTTATTTTTTGTTAAAAAAAGAAGAAGACAAATAACGTGGTTGGCCGGAGGTGGTGGCAAGAAAGTGGGATGGCATAGGATAGGAAGAAATGAAAACTTATTTTTAAAACAAGTGAAACACTTTTTCTTTTCAATCCTCAAATTTTGAAAACTGTTGCACCTTTTTTTTTTTTTTTTTTTGTGGAAATGAAAACAATTCCCAAACATATTTTTGCTTCCAATTTTCATTTCAAAAAAAAAAAAAAAAAAACCAACAAAGTCACCGAACATATCTTAGACAAACTAAATGTGGCTTACTTGAGCTGTGGCTTTCAAGTTTAAGAATTTAAAAACTAAAATAAAACCAAGCCATAGAATTCAAAATCGAATGCACTTTCTATTCCTATATTCCCTCAGCAACCAAACAAACCTCCAGACTACAAAAATCCCCCTTAAGCAATAAACAAAAACCAATCAAAACAAGATACAACGATAAAGTATATTACCCAAAAAACAAAAAACTAAATTATGTTAATGCCCAATAAGGAAAATCACAATACCAAAGAAAAACCCTAGAACTCAAACAAACACATGAAACAGAACAAACGTAGCAAAACATAGACAAATTGATTACCTACATGACCATAAGTATATCGAATTAACGAAGCAAACAACACATAAAACCTAGATACAGAACTAAAACAGCGACTGATAAGCAAATTATTATTCGTAAATTGAAAACGAAAACGAATACTGATATTCTTGGTATAATGACTATCTACGTACATAAAAATGTATATCTTGTGCTTGTGCTTGTGCTTGTGCTTGTGCTCGTGCTTGCTTGAGAGAGAGAGACAGAGTTGAAGTTAACAGTTATGGTGTAGAAGAAAGAGAACCTGGTTCAAGAGAGGAGAGAGAGAGAGGTGGAGGGAATTATCATGTGTATACAGAGAGAACGAGAGGAGCAGCGGGAACCGAAAATGTGAAAATGGGAAGCAGCGGGAGTGCCCTAAATTCCTCGAATTTTCATTTCCCCCTCGTATCAGATTGATATCTGTAATTGTAAGGTGTATTTGGGTAGGGCTCTGTGATTACATGGGAAACATCTAGAATGTCAATGGAGGGTGGGCCGGGCCGGGCCGGGCTGGGCTGAATTTATCACTATTTTGAGATTGTTTGTCATAGTTTTTGGGCTTATTTATAAGGAAAATGAGTGAGAGTACTAATTAATATTATCATTAATGATATGGCAGTGGATTTCACTATGAATGATTTGATGTTTTTGGTTTTGGGTTGTATTTTTTTCTTTTTTTATTAAGTGTCATATTATTAGTGATCTTTTTAAAGTTTCAAAATTAGTAGTCTCTATCATTGTTGTGTTTAGAATGTTAGCTATTTTAGTTAGTTTTTTTTATTATTTATTTTTGACTATTTTAGTTTGACTAAAAAAATTGTGTTTGGGAAGGTGGTTATTTTTTTTTATAGTTGATTTGATGATTGTGAGAAAAAAAGTAAAATTATTATAGTTCAGATGTGACACTTTATATTATTAACTATTTTAGCATATTTGATATTTATTGGTTATTTCAGTCAAAAAAGGAAAAAAAATAACTTGCCAAACACCCTTTTAAGGAATTATTATAACCTTTTAAAATTTGAGAGTTTGTGTCAGATTATTTGATATAGTTTGTTTATAACTTATTAGGTAAAAATAGCTAAAAAAAATTGATTATTTGGAAACTAAAAAATAAATACTTTTAACTTCTTATTTTTGATTGATTATTAACTTTTAGCTTAAAAAAACTCCACCAAGGAGGGTATAGATCCATTTGTGTTTGTCAAAATTTGGTTGGCTTGAATATTATACTTTTACAGTCAATTTAAGCCTAATTCTAAATTAAAAATATATATATATTCCAAATGGGCATTTAGGGTAGAGATCCATTTCTGAAACTACTGGGTTACCCAAACTTAAGTATTTTTTAGTTGAAAGGACATGTTATCTGTTCAAAAGCTAAATTCTCTATCTATCTGTTTAGTTGTCATTTATCTGTTCAAAACACACACATATATATACGTGTCACTTATCTGTCAAACTATATATTCAAATGTGTACACATGTCACCTATTTGTGTAATTATCTGTTCAAATATCCCACTATTTGTACATGTGTCACTTATTTATTTACTTATCTAGTCAACTCACTGCCACCAGCTATTGCTGTTATTGGTCACTATCCGCTGGCCAACGGCAACTTTCTTACGACTTTTCTGGCCAATTTTCAGGCACTGACAATTTTTAAACACATGTCCTTTTCACTAAATAAGATTAATCATTGAACTTAACACCTACCACAACTCTTCAACTTAAATTTACCAGCAATTTTTTTTCCAAATCTGCTCCCTTAATTTATATATACATATTGAAGGAAAAAGTGAATAATATTTTTTTTGGACCAGAACTCACTTTTAAAAATTAACTTGTAAGATGTCTAAAAAACTTATATATATTGAACTAAAGTTTATATTATCTGATGTGGGACCATAACATACCACTATGCTATATAGTAGAGGTTTATAATGACCCCACTCTATCGAGACTAATCTAATAGTAATTATTTTCCTTCCAGCAGTTTCACTCCCCCTACCACAACCTATAGAATATTAGTATTCTATTACCTATTGTGGTAACAAAATATATGGATCCTTCTATAATACACACCCTTTTTTGGGATATGTACCATATTTAAATTAGGCAGTGGCTTATCTTCAGTCTAAAATTGGATTGAAATGTACTATTTGGCCTCTATAGGCCCATCACAAAACGCACATCGATGATCTGAATCGTTGAATGTATAGAGCTCATCGAGTATTTTACCCTTGCAAAAAAAAATCACAATTGATCAATTATTGATAACCACTTGATCAGATCAAATTTGTGTCAACATTAAGTATGATTTTAAAAATAAATTGCTAACATAAATGTGATATGAACAAGTGACTATTGATATCCGTTCAACGTGATTTTTTTTTATAGAGATGAAGTACTTAACAATTTCTATACATTGAACATTTGAATCATTAAAACGGACCTAACATGAGTCCAAAATAAACTGGACTAGATCGTCTAGTTGGAACACCGAACTAGAGAGGGTCCGATCCCTTTAAATCATTACAATTTATAATATTGATATCACAAATGTCATAATTAAATCACTTTTAGTCACAATTATAACAAATAGTCATAATGGAAAGACCTTCAACCATAATTAAAATAATAATCACAATAGATTATAACTAATACCACAATAAGTCATAGGGAAAATTAGTGTAAGGTCCATCTCTCATTTTTAGTAATGAAAGAGATCCACAATATTATTTTATGATGTCTAAGATCCCTCAATCCCTGACACCCATATATCACGTTTGTCCATCTCTTTCTCTTCTTTTTTCTCTCTCTCTCTCTCTCTCTCTCTCTCTCTCTCTCTCTCTTTCTGCCTTTTCTTTTTCTTTCTCTGTTTTTATTGCTCTGTATCTTCTCGACCTTACATAGCTCTCCTCTGATGGTGAGGAACCCAGAAACGAAGATCGCCCATTAAAATAAACCCAATACAGAGTTGGTTGTATCTACTTCGATCAGTTCAGCGGCGAAAATGACAGAGAATACAGAGGTAGCGAAACCAATGCCAGAGGTGGAAAAGAAGAAGAAGCAGAGCTTACCCTTTTATCAGCTCTTATCATTCGCTGACAAGTACGATTGGGTTCTCATGATCTCCAGAAGCTTAGGAGCCATCGTTCATGGCTTTTCCATGCTGTATTCTTCATTTTCTTTAGCGAAATGGTCAATGGTTTTGGCAAAAAACCAATTGGATTTAAAGACTATGACCAATGAAGTATCAAAGGTTCTCAATCTCAATCCCCTTTTTTGTTTTTTGTTTTTAGAAGCAATTGTTGTGTTCATTGGACATCTCAGATCTGATTTGTTTTTGGGTTGTTGTTAAATGCAATATGCTTTGTATAAGCGATGTGTTGGTTATATTAATGTATTAGATGTTGAACTATTTTTGGGACAAACATGACTCTTAGTTTGCTAAATCACTATAAATCTGCAATTTATTGCAGGGTGCATTCACAAGGCTTCATTATTATTTAGAAGCAAAAGAGAAACAATAATTATAAGCAAACCAGAGAATTTGGGAAAGATGAGGAATGAAGTTGAAAAAGAAGAGAGAACTATAATTTTCTCTGGTTTGATCAATTTTCTCTAGTTGAGTCAAAACACAATTTTTTCTAGCATGTTTGATTTTCTCTGCCTTGAATAATTTTCTCCGTGATGTTGAATTTTCCCTAGAAGAGAAGAGAGAACTGCAATTTTCTCGTTGAATTTTCCCTAGAAGAGAAGAGAGAACTGCAATTTTCTCTAGTTTGATCAATTTTCTCTGGTTGAGTCAAAAAAACAATTTTCTCTGTGATGTTTAATTTTCTCTGTGATGTTCAATTTTCTTTGGATTTCTCTGGTTTAGAATTTCTTTGGAAGAGAAGAGAGAATTGCAATTTTCTTTGATTTGATCAATTTTCTTTGGTTAAGTCAAAACATATTTTTTTCTGCCTTGAATAATTTTCTCTGTGATGTTAGAATCCCGTGACAAAATGGGACAAAAGAGAAATTTTCAAATGGATTTTGTTGAGTGATAGAAGTTAGAATCCTGTTATTAAAGTAGGATCAGTATTATTTGTGAGTCATTTTTAAAAGATTGTAAATTAGATTGTCATAATGTTGGTATTTACCTCCACAATTGGTACCAGTTTTCGAGTTGTAGGTTGCAAAAATTTGAACTCAGAGAAATTTCAATTTTCTATGGGTTTGGAAAGTCCAGAATTTCTCAATTTTCTCTAGCTTGAAACCGCCACTCAGACCACCACTACATTCATCAAGTGCAGTGGTAAAGATATCAAAGATGAATTGTGGGAAAAAAGTACTAAAAGCTTGAAGAGATTTGTAAACAAGAGAAAATAGTGAGGAGATCTGAATAATAATAAAGCCTTGTAAATTTTCTCTGGATTTGGCAATTTTCTCTAGATCAAATTTTCTTTGGATCGATGTTGAGGGACCTTAAACATTATGAAAATATTGAATGACCTTTATACTATAAAATTTTAATACTAGGGACCTTAAAAAAAATCCCCCATGAGTCATAACTACGTCATAACCAATATTAAAATGAGTCATAATCAAATATTACTTGAAATATAATCAAATACCTCTTCTATCATCCTTAAAATAATAACAACAATAAGTCATAACTAATATCATAACGAGTAGTAGCCAAGTTATAACAAACACCACAATTGATCATAACTAAGCACTACAAAAATTGTAATTAAATATATGACACACCTGTATTATAAAATTTATATATATATTTAAAATTGCAATTTTTCATAGAGTTGGAGACATTGAGGGAAATGTGATCCATGGACTTGGTGCAAGATAGATAATATTGAAGTGTCTTAGGAGTGTTGTGTGATTATAGTATTTTTGCTAAGTTAAATAGGGAAAATCTTATATGACTATTATGAGACTTGCTTTATTGCGTGGTACAGAATGTTAGACTACTAAGAAATGAGTTTTTTATTTTTATTTTTATTTTTGTTGAGAAATAAGGAGTAAATATTATTGAAAAAATATCAAGACGATACAAAGAACTCAATAACTACAATCAATGAAGAAATAAAGAGTCAATGAAATGTATTAAATTGATGTTGAGATGGATGAATGGTGTTAAATAAGAGAGTTAGAAGCACTATCAATTGAAAACAAAACTGAGGGAAAACTATTTGAAATGGTATAGCTCTATGCAACATAGACCAACTAGCGCGCATAAAAGAGGAGTGATTTTGATCAAGTTTGAGGGTTCCAAAAGAAAAAGAAAAAGAAAAAGGCTAGGAAGGACATGGTTTATGGTGGTAAGAAAGAACATGATTGTTTTAGAATTTGTTGAGGACATGGCTTTTAATAGAATTATTAATTAAAATGGATCCATGTATTACACCAAGTAATTAGGACTATTTCTTGTTGAGTTGAGTTGATCACTCCTTGCTTTAGTGTAATTCTAGTTGAGTTGCAAGTTTATTATCTTTGAACTTCGTTATGTTTATTCCATTTGCATTAAGGTTGACTCTTATTCTCCTTTTCAAAACCCTAAATTGAATGTTGTGCAAGAATATTGTATACTCTTGCATTGACCTAAAGGATAGAAGTTTATTGTTATTAGCATTGTCGAGTATCCCAATCAATTATATGAGCAAACTGGCACTAAATGTTTCCTCAACTTAATGCACCCTTAACCCTTGTTTTATAATGAAGGATTTGAAAGATTTGTGTCACGACCTAATCCCCACCCCTCGAGATTAGAGATGTAATCGGCCAGTAATCCGTGATTACTCAAGGCTTGCTTAACAGTAAATAGTAAGGAGCTGGCGGAAGCCAATAACTTCACGATACATTGTCCAGTGAGCTATGAACTAAAATGAATAAACAAACTTTGATATGTATCACTGTAAGAACATCCTATACCATAACGCATTATATACATGTACCAAAAATTTACACAATGTTTTAAAAGAGTATAAACACAAAAGCTTTTAGCAGCAAGTCACTTGGTTACTTTATAAAAGGGTGAATTCACAATCACCCAAAAGCCTTAGAATTAAACCCAAAAGGAACTTCAAAGGGAGGCACAATGGTTGGCTTGACAACTAGAAAGTAAGTTGACGCCCTTAACTCCTCTCTTGAGCTGCATCATCTACATGACAGATGTGAATCAGGAGCCAAAGCCCAGTGAATAACAATGTGTAAAATAAAAAGTTAGGAATAATATCCATTTGAATAGTAAAATCAAGTCATATAGCAGTAACATGTTCGTTAAATATATCAATAATGTGGAACCACTGGTTCATATACCAGTTCTTCAAATCAGGTTCATATAACTCGATATTTCATACGTATTTAGCCATGGTACTGTTACCCCCAGGCAAGGGCCATGTGAACATAGTCCGCGGTATTCTTACCCCCGGGTAAGGGCCACATGAACATAGACCACGATATTATTACCCCCGGGTACGGGCCACATGAATTTAGACCGCGATATTATTACCCCTGATTACGGGCCACGTGAGAGTATCATATGGAATGGGTTCACGTAGTCAGTCAACACATCACTATAGAACAGACTTTAACGATATCAATAACAATAAAAAAGAATTATAATTCAAGCATAGTTTACTGCATTGTCCCTCACCGTTAGTCCCGTGTAGCACTTGACTTGGATGTGGCGTTTGACCTACGCCGGCACATGAAAGCATAATGATTCAATATTCAATTAGTCACTAACTTCTTCATTACTTTTTACCAATCATTTAACCCAATCCATTTTATTCCTCGTTTCGTTTTAAATTCATCCCATGCACATGCACATGAAAAAAAGTTGAAAACCACGCAATTGGAGGCCCGGAAGTCAGAGAAATCAGGAGAAAAATCAATTTGGTCTGGCCCTGTTGGTTGTATGTGTGGTGGCCCTAGCCGTATGTGCGGTGGTCTGGCCGCACGTGCAAATGAACTGTAGAATGTCATTTGGCCAAAAACAGGGTTGGCCGCTCGTGCGGTGGCCCAGGCTGCACAAGCAGTCTGGGTTGAAGTCCAAGCCGAAAATCTACTCTAAGTTTGAACTTCCAATTTGCAAACCCAACTTTAAATTCATGCAAAATCAAAACCAAATCTCACAAAAACAAGTTGAATAGCCATATTCTATCTTCATTCCAAACCATGATTTCAAGACAGAGCCCAAAACAACAAGATCAAACTTTAAACTTTAGGGTCAAAAATCAACAACCATGCAAATGTGAACTTCCAATTCACATCTATGAAGGTTCAATTCTATCTTTAGTAATAAACAAGAACAAGTAATTTAGCATGGAAAACACCATATATCACATGAGTCAAGGTCTTTCTTTAGGGTTTATGACAACCACATACACCAACCAACCTCTTAATTCAACCCATTTCAAGAGTAAATTAACTTAATTTCAGGAGTTTAGATAAATATACTTACCTTTGATTGTGAAATTGGTAGAGATTACTCTAATCCCTTTGACTCTCTTCTACTCCCCTTCATTTCCTCTTTTGGTCTCTTCTTTTTCTCTCTCTCTTTTTTTTTTTTTTTTTTGTCTCCAGATTTCTCTCCCAATCTTCATCCCTACTTACCCCTTATTAGTTGACTAAAGGAAAGTCTTGTTTGGATCTTCCCTATTTTCTTCCCAAGTCTAAGTTAATAACTCAATTCTCATCATAAAACTCTACAATTAACATTAACACAAAAATAAAACATATTACCATGAATCAGGCTCTAATTGCCTATTTCCAATTTTAACCCATCTTAGGTTTACTGATTCAGACAGGTTTATCACCCATTTCCCATCCATCTTTCCTACGAATTCACTACCATGAACACAACACAAATAACATATGGTACATATAACACATGACATATAAAATTAGGCATAATAAACCCATAGGCAAGGTAATTACGTAATTTAACAATTAATTAAGGGAGCAGTTGTTACAATTTGTGTGCTGGTCTATGCTAAAAAGTGGATTTTCATATTATATATCTCCGTTAGGTCAATACACATGATTCATTTGTGTTTTATTCTCTACAAGGAGTATTACGGCTAAAGTAAAAATTGCACTCTTTTTAGGTGCTTTGTTGTTTTACAAGAAAATTAGTGTCCATATCCAAATTGCATTAAATATAAGTATTTTGTTTATTTTTAAAACAACTAATATTTTCTAGCTAAAAAAACAACAACTAATATTAAAAAATATGAATATTTTATCAGTGGACCGAGCTAAAAACTTAAATTCTAATCTTAGCCCAAAAATTTAAACGGCTCTTAAAGTTAGTTCAATTTGGCCTTATCAGCCTTATGGGTTAAATTACAATTCCTAAGCCCTAAAAATATAAGGCTAAATTGGGTTAGCCAACGACCGATGTCTACTCCTAGGTCAAAGAAGCTCAAGCATCATCTCATAGATGACCTTTCAACATTTGATTTTCTATATTTTTTTATGTATTTTTCTTTCTTTCTTCCCCCCCCAATCAAACATCATGTTTGTCTTTTCTTTGTTGATTCAGCATGTTATGAAATTTTTTTGATATTTTATTCATAGGGTTGTTCAAGAACTCGAATCACTTAAAATTCAATATAAAATAATAAGAAAGGATGATTTCATTTGAGAGATTGGTTAGTTACATATTTTTGGGGTTATGATATCAAGTTTTTGGTCAATTTTAAGGTGTGGAGTTCATCCAACCAATAAACTTAAACCGAAGGAATTATTTAATGAAATAATTACATTTTACACATAACAATGTTGGCTGGTTCAATGGACTACATAAAATCTCTAATCTAGTTCTTATCTCTTTCTTTAACCTATCATTGTCTCTTCTCACACTTACAAAAAAAAATCATGATTAGTGATCCTTTCTCTCTTTATTGTACAAACCCCAGTTCCTCTAAATCCCTTTTGCTATTGTGAGTAGGTTAAAAAAAGAAAAGAAAAGATTTTGAATAAAGGTCAATTGCTAAACATGAAGATACTAGTATGGTAGGCTCACTCTCACCAAGCCCCTTCAACTTTGTAATTGACAAATAGTCCACAATCAAATAGTCTTATTTTTCGAAGCTTGTGAGTCATTGGATCTTATAATTATTTGATATCCCACATATTTTGGTTAACCCACATTGAGATCAATATGATTATATTCTTTTTTCTTACATTGGCTATAGGACCACTAATTTTGTAGAGTCACCACATAATTTTAAGATATAAGAACCCATATCTTAATATGATCCAATAATAAAAACCAACTTGCCATTAACAAATAATTTAGTGTATGGCTAAAGTATAAAATGAGAAGGAATTAGACAACCACTGTATTTGACTATAAGGCCAACCGCAACTTGTTACTCATTTCATTTAATTATTAGCTCCATGATTCCATCAACTCAAAATACACGAATAACATTTAATTTACATAATTAAAACAAAAATAGAAAAAAATAAGAAGAATATCAATAAAATGGAAACTCTACAAATTAATTTCAATTTATGGAAGCAAAATAATAATATCAACAGAAATGGATTTAGAAAAAATATTATAAAATTAATTATGCCTTGTTTGGATAAAATAAGTTTCTTTGCAATCTCTCTCTTTCTCTTACCTTTCAAATCCTAAACATCATCATCATCATCACTAAGCATCCCCAACCACTGCCAACATCGTTGCCATCCCATTCACAACCACTGCTTGCCCTAACTACCATCACCACCCATACTACCACTCAGAAGGCAGCTTAACCATTAGATCATTTAATCCGTTGTCTGTCACCCCCCGACTTTTATTATTCGAATCTATTACCAAATCCATAATAATAATTCCATTTAGTTGAGAACATGAACAAAAATAAATAATAACATTCTCTCACGACAACAATGATGAAATAAATAAGACATGGTACAATGTCTTTAGACTTACACTGAATAACAATAAATAAAACATAAGGGATTTACCCTTTTACAATACATGGCACACGATCAACAAGTAAAGGGTCCCGTGGCCAACAATTAAAAGGCTTCAAGTTATACACAATTCCTCTAGCCTTGTACCTAAAAAAGTTTATCAACATGCAAGATGAGCACTAAGCCCAGTAGAGATCCCAAAGAGTCTAACCAATCACAACATATAGATAAAAATGATCATGAATGCATAATGACATACCATATAAGTAGTGTGACATTTAATATCCAAAATATACTCATATAACTGTGTTTTTCTCAAAACGTTTCTCTTGACACAATTCAGTATAAAATCATTTCTTCTCTTTCACATTCCCATCATTACTTCCAAAAGAAAATGTTTTAAAACTTCATTCTTTCTTTGATAAAACTTCTCACGTTAACATAAAAGAATCTCACTTAAATAACCGTTCTGAAAATATAATCTCACATGCAAATCATAATCCCCATCCTACCTTTCAATACACCATAAGCATTTACATCCCAATATAGATCTACAACCTTCCCTGACCATAGGCCCAAGGATTTAAAAAAAAATCGATATGAAAACCGTTAACACATATATATATATTAAAAAGAGATAACTGAAGTAATACATATTACCAATCTCATCTCCATAACATGAGAACCGACAACATATATATATTTAAAACGAGATAACTGAAGTAATACATACTACCAATCTCATCTCTACAACATGAAAACTGACAACATATATATATATTCAAAACGAGATAATTGAAATAATACATACTACCAATCTCATCTCCACCGTCCTACAGTACGGATGACAGATCCAACGATACCAATAACACATAACATTTTACCGACCTCACCCGGAATGGAGTGCCCCTCAGGTCATACTTTATTGGTCGCAAACCGGAAGGGAACGAAGAACCTATCACAAGGCACCACGCTTTGCTGGCTAAGATATGGCGGGAAATGGACCCCTCTTTCACACTTTACCCAGTGCAAACCGGAAGGGACGAGGAAACCTTTGTCAAGGTGCCACATTTTACCGGCTTAACCAGAGAGAAACGGACCTCACAAACAACATCACATTAAAAGCATAAGAAGCTAACCAATCATGAATAATACACGGGTGTAATACATACGCCTAGTCCAATCATCGCAATTCTGACAATTAACAGTTAAATACATTAACCTACATCCATCAAAATGTGCTCCACACACCGCCATTCAACAACGGATTTTCTTACATTCTTAAAGTGTTCCCAAACACAACATGAATTACTAAACACCAAAATCATGCTATCCGACAACCGTCTCATAATACAAATACATTTATAAGCATTGTAGTTACCTCTTTAACAACATACTCAATAACTCAACAATGGAATTGTCTATTTACAATGTTTATTTATCATCGACAACACATCGTGTTACATCATATAGCCCATCCTACAATAGTACTCATAGTCTATCTCTAGCAATAAGCGATACCATCCACCACCGATGGTCAAGGACAAAACTCTAGACGTCAATCACATAATCCAAAATAATAAATACCCCTTAGGTAATTCCATGTTCCCGTTCATTGGAAACTCTCACATTTTATAAAAAGATAGCTAATTGTAGACACCCCATTTTTGACCGTCCTCAAGACTTGGACGTCATCGTTTGAACACTCGATGATCATCCATGCTTGTGTTCGTTTTGAGTTTTCGGAGGTCTCGATCGCGCGCCTTGCCTCAAGATCTCTTAACTTGACTGTTTTGTGCTTGGTTATGGACCAAACACTTGTGTTTTTGCTTTTAAGGGAAGAGGGTGGCTTGTTTGCCATCCCCTCAACCCACCGGCCAGGGCATGAGGCCATCGGCCCCTTTTTCTTGCTATCGGCCAAGAGTGTTGGCCGATCAGCATTACATTTGGTCGGCCGACACTTATGTTGGTCGATCGGCCATTTTTGGTGGCCGAACCCTGTTCATCTGCTTTATGCAGATATTTTGTGCCAGCTGGTGTAGCTGGCATCCACAATTCACCCCCTCCATACACGTGTATGGAGGGATTTGCCCTTTGCTTAGCTTCTCTTGGAAGTTTTAGATTTTGAACTTCTATAAAGAGGGAGCCCTTCCTCCCTCCTCCAGGGTTCAGAAAAATTGTTCTTGAGAGGATAGATATAGTATTGTATCTATTTTTCTTTGTTTAGCTTTGTTTTGTGTCTAAAAGAAGAGTATTGCCTTACTATTGTACACAAACACACACTAGAACACCTTCCTTGATTGCTGAGGTCCTAGGAAGTTGTTTTCAGAGTTCTTGGATTGATTTGAACTCAGAAAACCTGCCGGAGCTTTGTTCTTGAAAAGGTTCTACAAGGGTGAGCTTCTTACCTTTAGATACCCCATTCTTGCTTAAGCTTTTAGCCCTTCTGGATTATTGTTTTAAGCTTAGATTATAACTGATAAAAGTTTTGTTTGTTAGTGCTTAAGACCTTTGTTTAAGGTCATTTTTGTGTTTGGGGTTGTTTCCCCCCTCTTAGGCCTTGTTAGGCCTTGTTTTAGGCCATCCCTTTTGGCCCTTGCTTTGAGCTTTGCATGACCTTTCTACCACTGAAATCCAAAGGATTTTCAGTGGTGGAAAAGTGGTTTTGGTGTCTTAAATAGGAGAGGGTCATCCTCTCTCCTTGTTGTCTTGAAAGCTTGCATAAATGGCTTATGTTGGTAGCTTGTATGCTTAGCTTGTTTTAGCTTCATTTCAGTATATATTAGGCTTTGTTTTGCCATGATATAGCACTATTTTAAGTTGGTTTAGACATACCATGCATGCTTTGTATACTTGTCTTGTAATCCCATGATTTGGCCTAACATGTATCATGTGGTGACATGCTATTTTAGCATGATTTTGGCTTAACTTCATGAAGCTTCTAGCCTTGTTTTAACATGCTTGAGCTCTATTTTTCATTGTTTTGGTCATGCTTGCATTGTTTTGTATAGCTACCATACAATCTAGCTTGTTAGCTTTGGGTGCTCAAGTCATTAGCATGCTCTATTTCGACCATTTCAGTGGTTTGGCATCACTTGTTATGCTATTTCAGTCCATATAGTATGCTCATATGCTTGCACTTGTAACTTCTCTAATGCTTTAAAGAGTCGGTATGTTATGCCTCATGAATGTATCATTGTGTATGCCATTGTGCTTAGGCATTTGGGATGCCATCTAAGTGGGTTTTTGGACTTATTTTGACATGCCATAACTCTATTTTTGGTTGCTTAAGTCATGCCATGTTTGGTTTTGATAGGTGTAATGTAACACCTCTTTTGTAGCTTTGCATGCCTCATGTTTTTGGCATTGTGTTCTAGCTTGTGTTGGCTAGTTTTGAGCTCACTTTTGGTCTTGTTTAGACCTGCCTTGGGATTGTTTTAGGTCCCCTTGGCCCTTTGGGGCTCGCTTCATGTAGCCTTGGTTTGAGTCCCTTGACTAGTTTCAAGTTTTGGGCTTTATTGCATGCCTTACTTGCATTATTTGGTTGATTGGGCATCATCCCTAACATGATTTCAGAGCTTACCATGTTTATCATATGTCCATATTTGTCCCCTTTTAAGTGTGCTTAAAAGTCGTCCTTTTATGCCTAAGTGTTAGGTTAATTAGCATGCATGTTTGTATGTATATTTCAGGCCTTTGTCGCATCATTTTGGCCACTGATTTGGACCTATTTGAGAGCTGTCCATTTTGGTTTAAGACCATCCCCGCATGTTGTTGCATGCTTGCCTTGCATGTTGTCTCATGCTTGTTGCATATTTGGTAAATTGCATGTTGTAGCATGCTAGTTCAATTGTGCCTTGTTGTGTACTTGGTCCATGACATGTTGTTGCATGCTTAAGTTGTAATGTATTTGGCATGCATTCTCCTTTTTAAGTTCCTTTGCATGTTGTTGCATGCTTACCTTGCATGTTGTTACATACTTGGCCTATTGCATGTTGTTGCATGCTTAAGTTGTATTGCGTTTGGCATGCCCTTTTGTTAAGTTACTTTGCATGTTTACATGCATTGTCCCTTGCATGTTGTTGCATGCTTGCCTCGCATGTTGTTACATGCTTGCCTATCTTTAAATGTTGTCACATGCCTTGCATGTTTGCATGCTTGTCTAGGTTGCATTGCATTTGGCATGCTTGTTACCTTTAACCTTGTATGTCATGATCATTAACATGCTCATGTTGCACTAGTTTTGCTTGCATGTTTACATCCGTTGCCTCTTTATAAACCATGATAGAGGTTGGGATCCTTTATGTGTTTTGTGTGCATTTCATTTGACATTAAAATGCCCACTTGGCTCCTTTGGCCATCATGCATTGAAATGCGTGATTGGTGGCCCGAGAGTCGAAAACCATACTCCTTTGAGTCTTAAACATGATAAGGAGGGTGGTTATGCAAACATTTCCTTGAAAATGCATTGTCATGCTTTGTTTGCCCTCTGTTGCAGCAAAAAACAGCATTCTGCAGGAAGAAATGGTCGGTCGGCCATCTTTAGTGCCGGCCGACTATGCATTGTTGGCCGAGAGCTTCATTCATGGTCGATGACCAATTTCCCTTAGTTGATGGCCTTGACTTTCAGCCGGTGACATCCCACAGTGCTCAGAAGGTGATTCAGAAGCATCCTTGAGACGTGCACATTTTCCAGAGGTGCAGAGCAGTGTAAACAGAGGCAACATGTGACATGTCGATGGATTTCCGAGCGAAGCCGACCAAGCATGCACACATCTCTCTTCCCGAGGCTGTTTTACTGCTTTAGTAGCTTAATTAATTTGTTTAATTAGTTAAGTGTTGTGTAATAAATTAATTAGCTTGTTAGTTAGTTAATTTATATTATTCTTTCGATCCCTCCGTCGAGAGAGGCGCAATTGTGTAATAAGCGTGTGTGTGTGTGTGATACATGTCTTCCAACCTCCACTTCTTTCTCCCTTTAACTTAACCACTTACGATGGTTAGTTCTAGGGCACGTTTCAATTAGCATCCTTATGCTATGCATGTTTGCATCATTCATCTGTATTGCATGCACCGGGCTCGGCGCATCATACTAACTTCATTGTATTTCAATTCTAAGTTGAATACGTGTATCGAATTGTCGCATCTCACATGCCATTTTAGATTAGCCGAACCTATTCTAGTTGCATTTTGCATGTGTTGCATTAGCCATCTTAGCATGAATTAGGATCATGCATTGATTACTAAATAGTTCTTTGTTTTGGCTGGGAGTACACTGTGAGTGTTTATGTTTTAGCATCTTGCATGTATATGAACGTTAACATGAAAGCATGCTTGCTATGAGGCTAATTGCTTATGTAATATAACTGCTTGAATGCCTGTGGGTGAAGGTTGGATTGCTTGAATTGGAATAATTCATCGAAATCCGTGTTTTAGCCTACTTGCGAGTAGCAAAATTCAAAACCATTTCCAAACAAACGGATATGCGATGCTTTGTTCCAAGTTAGACGATCTAGTCTATACTTGTTTTGCTGTGCGCATCACGTAGTAAAGATTAGCCAATTAACCGGAATAAGAACGCATGTGTTTTCAAAAACAAGATATCATATTTAGTAGTGACCGATCCTTGATCGGGCGAGCAGAGGTGCTCATAGCTGACCTTTCCCAATCGTACCCAAGTTCCCAAGCCGTGGCAACTTTGGTGATGACGGACACGTGGCCTTAGGCAACGAGTCAGGGTTTCCTAAATTCCTCCAAAACAAAATATTTAGGTGGCGACTCTATATCTGGCAAAGCAGTCCATGTTTGACACTTCTTTCTTAAAAATCAGTTTTCCAAAACGATTTGCCGGATTTGGACTATTGGTGATTTATCGGTCTCGCATTGCACTTTGCGAGATTAGATTCAGAACCGTGACATTTGAGTCCGAACTATAGCACCAAAGCCCTCGGGGCGCGTCTACACTAATCTTAATTTGTTTTAAAAATAGGGCGTCTCCACTCCAATTCCCAACATACACAACAATGACCAAAATCTGCTATCATTAGCCCCAAAATCCCAATTTGGTAAACAACTACAACATAACCCCAATTTGCAATTTACATACAACCTTTCTTCAATATTCTACAATTTACGAATGAAATGCCAAACCTTTCTAATCCCATATCCTAAACATACTTTTACAACCCAAAATCAAATGTAAACATAACCCATAAACCCACCAGTTTAAACTCAAATCAACTCATATGTTTTTTAACAAAATCAACCATAAACTATACTTTTAAATGTAGTAAAAATACCGCAAGTCTATCTATAGAGAAGTATTGAAAAGAAGCTCAAGAATCCCTACCTTTTGAAGCGAAGGGGAGAGAAATCGAAAATCTACCGGCGACGAAAACACGTTCACTCAGATCAAAAGGAAGCCCTCGCGACCCTCTACGTTTTGATCTATAGGACTAGGGGGAGAAAATGGGTGTAACTAGATGAAACCTAAGCTTTTAGGTCCAAGAAACCCTAAAATGGCGAAAAATGAGAGAGAGAAAAGCAAAACGTGACTTTTTCAGCGCACAACAGCCTTCTATAAACGCACAGATCGCTTGAGCACAAGAAGTGATGCTCGAGCGTCCAGATACAAAAAAGTGTGATTGCTCGAGCGTAGGAAGTGTCGCTTGAGCGTAGAATACAAACTCTCAGAAGTTTTACAGACACGTGACCACCGCTCGAGCGCAGGAAGTGTCGCTCGAGCGTAGAATACGAACTCTCAAAAGTTTTACAGACAAGTGACCACCACTCGAGTACAAGAAGTACTGCTTGAGCAAACACTGCTGGAGTGCAAGAATGGCCACTCGAGTGAAGACTGACAACTCCCAGTATCTCTGCAGACCTACAAAAGTGCTAGAAGTTCAAAATAACCACTCGAGCACAAGAAGTACCGCTTGAGCGCAAAAGAAAAATTCTGGGCAACAACTGCTTAAGAAACAAGTTACCAACCTGTTCCCAACGCAACCAAGACACCCCAATAACCAAACCCAATAAACAATGAGCAGAAGCAAAACATGAACAATCATAAAAGGAAATGAAACCTGGATCCAAACATCAACAGGTTGAATTCAAACCAGGGTCACTATTACCTTCCCTCTTTAAGGAATTTCATCCCCGAAATTAGAGAGGATGATAAAACACAAGGTACCCAATGGTGAAAAGAAAAACACCAACTAAAACCAAAGTTAGATCCATAGGCGGGATACTTTCCCTGGATCTTGGTCCAATGCCTCAGTGCCCTAAAGACCCCCGAGTAACACCCAATAAGAAAGAAGTCACAACTGACTCTCTGACCCACATACCCAATGGAATCCAAGAGACTAAACCAAACAACCGTGCGACCTGCACCCCAAACGCTAAACGAGTTCCAGCCGCACACAACTGTAGACACCTCATTTTTTACCGTCCTCAAGACTTGGACATCACCGCTAGAACACTTGGTGATTACTGATGTTCGTGTTTCGTTTTGAGTTCCCGGAGGTCTCGGCTATGCGCCTTGCTTCAAGATCTCTCAACTTGACTGTTCTGTGTTTGGTTTTGCACCAAACACTTGTGTTTTTGTTTCTGAGGGTAGAGAGTAACTTGTTAGCTACCCCTGGCACCCACCGGCCATAGCTTGAGGCCACCGGTCGTGTTTTGAGGCTACCGGCCATTGGTAAAATATACCATTGGCCGGTCGACATTTGGTGTGGCCGGCAGACCATATGTTTGGCCGATGGCCTCCGTTTCTGGCCGGTACCACCTTTTTGCCTTTTCCAGGCATGGTGTATGCCAACTGTGCAAGCTGGAATGCACAAGACCTGCCCCCGTGCATGTATGTGGTTGTTTTCCACCTTTGACCCCTTTTTTTTTTGCACCCTTTGCTCAAAGCTTCCTCAAAGCTTCTTGAGGGAGCTTTGACCCCTTGTCTCGGCTTCCTCAAGAAGCTTGCACCTTTGGGATAGCTTCCATTGGAAGCTTGGTTCTTTTGACCTTTTTGCAATAGCTTCTCTAAGAAGCTTGGAGCCTTTCCTTTGTCTATATAAGGAGCCTCCCCCTTCCTTTGTCTTGGTTCAGCAAAAACTAGAGCAATAGACATATATACATCTGTGATACACCTTCTCTCTCTATATCTCCCTCTCAATCATCAGTTGTGTGTGTTTGAGGGCCTTAAAGTGCATTTTATCCTTAGTTTTGCACACAAAAACACACTACTACACCATACTTCGACTTTGAGAGGCATTGAGGGTTTGTTCTTGAGGTTTTGGACTGATTTTGATCAGAGGAAGGTGGCTGACCTTGCTGTTCTTCAAGGTTTCTTCAAAGGTGACACTCTTACTTTAGATTCCCCAATCTTGCACTAGACTTTTGCCTATCTTGCTTACTGTTTTGGACTTTGTGTATAACTGAAAAAAGTCTTGTATTTGCATGCTTGAGATACTTCATTAAGGTTGTTTTGGTGTTGGGGGTCAACCTCCCCCCTCTTAGGCCTTGTTTGGCCCTTTTTGTGCTTCCTTTGTTAAGCTTTGGTTACCTTTGTGTGTTGACCTTCTCACCACTGAAATCCAGTGGATTTTCAGTGGTGCAGAAGGAGTTTTGAGGTCTTGCATAGGGGAGGGACACCCCTCTCCCTTTGTCTCTCTTTTTTGCCCTCATTTTGGCTCATAAGGGTAGCATGTATGCTTGTTTGTCTTTGGCCCCATTTCAGAAGTTTTTGGATGTTATTTGGTCATATGTTGCCTCTGTTTTTGGTCAGATTTGTGGCCCCTTGCATGCATAGTATAATTGCCTTGCATTCCTCCATTTTGCCTAGAAGTATGCCATGCATTTAGGCCGTGATTCTTGCATGTTCTAGCTTAACTTCATAAAGGTCTTAGCATTATTTTGCCATACTCAAGGACTGTTGAGTGTTGTTTTAGTCATATTTTCCATGTTTAGGGTAGCCTTTTTGCATTTTGGCTTGTGAGCCTTGAGCATGTGGGTCTCTAGCATGCTTAGCCTAGCTTATTCTCATGATTTGAAATCATTAGGGACCATGTTTCAGTCCATAAACCATGCTTGTATGCTTACACTTATCATCCCTATCATGCCTTGAAGAGTTGTTTTGTTGTGCCTTGAAAAGGGCTATCGTGCATGCTTAGGTGTTTGAAGCTTTAGGCTGCCATATCAGTGGGTTTTGGGGGCTTATTTTGCATGTTGAAACTCTTTTTTTGGTTGTTTAGTTCATGCCATGTGTGGTCATGATAGTTGTGATAGAATGCTCCTTTTCATGCTTTAGTCTTAGGCTCATTGGTATGCATGTTTACACGGGCACTTGTCTATCATATCGGGCACTTTTGGTCATTGTTTTTGGAGTGGGCTGAGGTCTGCCCTTTGTGGTTTAGGCCCATCATTGCATGATCATGTTGCATTGCTTTGGGTTCATGCTTGCATAGTATCATACTTGCATGTTTGCATAGTGTTTAGCTAATTGCCTCTCATATACTCGTATGCATATTTGGCATGTTTATATCGCATGCTTAGGATACATTGCATTTGGCACGCTTTGCATCTTAGCCTCATGTTGCATTTTTGAGCCATATTTGCATACATGCATTGCATTGCTTGGTTTGGGGTGTCAAACTAAGCATGAGGATTGAGAAGTGTTCGTATTCAAAGTGACGAAACACATCTCAATCCTCGGTCACCGATGCCTTTGATCTCAACACGATAGGGTGTTAGCTTTCATTTGATTGTTGCATACATTTTACATTGAATGGCAAACTTAGCTTCTTAGTCCATCATGCATAATTGATGGCCCGAGGGTCGAGGGTCATGCTCCCTTGAGTCCATTGCATGATAGGGAGTGTGGCCCATGCTTACATTTTGCTTGCCCTCTGTTGTTGTCAACTGCAGGATTCTGCAGCAAGAAATGGCCGGCTGGCCACTTGAAGTGCCGACCGACCATCAGTGGCTGGTCGGTGGCACAAGTTTTGGCCGATAAGAATTTTCCCATGGCCGGTGACCTCTCTCTCTGGCCGGTGACATTCCAGTGCACTCAGGGAGTTATTTAGAAGGGGTTTGGAGACTTTCATAATTTTCAGAAGGGCAAGGCAGTGTAAACGGAGGCAACAGTGCTATGGCAGCGACTTTCCGGGCGAGACGAGCCAAGCATGCATCATCCAAACATTTCGAGGCAGGGCTGCGGCCACCTTCCTTCTACATTTACTTTGCTAATTAAATTAGAAGTTTTGTAATATTTACTTAGCTAGAGTAGTTAGTTATTTATTCGGATTGTAATATTTATTCGAACCCTCCGAGTGAGAGCGACTGTGTAATAAGTGTGTGTGAGTGTGTTCATGTCTTCCAATTCTACGTCTTTCTTCCCTTTTATTTACCCGCTTATGATGGTTAGACTAGGGCATATTTAAATTAGCATACCTTATGCTATGCATGCGTGCATCCATACATTTGCCTTACATGCACCGGGCTCGGCGTATCATACTAACTGCATTGTATTTCAATTCCAAGTTGAATACATGTTATTTGTAGCATCTCATATGCCATCTTAGATTAGCCGAGCCTATTCTAGCTGCATTTTGCCTGTGTTGCATTAGCCATCTTAACATGAACTAAGATCATGTATTGATTACTAACTAGTTTCTGTTTTGGCTTGGAGCACTAGGTAAGCTTTTATGCTTTAGCATCCTTGCATGCATGTGAGTGTTTGCCATGACAGCATGCTTGCCATGAGGCTAATTACTTATGTGATATAACTGCCTGAATGCCTGTGGGTGAAGGTTGGATTGTTTGAATTGGAATAATTAATTGAAATCCGTATTTTAGCCTACTTGCAAGTAGCAAATCTCAAACTATTTTCCAAGCAAACGGATATGCAATGCTTTGTTCCAAATTAGGCGATCTAGTTTATACTTGTGTGCTGTGTGCATCATATAGTAATTCTAGGCTAATAACCGGAATAAGAGCACATAATATTTTCAAAACTCGATATCATGTTTAGTAGAGGCCGATCTTTGATCGGGCGAGCGGGGGTGCTCATAGCTGACCTTCCCCAATCGTATCCAAGTTCCCGAGCCGAGGCAACTTTGGTGATGACGGACACGTGGCCTTAGGCAAACGAGTCAGGGTTTCCTAAATTCCCCAAAATAAAATATTTAGGTGGCGACTCTGTATCTGGCAAAGCAGTCCATGTTTGGCACTTCTTTTCTAAAAATCTGTTTTTCTTAAAACGATTTGCCGGATTTGGACTCTTTGGTTCAGATTAAGAACCGTGACAATTTGAGTCCAAACTGTAGTAAACCCACAAACGAACAAAACGGGATTTCCCTCCCGGGACGTTCGGGGATGTCTACAACAACCAACCAAATAGAAACTGAGCTCCCCACACTCGAACATTAGAGGAAAAACCACACTCACAACTAGAAACTCTTAAGCAACTCTCGCCAAGGAATACTACACCCACAAATCACGGTCTACAGAGACAACTCTCCGGCACCACCAAAAACAACCAACGTCATACCCGTTCAAACCCAAAATACGTCACCACTAACTAATACCAATTCATAACATAATTCACCCCTACAAGGTGAAGCAGAACAAACACATAAATAGGTTAAAACAACAGTTTTCTTATTAATCTGAAAACCCTTTTATCGCTTACACCGTTTTCACACCATTTTCCAACAAAATTTTGTTCCAAAATTCCAAGAAGACCAATTGTTTTGCAAACATTTTCTCTAGACAACCTGTGAAATTTCAAACCCAAAGTTTTCAGTTAAAAAGAAATGCCACAAGAGGCCATAAAACCAAAACTCACTTTTTAGTTCATTTTCCAAAAACATCCGGTGAACCTTAACCATCACCCAATCACGTCCATCACACCTACGATGATTCCACAATTCAATATACACATTTCTATAACAAAAATGAATAGAAATAAATACAGTACCGAGAGAGATAATACAATGCAAATAGCTTTCCAAATCTCGGAAGTTTCAAACCAACATAACACTAGTAATATTAATCAACATAATTCAATGGCGCAAAAGCGCTTACACATTGACACGTTACCTCAACTCAATAGGTTCTACACACCCATACCAACGAAACCACCAATCCTCTAGTCTCACAACTCAAGGTCCAAAACAAAACATTATCACCATACCTCTTCATTTTACCACCCCAAGACTAAACACAATGCAAAGTATACCCCTGTCACTCAGCAAGCAATACGAGACCAACTTAAAACATCACAAGCCAACACACACCAAGACATCGATAAGGCACAATGAAACTAGGATTTCGAATCCTTACAACATCTTTCAACACATTACAATAAATGCAAGGTTAATCACATAACCTCACCATTTGGGTTTACGACCGCATACACATATGCATAAACAACATTCATAGGCTTACAGCCCTACATAAGATAACATCAAATTACATTAAAAAACACTAAAACTCTTTCATACCTCCAACCTCACTACTCTCCTACTTGGGCTACTAAAACTGGCTCCGCTCTCGCAGAGGGCAACGATGCCGAACATGGCCCGTCCAACCACATCTAGAACACCAAGGTGGCCCCTTATTCCGAGACTGACTCGAGGACACTTGAGTTTGACTAGACTATCCACAGGACGAGTCTGAAAAAATAAAAGCAGTTTGAGGCATCAACTGCACCTGTGCCTAAGATCTTTCCCGTCTCCAATTCTTACTATGTCTACTACCTCCTCGAACTGTCAAAATTTCCCATATGGCCTCTTTCTTCTTATCCCGACCAACACTACAATTAACGACTTCCACATAAGCCGCTGCCTTTACCGAGGCGTGATAATCTCTATGCATTACCACAACAACCTTTCCCCGAATATCATCACATAACTTCCCCTCGAACTCAAGACAATGGCGCTCCTCTGTTACAGCCGACTCTAGAGCGAATCTCGACAAACTAGCGAATCTCGCCTCAAACTATGCCAAAGTTGTATCCTCTTGGTGCAACTCAACAAACTGGTTCCTCAATCTTTCTCAAGCGGAAGGAGAAAAATACTCAGCCAAAAAGGCCTCGGTGAATGCAACCCAAGTAGTGTCCACAGAAACTCGCACAGACTTCTACCAATAACCGGCGTCTTCCTTCAGTTGGAAACCAGACAACACAACCCTCAACTCTTCATCTTCGACGCTGAGCATATCAAGAGTCTTGGTAATCTACTATAACCAGTCATCTGCCTCCAATGACTTAGGCTCTCCCAAAAACATAGGTGGACTGGAGCGAAGGAACCCCTTGGTCAACTTAAGGTTATGTCCATAGTCCCCCTCATTGCGAGCTAGAGAATCTCTCACCGCTCTTATAATCTCACGTACAACTTCCTTGCCCACAACCAACGCTACAGGGACAGGTACTAACGAAACAACTATGCCTCTACTGACACTTCTACTTCCCTCACAACCTTTACTCCCTCGAGAAGACATCCTTTAAAACTAAAACCACAACAAACTTAGTAAACAACACGACGGCCTTGCCTGAGGCACACACTCACCCTCCCTAAGTTACAAGACACACCTAGCCCCGAAACACATAATTCTATCACATAAAGACAATTAAACACTTAATCACATAATTGAATCAAGTCCACGAGATAACTACCCGCCCCGAAACTCTCAAGGAATTCCTAACAGAAATCACATTGATCAGGCGTGTTTCCAATAGAACCTCAAAGTAAGTTCATCGGTGACAAGCATTATGTAGGAAACTTAACCCCATGCTCACACAAATGCAACATATAAAGTTCTAAAACATAAATCATCTATATGCAACATCCTCACCAAGCATAGCAAACCCACTATGGTAAAACCATTTCCAACGAGCCCAAAGTATTCGACCCCGCTCACTCTGATACCAAGTTGTCACGCCCCGACTTTTATTATTCGAATCTATTACCAAATCCATTATAATAATTACATTTAGTTGAGAACATGAACAAGAATAAATAATAACATTCTCTCACGACAACAATGATGATATAAATAAGACATGGTACAATGGCCTTAGGCTTACATTAAATAATAATAAATAAAACAGAATGGATTTACCCTTTTACAATACATGGCACACAACCAACAAGTAAAGGGCTCCGTGGCCAACAATTAAAAAACTTCAAGTCATACACGATTCCTCCAGCCTTGTACCTAAAAAAGTTTATCAACATGCAGGATGAGCACTAAGCCCAGTATAGATTCCAAAGATTCTAAACAATCACAACATATGGATAAAAATGATCATGAATGCATAATGACATACCATATAAGTAGTGTGACATTTAATATCCAAAATATTCTCATGTAACTGTGTTTTTCTCAAAACGTTTCTCTTGACACAATTCAATATAAAATCATTTCTTCTCTTTCACATTCCCATCATTACTTCCAAAAGAAAATGTTTTAAAACTTTATTCTTTCTTTGATAAAACTTCTCACGTTAACATAAAAGAATCTCACTTAAACAACCGTTCTGAAAATATAATCTAGCATGGAAATCATAATCCCCATCCTACCTCTCAATACACCATAAGCATTTACATCCTAATATAAATCTACAACCTTCCCTTACCATAGGCCCAAGGATTTAAAAAAAAGACCGATATGAAAACCGTTAACACACACACATATATTCAAAAGAGAAAACTGAAGTAATACATATTACCAATCTCATCTCCATAACATGAGAATCGACAACATATATGTATTTTCAAAACGAGATAACTGAAGTAACACATACTACCAATCTTATCTGCACAACATGGAAATCGACAACATATATATATATTCAAAACGAGATAACTGAAGTAATACATATTACCAATCTCATCTCCACCAGCCTACAACACAGATGGCAGATCTGACAATACCAATAACACATAACACTTTACCGGCCTCACCCAGAAGGGAGTGCCCCTTAGGTCATACTTTACTGGGTGCAAACTGGAAGGGAACAAAGAACTTATCACAAGGCGCCACGCTTTGCTGGCTAAGATATGGCGGGAAACGGACCCCTTTTAACACTTTACCCCGGCGCAAAATGGAAGGGACGAGGAAACCTCTGTCAAGGTGCCACACTTTACCGGCTTAACCGGAGAGAAACGGACCTCACAAGCAACATCACATTAAAAGCATAACAAGCTAACCAATCATGAATAATACACGGGCGTAACACATACGCTTAGTCCAATCATCACAATCCCGACTATTAACAGTTAAATACATTAACCCCTTTCTATCAAAATGTGCTCCATGCACCATCGTTCAACAACTAGTTTTCTTACATTCTTAAAGTGTTTTCAAACACAACACGAATTACTAAACACCAAAATCATACTATCCGATAATCGTCTTACAATACAAATACATTTATAAGTGTTGCAGTTACCTCTTTAACAACTTACTCCATAACTCAACAATGGAATTGTCTATTCACAATGCTTATTTATCATCGACAACACATCGTGTTACATCACATAGCCCATCCTACAATAGTACTCATAGTCTATCTCTAGCAACAAGCAATACCATCCTCCACCGATGGTCAAGGACAAAACTCTAGACGTCAATCACATAATCCAAAATAATAAATACCCCTTAGGTAATTCCATGTTGCCGTTCATTGGAAACTCTCACATTTTATAAAAAGATAGCTAATCCCAAGTAACGCAGGACTGTCCTAAGAAGAGGATGGTGGGGGAATCGAACTCCACCCTCTGCGATTACCAAAAGAGAAAAATTAATAGTGCTAGTGTCAGCACTCTTTATGTCCACTATGCTGTCTGGGACGAGGGATAGGTGAACATCATCTGGAATGGAAAAATGACGACGGAAGGTTGCAACTCGATCCTCAGAAAGAAGGGCTTTCAAATGCCTCGCCATTCGAGATGAAACGAAAAACAGCGTATACAAAAAAAAAATGAAAGCAAAAAACACGCAAAGAAATTGGAATAAGGAATAGAATGAGAAAAGAGAGAGGACTTACAGGATAAGGAAAGAGACGAACAGTAAGAGGTGGGGTTGCAGAGGTCTGGAAGGAGGTTGATATGAAGGATGCTCGAAGGATAACAGAAACTTTCCAATTCAAGAGTATACGGGCGTTAAAAAAAAAAAAATGTCAATGACTTTTCGATTCAAAAGTATACGGAGATACAAATTTCAAAACGTATTAAATGAATGTCAAATATGAAGGGATAAGAAGCTGTAATGATTCAAGTAGCGCATCTGCTCTGACGGCTTTGACGAATCAGTATGAAAAGGAGTGCAACCGTTGTATCTGTTTTTCAAGAGCTCTTGCTTTGATTGGCTGAGAAACCAAACACACCGAGTAAATATTTTTTTTGGATGTTTAGGGGGCAATTGTGGGGGCCGAATAATTACGTGCTCAAGAGGTTCAAACAGAGTGCCAAGAACGTTGGTAAAGATAATTCGTCGTGATCAAACCTATTAGACAAGAACAAGGCCATTTAAAATCCAGCCCATGGACCGAATATGCTGAATAGTTTCTGACGTACCTGGGTGTCCCAGATATGATAATGAAAGGGTGGGCCCAGGAGAGCAATATAAAAAGGAGAAGATCAGCCAAAGAGAGGTATGTGAGAATATATACAAGATAACTTGAGATAGAAGTAAATTAGAGAGAATATTGACTTGTCCGTCGGAGTGCTAATTCCGACACCCCCCGACCGAAGTGTTCATCTTTTCTTTCAGGTAGCAATCAGAGGATCAAGAGTGTCTAACTGGATTCAAGAGTATTTCCAAACCACTTTACCACACTAGTATAGACGAGTCATTCCCAGAATGGAGTCATGAGTTTTAGAGTTACACATGCCTATGCTTTTATCATTGCAGTAATGTAGAATGAATAAAGCAATCAGTGAACTTTTAAATGATGCAATTAGAACATATATTTTAAAGGGTAAATTATACTTAATACCTAAAGTTCACAGAAAATACATTTGGCCTCATACTTTTGATATAATTATACTGATTTATCTTAAGATTGTAATTCACATAACAATTAAACCATTTTTCATTAGTAATTCCTTGGTAATATAAATGAAAAAAAAAAATGATATTGCCATATATTTTCTACTAAAATGTATATTTATTTTATTTATTTTAGTATCTACCCATCATTTGCATTAGTTTCAATCGCATTTACCTTATTAAAAATGATGTTAATGTAATTATGTAAAAAAATGTGGGGTTGACAATATTTTCCTCATATCTTAAGGAATATGAGTGTAATTTACCCTATTTTAAAGCTACTTCTACTATAAAAAGAGCAAAGACCCTCAAATGTTTTCTACTTTTTTTAATTTACCAATATTCCCCAACACTTTTCAATGCCACACTCCTCTTAAGTGAATTTTCGTAATTCACACAACATGCTCCCAATAGTCACAACATTTGGTAAAGTATTTCATACTTTGTGTAACCCACAAGACACCTATTACTTTTGTGTTTCTCTTGTCCTGCTTCTAACTTTTTAATTGGCAATTGGCAATAGTGTATGTCGTTCTCCACCACCACGATTCTTCTTCAGACCATGTAATTCTTAGTCGTTCCATTAATAGCGACCTATACACAAAAACTTGTTTGAATACAATATGATTGTCTCTCTCAGTTTCCCTTTCTATGTTTCCCTTCGGCAATGGGTGAACACAAATCCCATCAAATGTCAATGTACTTTCTCATAAGGCTATGTATAGAAAAAATGGTTTAGATTTTGGTTCAAAAAATGGTTTAGATTGCTTTCTATGATAGGAATTATTTTCATACTTTTATTTTGGATGCTTTCATGCCTTCTAGGGGTGCACATAGTTTGGGTTGGTTTGGTTTGCAACCTAATCTAATCTAGAACCAAACCAATAGAGAATGGTTAAAAAAAAAATCAAACCAAAACTAGCCCATCGCTCCATAAGAAAAAAAATAAATCCAAACTAAAGGAACTCGATTCAGTTGGATTGTTTGGGTTGACAAATGCTCAACTCAAGAATCAAACCAAAGAGGTCGGTTGTCAAAGTTTTAGAACCGACACAAACCAAAGGTTTAAGAAACCAACATATAATCATAAAACCAAAGAGGTCGGTTATCAAAAATTTAGAACCAACACCAAACCAAAGGTTTAAGAAGCCAAACCAACATATAATCATCATATCCGATTCGGTTCTCAGTTTTGCCCATCATTTGTGCACTCCTCATGCCTTGTATTTGTTTGTTAAATTAGTTGTTGAATGATGCTCTGATGGATGAATGAATGGAAAAAAAAACAACAAAAAACATCATAGTAATATTCGTGTGTATTTATATAATAGCTAGATTCATGGTTGTGTAAGTAATGTATTTTGTCAATCAATATTCATAAAAGTAAGATTTTGTAACAAGCCTAAAAAAATAAATAAAAACTTAAAAAATGCATCATGTAACACACATCGAGATTCAAAAACAAAATTGATTTTTTAATTTCCTTTTTGTTGGGCATAACACACTTTCTATTCTATTTTTTATTTTTTTGGTTTGCTGGAGGAAGGGGTGTTAGGTCCCTACTTATTGCCAATTCCGCGAACAAGCTTAAGTTAATCATGTTGTAATTTTCCTTCTGCTTTTGATTTTCCCGCTCGAGCAGGGAACATGGCGTTCGAGCAGAGTTTTCACCATCGTAGTACTTTGGCTTGTCTGCAAAAAATACTGTGTGGTGTGATTTTATGCTCGGGCATAAGATCCTATGCTTGAGCGTGAATACTGGTTTGGAACACGCGTTTTTACGTCCCTGCTTAAGCGTCTATTCCAACGCTCGAGCGGACTTCGCGATTTCAGCAGCTATAAAACTACAGGTTGCTTCAAATCTAGGGCACGACTTCCAGGTCTTCTTTGAGGGTATTTAGGGTTTTCTTCTGGGGCTATTTTGCTAGGTTTTTTTGATGTTTGATTGGGTATTCAACTCATGGTTTGACAAGCATACATCAAAGAGTTTGATTGTTCATCTTCAAGAGTGTTCTTCTTCTTTGGTGGAACACAAAGATTTATGCGTGGAGAATTCGAAGGAGTTCGAAGCTGTGCGCAGTCGTTGGTTCGACATGGATGTTGTGGATTCAACATCAAGCTGATCAATTCCGAGACGAAGGTAGTGGTGAAAGAGATACAGATTGTTGAAGACAAATTGATTGCGTTTGGGTAATTTGTTTTGGTAAATTTGTATTCTTTATTACTTTCATAGTGGATTGATTTGTGGCGTTATTTGCCCGTGGTTTTTTAATCGTAATTGGAGATGCTCCAATTGTGATTTTTCCACGTAAAAATTGTTTATGTCGATTTATTATTTTTGAAGCAACAATCTAAATCATCACTTTTGTATGTGCTAGATGATTTAGATTGTTATTTTTAATTATATAGAAATGGGTACAATTAAATCTTAATCTAGTCACGAATCACTTAGTTTTTTTAATTGGTATCAGAGCGGGTCACTCTTTGTTTTTATCAAAACTATAAGAGTGATTTTGTGTGACTGGTGATATGGATTTAATTCGTGAAGGTAACTCGACCCATAGACCTCGGTTACTTGATGGTACAAACTATTCTTATTGGAAAGCTCGTATGAGAGCGTTTTTAAAATCTATCGATGAGAAAGTTTGGCATTGTGTGATCTATGGGTGGAGTGAACCTATTGTCATCATTGATGGTGTTGATATTTCCAAACCTCTTGATAAATAGGACGCATTCGATGATTAAAATTTGAGTTGGAACAGTAAGGCTCTCAATTCCCTCTTTTGCTCCGTCACAGCTGAAGAGTTTTGTCGTATTTGCACTTGTGAGGTAGCAAAAGAGGCTTAGGATATTCTTGAAACTATTCACGAGGGTACTGCTTTTGTTAAAAGGTCAAAACTTCAATGTCTTGCCTCCACTTTTGAAACTCTTTTTATACATGATGATGAGACGTTTGATGATTTTTCTGCTAAACTTAGTGATATTGTGAATTCCTGTTTCAACTCGGTGAAAAAATTTACTCGAGAGATTCCAATCAAAAGTTATAATTATTGAGGAGGCTCAAGATGTTGATACCGTCAAGCTTGATCCGTTGGTTGGAAACTTGCAGACTTATGAAGCCCACCAGATTTCTAAGAAAAAACAAAAAGATAGTGTGGCTTTTACTAGTGCTCATGAGACTGCCAAGACTCTTGAGATTTAGTTTAATCTAGAGTCCAAAATGACGACTATGTTTATCAAACAGTTCAAAAAAAATTTAAAGAAAAAAAAAGCCTAATTTCAAGGATCCTAGTTCAAAAGATAAGGGTAATGAAAAACCCAAAACTTTTCCACCAAAAGTTGCTCCTAAAACTGAAAAAAAGACCATAAAGGGGCAAGGTGTTAAGTGTTACGAATGTCAAGGGTTTGGTCATATTGCTCTTGAATGTCCATTGAAAAAGAACCGAAATAAAGTCTATACAGTGACTTGGAAAGATAAAAGCGGGTCAAAGCAAGAACCCGAAGAAACCAAATCCGGTGAAGACGGAGATATGGCATTTTGGTCTACTGTCACTCAATCATCTCTAAAGCCAGTTGAGTTTGCTCATGGTCAGAATTTGCACTGTGCTCCTATCTTTGATGAGAGTAATTACTTGTTATGGAAGATTAGAATGAGGATGTTTCTGAGAGCTCACGACCTTGAGGGCTGGCAAGCCATTAAAGAGAATGTTGAAAGCACTGACAATCTGAGTAATCACAGAGTTCTGACTACCATCCGTGAAGCAATTTCTGACGAAGAACAGCAATTGATTGCTCACAGCACAAAGGCCAAAGATCCATGGGACATTCTGAGTTAATTCCATGAAAGATGAGAGTCATTGTCACCACCATCCACTAACTTTCATGCCTTGGTTGCTCGATTGGATGAGGTCAAGGAGAAACATGAGCAAAAAGAAGAAAAAGATGATGAAACCTCGGAATATAATGATGAGATCGATGGTGATGATCTACAACAAGCCTATGAAAAGCTTTACAATTGTAATAACCCTCACCACTGATTACCGATTAATTATTAATTACCGCTAAAGTGAGACTGAATATGAGAAGTAATTGAACTTGATGAAAATGCTGGACTGACTAAATGAAATCTGAAACTGATTGATTGACTGTATCTGTTTAATTGCATTTCTATCTGTTGTCTGTTTGATTATCTGTTCATGTTTTATGTTTAAATTGCGAATTGAAAGCCTTATCGGCGGCCGAACCAGAAATTGATTAGTGTTTCGTGATCATTAGAATTTATATGATTTTATGGCATATTCAATTGAAATGTAATTTAGTATGATTAAATTAGATTAAAATAAGCTAATTTCAAGAGTTGGCCTTAATTACCATAATGCCATTGAGTGGCCCACTACTTGGATCATCTTTGAGCCTCATTACACTCATACATACACATTTCATCAGCCCCTTTTCTTGCCTTAGCCGACCAAGAGAGAGAGAGGGAGGGAAATTGAGTTTCTTCTTGTGTTTTGCTTGGAGAATTAAATAAATTAAAGAAATTGAAGTGTAGATTGCAAATTGAGCTTGTGTATCTTACATTGAAGACCTAAGGTAGATCATTGACCTTCTTCATTGTGTATTTGAGTTTATTCTTGCATGGTTCTTGAGCCTCTAGAGAGCTAAGTCATGTCTTAGTCTAAGAATGTTGAATTGGAGCTCATTCCATGCATGCATGTTGGTATTGTTGAGTTTTAAGTTGATTTCATGAATAATTGTTGCATGCATGTACAAGTTCTAGCTAAGGTTCATGATACCATCATGTTCTTGAGAGATTTGGCTCATTAGAGCATGTATTGAAGCTTTGAATTGATTTAAAACTCATGCATGTCATGTTTGTAGCATGTTCATGAAAATTGGTTTGAAATTGAGTTTGAATTAAACTACCCTTGGGCTTTGATTTTACAAATTGAGCTTGGAATCATGTTAAACTATGAGTTTTGAAGAGTTTTTTGGAAAATTGGCCCAAGAGAACGGATTTTGATGCTTTTAAACTTGTTTTGAACTTGGAAGTTCAAATCTGGAAATTCCAGATTTTGGACTCCCGCTCGAGCGGGGAAAGTGGCGCTCGAGCAGGAAATTCGTGCTCCCAGCATTTTGTTGTGTTTTACAGACCGCTCGAGCGGGGAAACCTGCGCTCGAGCGGAATCTTGTGTCTTACGCTCGAGCGTGTGTCAAGCGCCCTATCGAGTGTGATTTTCTCATATCCAGTACTTTTTGGCATATTTTACAGTCCGCTCGAGCAGAGTAACTTGCGCTCGAGCGGAGTATTTCATTTGTCTTTACGCTCGAGCGGGGTAACCTGAGCTCAAGCGGGACCTCTGCTTTCTGAAAATTCTGAAAAATGTTTTAAAGTGCATCTTTGTATCCTCATTCCATTCTAGGCATTCTTAGGCCTAGTTTAAGGCATCTTGATGAGGATATAGATATAGAACACACCGAGGCAAATTAGGGATCGAGTTATTGTCCTTCCCAACTGTATGGCTTAGTGTGTGTTCGTTCTGTAAACTGTGCAGGGTTGGCTTTCCGAGGAGACGCTCTAGCTTACTGTAGCCCAGAACTCTGTGAGTAACAATTGTGTAAAGATATGTTCAAAAACGATTATCTTCTGAACAATTGAACTGTACTGTTTCTGAACTGCTATTGTTAACTGAATGAATGTATGTCCTATATTCTGAACTGTATTGTGGCATCCTTAGCACCTATTGTTTACTGTTACTGTTACAGAGATCTCTGTCGGTTCCCTTGTTGGAACCACTACTGTTTACTGATCGATGGCCATCATTTACTGTTCGGTCTTTTAAGACCTACTGTTACTGTACTGCTATGCTAATAGATGTACCACATATGACTGTTTTGACTGAATGACTGAACGACTGAAACACTGAATTAATGAACTGTTTTCATTACTGTAAGGACATTCATTCTTAACCTCTTTACGCATTATGTTATTCACTGGGTTTTAGCTCACTGCTCATATATATATGTAGGTGCACAGGCACCAGACCGCGGCTAGGAGCGTCGGGGTGAACTCCAGTTTTGTCAAACCAACCACTGTGCCTCACTGCGAGGTTCCGAGCCTGCCAAGCTATGGCTCAGGGGTGTTTTATTTTCCCCGTCTGTCTCTGAAACAGCTTGTAATAACTGTATAGATTGTATAGACCGTACTGTACTGTTTAGTAGGGATTAAGACCCTGTTCTGAATGATTGTATATATGTATATACTGTTTTGTCACCGACTACATATATGTATGAAAAGTTTTTTTGCATACAGACTGTCACAGTTCATTGGACATTGTTTATTTACTCTTTTGGCTTCCGCCATGCCCCTATACTCTGTTTTACTGTATTATTGTTAGCAGGCCTTCGGTAATCTCGGATTACTGGCCGGTTACGGTGCTAAACCCATAGGGGCGGGTTTGGGTCGTGACAACAATTAACCTCAGAACTTGTCCAAAATCAATGACAAATTGACTTGCAAGATCAAAGCATGCGAAAGCGAGAATGTTAAGCTAAAAGGAGAAATTGCAACAGCAAAGCAGAATGTCATCAAGATCTTTAATGACAGGCAAGACCTATGTGGAAAACTTCTATCTTGTGAGACCGAAAGGAATGGACTTCTGAAAATATATGCCACATATGAAGAGAAGATTGAAAACCTTGAGATGTCACAAGCTGCATTGGAAGAGATGGTTGGTCAAAAAGATGAAGAACTTCGTGATGCTAGAGCCACAATTGCCATGTGGAACAAAGGTTCAAAGACATTAGAAGACATCCTCAGGTCTTAATAAATGGGTTGTGACAAAAGTGGGCTAGGCTATGGTAATGCGACAGTTTACAAGGGATATGCATTTATATCACATAACATCAAGACTCAAACAAAGGGAAAGCTGAAGGTGCAACAGAGTGATCCATCTCATCATCTGCCTAATGGGGGGTAAGATCAACAAAAGGAAGGTAAAAGCTGTTTTTGTTTGTCATCATTGTGGTAGGTATGGCCACATTTGTCCTTATTGTTTTGAGTTGTTTGGTAAGGTGTCTCAAAATGGTAGAAATTCTAATACTGTTTGGGTTAAGAGACAACTTTATATGTCTAGAAGGAACACCAAAATTCATGAGGGTGTTCACAACGCTAAGACATTTACCAAGACTGCCAGTCCTGATTTTGCTAAGACTAAAAAGATATGGGTGAGAGAGGATGACTTGACTTGTTTTGTTGTTCACACTGCTCTGAAAGCACGGGACTCACACATGTGGTATCTTGATAGTAGGTGCTCTCGTCATATGTCTGGTAACAAATCCTACTTCACTTCTCTTGAAAAATGTGAAGGATGAATTGTTACTTTTGGAGATGGTGGCACTTCTAGAGTCATTGGTAAGGGTTCTTTAAGTGTGGTTGGTCTTCCCAAGCTCGAAAATGCATTACTTGTAGATGGCCTTAAAGCAAATCTTTTAAGCATTAGTCAAATGTGTGATTCTCACCATGAAGTATTATTTTCAAAAAATAAATGTGAAAGTTTAGATAAGAAGGGAAATATTGTCACGCATAGGGTTCGCACATGTGATAACTGCTATGGGATTGTTACCACTAATGATATCACTTGCCACTCAACCATCATAAGTAATAGTGATCTGTGGCATCAAAGATTAGGTCACATGAATTTCAAAGACCTAACTAAGATAGCCAACAAAGAGCTTGCGAGAGGAATACCTAAAATAGGTAAGAATGTAAACCATGTGTGTGGACTAAGGCTGTCAATGGATCGGATTTAATCCGAATCCGACCCGAATCCGACCGATAATCCGAATCCGTTTATAAAAAATCCGATCCGATAATCCGATAATCCAAATCCGTTTAATCCGTTTATTAAACGGATTGAATATGCAAAAATTCGATTCGATCCGATAATCCGATAATCCAATCCGATTATTCTCAATTTGAATAAAAAAACACAAAATGAAAAAAAAAATTCAAATTATATAAAATTGTAGCTCAATAAATAAATAAATGGATCGGATTCGGATTATTGGATCGGATATCCGAAATCATCGGATTCGGATTCGGATTCGGATATCTATAATCAAATACGAACTAAACGGATTCGGATCGGATTCGGGTTTGTCTTAATCGGATCGGATTCGGATTTTGACAGATCCGATTCGAATCCGATCCATTTACAGGCCTAGTGTGGACCATGTCAACTTGGGAAGCAAACTCGTGCTCCTCATAAAAAGGTGAACAACTTCATAACCAAACGTCCTCTTGAACAGGTTCATATGGATCTTATGGGATCCACTCGCACTGAAAGTATTGGAGGTAAAAGATACATTTTTTTAACTGTGGATGATTACACTCATTTTTCATGGGTTAATTTTTTACGAGAAAAATCTGATACATTTAATGCTTTCCAGACTTTAGTCCTCAAAATCCAAAATGAACAGGATGTTTCTATTGGGCATATCATAAGAATCCGAACTGATCATAATCGTGAGCTTTCTGCCCCTATTACTCCACAACAAAATGGAGTTGTTGAGAGGAACAGAGTTGTTCAAGAGATGGCTAGGGTCATGCTCCTTAGCAAGAAAGTTTCTTCAAAGTTTTGGGCTGAAGCCTTAAATACCGCGATTTATGTTGTGAATCGTGTGTATTTAAGGCTCGACACTTTGCAAACTCCATATGAATTATGGAAAGGATTGAAACCTAATGTAAAATACTTCAAAACTTTTGGGAGTAAATGTTACATTTTCAAAGTGTAATAACCCTGACCCGTAATTAGCTATTAATCGGTATTTAAGGATGCTAATTAAGCGGATTAAATAAATTATTGAGTTGTTATGTGAATAGCATATTAATTGGTTATCTACCTGTCACCCGTAGAAACATCTGTTTGGAATTCTGCTATAATATAAAGACTAGAAGCCTTATCGGCATCTAAAATAGGAATTAATTTCATTAATGTGTTATTTGGGAATTTTTAGAACACCATGACAAACTTGATTAAAAATTGATTCGATTTAGTAAAATCGTATATGGTTAAATCGAGCCTTGATGGGGACTTTTGGATTGACTGAATTTTGTGCTAACCTGAATAAATTGAAATCACTTATGTTTGATTTAAATTATGCATGAATGGTACCTAATCTAATTCTACCAACGATCCAAGATGAGAGTTAGTGTATCATGTGTTGAGGCAATGTTGTGGTGTGAGTGTAGGAAACAAAACCCATGTGTATGGGTGTGTTGGGTGAGTGCATGTGTATACATGTGTAGTGTGCTCAAAAGTGAGGTGTGTGTTGTGTACATCAGCCGAGTGATTGAATCTGTTGGGTGCATCAGCTCCTCTAGTTCTCTGTATTGAGTGAGTTCAGCTAAGAGAGAGAGAGAGAGAGAGAGAGAGAGAGAGAGCCCAAGGTTGGAGAAGAGAAAGGAAACTAGGAAGACTTATCTCTCATTTCTGGAATCAAAGCTCTAGGTAAGAGTTTCAAGCACCTTTTCTGTCACCATTCTCCCATGCATCATGATTTCAGCTCATCTTTGAACCCAATTCCATGAAATTAGCAAGAGAAATGGGTCTTTGGGCTTGTAGATGACTTGCATGTGTATCCTTGGTAGAACACCCTTGATTTACTATCTTAAGTTGAGTTTTGAAATCCTTGCATGCATGTGAGTTTATATCATGTCCATAGTTTCAGAATTCATGAATTTGTGGATCACCATTTGCATGTTATGAAAAACCATGGAAGAGTTAAAATATTGCATAAAGAAGTTTTGGTTCAAACCTTTTAAGAATTGATGAGTTTTTGAATAAAAGATGTTTCAAGGGTCTTGTATTGAAGTTTTCTAAAGCTATTTTTGTGTGTTTGATCAAATCATGCAAGACCCCAAGGTTTGGAGGTGGTTTGGAAGCCATTTTTGCTAAGCTTTCTGCCCAGAAATTTACAGTTGGCTCGAGCGAATAAGTGGTGGCTCGAGCAAACATTTCGAGCTCTCAGAATTTTGCACTCTGCAAAAGGCTGGCTCGAGCGAAGAAGTCTTGGCTCGAGCAAGCTCTGTTTTTGCCTTCTGCTGGCTCTAGCCAAGAAAAGCTGGCTCTAGCCACCAACCTATTTTCAACATGTTTTCAAAAGATGTTTTAAGTACATATCTTCACTCCCATCTCTTTATGGGCATTCTTAGGCATGATTTATGAGTCGTTAAAGATTAATAAGCTAAGAAATAACATAAGTAAGTGAATTAGAAAATATGTGTTAAATCTGAGTATATGGGCAATATGAACAAGTTGTGTAGCATGGAATGAATGAGAAATTAAAGTGAGAAAGCTAAGCCATGTTTGACCACATGAATGAATAATAATGAGACATATTTTGTACTATGTATTTTGTGATTGTAGGTCAAGACTCGAGGATTGATTGACCATTTACGGGAACCACTGTGAATAACGTTATCGTAAAGATACGTTTATATGAAATTATGTTCCAAATGAAATGTGATAAGCTATGCTTTCTGAAATGATATATGTTTCTGTGAACGAACATTCCAAGTTTGAAATCTATTATGGCATCCATAGATAGTCCCAAGTCATGGGGGACGGCATGAAAATGCGGGTCCATGACATTTACGAGATCTCGTTAGCCACTTCATTGTGGTGATATGTGTTTAATCGGTGTCCGGGACCGGTTACTCTAGTCGGAAGACGTTATGTGATATATTCTATGGGATATGCCATTATTATGTTCTGATATGAGATGACTATGATTATGCTATGATCTGTTTTATACATATGAAATGTTCGGAATTCGTTCACTAACCCCTTTACCTTAATGTTATTCACTGGGCTTTAGCTCACTGTTTGTATATATATGTATATAGGTGAGCATTCTGGAGTGCAAGCCCGAGGGTTTTGTGAGGGACTGTGTTTCTGTCGTCAGCCAACTATTATGCCTTACGAGGAGGTTCCCAAAGTGTCAGGGGTTCAAGTTTTGATTAGTTCTATATATGCATGAGATTTTATTTAATTATGTTGGCTGTACTAAAGACACTGTAATGTGTGCGGTATAATATAATGTGTGGTTGACTATGGTTGTGTATATAAAATTTTAAATATTCTGTTTCATGTAAGTCAACACAGCTCATTGGACATTTATATTTATATACTATTGCTTCCGCTAGCCCCCTTATCATATGCTTATCTGTTCAGAGGCCTTCGGTAATCCAGGGATTACTGGCCGGTTACGACGCTAAACCTATAGGGGCGGGTTTGGGTCATGACACAAAGATAGAGAGCCTTTGGGAAAATTTGACTCCCGAAGTGATAAATGTATTTTTCTAGGGTATTCAACCACTAGTAGAGCTTTTTGTGTCTATAACTTGCGAACTTTGTCTTTAATGGAATTGATCAATGTGGTTATAGATGACACAGGTTCTCCTACTTCAGCGATAAATAAGGAAGAAAATGGTGAGTCTCCAATCCTGGATACTGAACCACAAAGTCAAGGAGAAGCAGAGGTCCAAGCTCAAGAAGGTGAGCCAGCACCAACTTTTAAGGTAAGTTCGAGTCCAAAGAGTGCACCAAGAGACACCACTTCTGATGCTCGTGTCACTACAAGTCCAGAGTTCAAACCATCAGCAAGGGTAAAACTAAATCATCCGGCTCAACAGGTGATTGGAAGTGTCTCAGATCGAATGAAAACCTGAAGACAAATTCGGGAAGTATCTCATATGTGTTATGTTTCATTAATTGAACCTAATAATATAAAAGAGGCCTTACTAGATGATAGTTGGGTCAATGCTATGCATGAAGTGTTAGATCAATTTAAATGTAACAAAGTTTGGACTATTGTTCCCAGACCTAGAGACATAAATGTGATAGGTACCAAGTGGATATTTAAAAATCAATCTAATAAGAATGGTACTGTGGTTAGAAATAAAGCTAGGTTGGTTGCTTAAGGCTATAGACAAGTAGAGGGTGTTGATTATGATGAGACGTTTTCCTCTGTTACACATCTCGACTCTATTCGTATTTTACTGGGTTTTCTTGGTTTCAAATTGTTTCAAATGGATGTGAAAAGTGCCTTTTCTGAATGGGTACTTGAAAGAAGAGGCTTATGTTGAGCAAACAAAAGGGTTTGAGGACCCAAAATGTCCACACCATGTCTACAAGTTAGACAAGGCGTTATATGGGTTGAAACAAGCCCCTCGAGCTTGGTATGATAGACTTACTACCTTTGTACTTGATAATGATCTTCAAAGGAGTAGTGTGGACAAGACCTTATTTGTGAAACATACTAAGTTTCATATACTTGTTGCTCAAATTTATGTTGATGATATTGTGTTTGGATCCACTGTTGATTTTCTTGTGAAATATTTCTCGGATTGCATGACACATGAGTTTGAAATGAGCATGATAGGGGAGTTATCTTACTTTTTGGGTCTTCAAATTAAACAGTCTTCTTCAAGTATGTTTGTTTCTCAGTCCAAGTATGCCAAAAATCTTGTGTCTAAGTTCGGTCTTGAGTCAGCCAAACGTGCTCGCACTTCCATGAGCACTAGTCTTCACCTATCCAAAGATTCCTCTAGTACTGATGTTGATCCTATCCTTTATAGGAGTATGATAGGGAGTCTTCTTTACCTCATAGCTAGTTGACCTGACATTGCATTTAGTGTAGGGGTTTATGCCCATTCTTACGGTCAAACGCATCATTAAGTATGTTAATGGGACACTGGGGTATGGGGTTTGGTTTTCTACCGACACTACAGCCGAAATTACTGGTTTTTCTGATACCGACTGGGTAGGGTGTGCTGATGATCGTAAGAGCACATCTGGAGGATGTTTTTACCTTGGAATAATTTGGTTGCCTGGCATAGTAAAAAGCAAAATGCCATTTCTTTTTCGACTGCTGATGTTGAGTACATTGCAGCAGGGAGTTGTTGTGCACAAATGTTGTGGATGAAGCAAATGCTTCATGACTATGGTATAGACCAGAATACTCTCACTCTTTCTTGTGATAACATAAGTGCCATCAACATTTCTAAAAATCCTGTCTAACACTCTCGCACCAAACACATTGACATTCGTCATCATTTCATTCGAGAGCTACTGGAAGAGGGTCTTATTGTTCTTGAACATGTACCCACTGAGCATTAAAAAGCTGATATTTTTACAAAATCCCTTGATCTTCTTAGGTTTGAGTTCTTTAGAAAGACCTTGGGTGTAGTGCTCAGTCACTAAGGTGTTACCTATTACTTGAGCGGGTGAAAGTGATTGGTTTTATGTGTACTTGGATAGTATAATCTCATTTTCATTGATTCTTGTCATCTCTGCATTTAGACTCATACGAACACCTCTCATGTTACTCGTAAGATTTGATTCGTCTTTGTTCATAGCTCATTCTGAATGCTCATTCTCATTGACTTTATGATCTCATTCTGTACACATCCTTGAGATAAACTATTGTAGGCGTTTCCACACAAGTGATCAAAGTTCTCTATGGATCTCTAACAGTGTCTCTCATCCATTCTCAGAGGAATTGACTGATACTGGCATATCATGTGTGATATTGAGTTTCTAACCTATCTACCATCATTTTTCATTTTCACGGTTCCTCCCTCAATTCATTGAAGTCCAGGTATTAGGAAAAAGGCTTCATCAGAGGCACCAACCAGGCCATCCTTACCGATTTCATGCTTCTCTGGTTTGGTCTCCATACTCTTGACCAGTG
>CM069908.1:83604895-83842414 GCA_036172215.1 Camellia granthamiana | reverse complement strand
GCAACACTTGGAAGAGTTAGTCGCGACCGGACACCTGGACCTTTACATCGATGGAGGTGTTAAGGCGAATCAAGCTTCGATTGATCCGTGGGGAATAGATGACCATGATGCACCCCCACAAGGAGTTGTTAATGTCATTCACGGCATAGTGGAACCGGCGCGGGTATGCGAGCTCCGGGGTATGATAAAGAAGGCAGAACACATGAGGGAAGTCTTGTCGGTTTAGCCTGCAATCAAGAGGGGGAAGACCGAAGAAAGAGATGTGCTCAGTTTCTCCTCAAGGGATCTAGAGCACATTCAGACACCGCACAACGACGCCTTAGTGGTGACGCTCCGCGTCAAGGAGTTCGACGTCAAACGGATCTTGATCGATCAGGAAAGCTCGGTCGAGATCATGTACTACGATGCATTCAAGCAACTCAAGCTCCGTGATACAGACTTGGCTCCGGCCACTTCGCCCCTGGTCAGTTTCAACTCCCAACCGGAGTGGCCTTTGGGAAAGATTATCCTGCCGGTCAAAGCGGGATCCGTAGTCAAGTAAGTGGAGTTTTGGGTGCTGCAAGTACCCTCTACTTATAACCTGATCCTTGGAAGGAGATGGCTTCACGCTATACAAGCCGTAGCGTCGACCTACCATCAGGTGATGAGATTCCCCTCGGCTATGGGGGCAATCGAGGAGATTTGGGAAGATCAGGTCATGTCAAAGCAGTGCTTCGTGGCAGTTAATGGAAGCCAGGCTGCTAAAGGCTTCGTTCAAATGATAGAAGGACCGGAAGACCGGGGAGTTCTTGACGATGTGGGCACCAAGGTAGAGGACAAAGCTGTTGAGGAATTGGTGGAGGTGCGAATTGATACGGAACAGCCGAACAAGTTCTTCCTGCTCGGCTCCAGCCTTACTGCCCAAGAAAGGACCGAAATGGTTGAGTTTTTGATGGCCAACATCGAGGTCTTCGCATGGTCGCCTTACGACATGCCCAGAATTGATCCAAGTTTTATCTGCCATCACCTCAATGTCTTCCCCGAAGCGAAGCCAATCATTCAGCGAACAAGGAGATTGGCGCTGCATCATGCTGAGGTAGTTGCAGAGGAAGTGAAAAACTTGCTTGAGGCACGAGCAATTCAAGAAGTACACTACCCTCTGTGGATTTCCAACACGGTAGTGGTGCCCCAAGAAGAATGGGAAGTGGCGAGTTTATGTCAATTACAAGACAGTCAACCGAGCTTGTCCGAAAGATAGCTTCCATTTGCCCCGCATTGACCAGCTCGTGGACTTGACGGCTAGACATAATAGGCTCAGCTTCTTGGATGCCTATCGCGGCTACCATCAGATTGCCATGCATGGGCCTAACCGAGAGATCACCTCCTTCACGACTCCAAGGGGACTCTTCTGCTACCGAGTCATGCCTTTTGGTCTAAAGAACGCCGGGGCAACCTTTCAGAGGATGGTGACTAAGATGTTTGCTTCGTTGCTCGGCCGGACAATGGAAGCTTACATTGATGATATGGTGGTTAAAAGCCGTCATCAAGTAGACCACTTGTCCGACTTGGCCGAGATGTTCGCCATTCTCAAAAAGCACAAGCTACGCTTGAATGTGTCCAAGTGCGCCTTTGGTGTGGGGTCCGGAAAATTTTTGGGATTCCTAGTCACGAACCGGGGCATCGAAGCAGACCCCACTCAGATCAGAGCCGTGCAGGAGTTGGAACAGCCCAGCTCGGCTAAAGACGTGCAGTATTTGGCTAGAATGGCCGCCGCGCTTAATCGATTTATAAGCCGGTCATCAGATCGCTGCCGCCCTTTCTTTCAGGCATTAAAATCAAAGTTCTAATGGAATGAAGAGTGTAACCGGGCTTTGGCCGAGCTCAAGGAATATTTGTCTTCTCTGCCACTATTGGTTACACCGAAGCTAGGCGAGGAACTCTATCTTTACCTTGCCGTCTCACAGCATGCAGTCAGTGCGGTGCTAGTCCGAGCTGAAGGAATTAAGCACCTCCCAATCTTCTACGTCAGTAAAACCTTGCTGCCGGTAGAGTCGAGATACTTGCCGTTGGAAAAGCTTGCGTTGGCATTGATGATGGCTTCAAGGAAGTTGGCGCACTATTTCCACGCCCATACCATCATCGTACTGACGGAGTTTCCCCTTAAGGCCTTGTTTGAACGGGCAGACTTCTCTGGCCAAATTCTCAAGTAGGCGGTCGAATTGGGTCAATTTGATGTTAAGTTCCAGTCGCGCACTGCTATAAAAGCCCAGACCTTGGCCGATTTCGTTGCGGAATTCTCACTTGGAACTCATCCGGTGTGCCCGGTCGACATTGTCGCGGCAGATGATGAGGTGAACGCAACCACGACCGAGACACAACAACTTGGTGGAGTTGGCGACGCGGAATTTGTGCGCCTCTCCGGGACACCCTCAGTTTGTACAAATCCACCGCCCGGTGATGCGATGACGGAATTGGGTATCACCGACCAACCTGCTCTGTCCGGTACCGCATCACCAAGGGGAGAAGAAGTGGAAACACTCAGCACAGAGCCTGCGGCCGGCATAATACCACAGCCTGGAGATTCGCCTACGGACTTGAGCATTGTAGATCAACTTGCTGAGTCTGGTGCCGAATCACCAAGGGGGGCTGAAGTGGAGCCAGTCAACACAGAACATGCAGCCGAACAGCCGAACAACCGTGATCTCATCGACCTTCGAAACTCTCAGGACCCTTCAGAATGTTGGAAACTTTTTGTGGGGGAGATGTGGAAACTTTTCGTTGATGGAGCGTCGAACCGTCACGGCACCGGGCTAGGTATCGTTCTTATCTCGTCGGATGGCCTAACTATTGAACATTCTATCACTCTTGGCTTCCCAGCCTCCAACAACAAGGCTGAGTACGAGGCACTTCTGGCCGGACTCCAGAGCGCTCTTCAGATGAAGGCTTCTGAGCTAATGGTGTACAGTGATTCCCAGCTTGTGGTTAACCAAGTCGCTGGGATTTATGAAGCAAAGGATGACAGAATAGCAAAGTACCAAGCTCTGGTCAGGGAACACATCAAGCAATTTCAGGCAATCAGAGTTCAACAGATTGGCCAAGAAGAAAACAGCCGAGCAGATGAGCTTACCGATCTTGCTTCAATGGTTGATAGTACATCTTCTAACCCCCTGTTGATTGAATTCCTTCCACGGCCAAGTATTGAGGAAGCCGGGCAGACGGACGTGCTCTGCGCCGTGCTAGGTCCTTCTTGGATGGACCCTATAATCCTGTTTCTTAGAGACCGCACTCTGCCAGCCGACAAGAGAGAAGCGCACAAAGTCCGAGTGAAATCAGAGCGGTTTTGGCTCTCCCCATCTGGAGTGTTGTATAAAAAGTCCTTCACCAGTCCCTATCTGAAGTGCGTGCACCCGAGTAGCGTAGAGGCCTTCTTGTATGAAATTCACGAAGGCATCTGTGGCAGTCATATAGGGGGAAGATCCCTGGCCTATCGAGCTATTTCGCAGGGCTACTGGTGGCCCTGCATGCAGGTCGACGCACAAAAGTACGTTCGCAAGTGTGAAAAGTGCCAGAAATTCACCCATCAGATCCATCAGCCGGCCAGGGAACTTCTTCCCCTCACCAGTCCTTGGTCCTTTGCAATGTGGGGGCTAGATATAGTCGGGCCGCTACCGACAGCACCAGGCAACCGGAAGTTCTTCATCACGGCCACAGATTACTTCACCAAATGGGTTGAAGCTAAGCCCTTGGCAACAATCAAGGAGAAAGACGTGAAGCGGTTTGTCTGGCAAAATGTGGTCACGCGGTTTGGCGTCCCCAAGATTTTGATCTCTGATAACGGCACCCAGTTTAACGGTCGCCTATTCAGAGGGTTTTGTGAAGATCTAAAGATTGAATTCTACAACTCTACCCCGGCTTACCTGCAGTCCAACGGTCAAGCCGAGGCATCAAACAAGACCATCCTGGATAGGTTGAAGAAACGACTGGAGAAGGCAAAGGGAAAATGGGCTGAGGAACTACCCAGTGTCCGTTGGGCATACCGAACGACCCCGCGGCGATCTACCGAGAAAACTCCATTTGCTTTGGCTTATGGCATGGAGATGGTCATACCTGTGGAAATTGGCATGCCCACCCTAAGAAGTGAAAGTTTTAAGCCCGAGCTGAACGCCGAGGCTATTGCCCTGAAACTAGACCTAGTGGAAGAGCGTCGGGAGAAGGCCCTCATCCACGTGGTCGCCTACCAACAAGAGCTCTCAAGGAAGTACAACAAAACGGTGCACCCCAGACCATTCAAAGTGGGTGATTGGGTTTTGAGGAAAGTTATGGGCAATACCCTGGTGCCAGGTGAAGGCAAACTAGGGGCAAATTGGGAAGGACCCTACAAGATAACCAGACTGGCGGGCAAGGGGGCATACCACTTGGAGGATCTGGATGGTAGAGAAATACCCTGGCCATGGAATGCGGCCAACCTCAAACTGTATTATTTCTAGCTTTTGTTTTCTTTTTGTGCAAAGGAATTTTTTGCCTTACACTTCAGAATGTAATTCTTTTTGTCAATATATAGAAGTGTCTTCTCTGCCTTTAGCATTTTGTTTATTGCTTTTTAAATACTCAACCGAGATGGTTTATTTCGGTTGGAAGAGTTGATGACTTGTTCAACTTAGGATACTCAACTGAGATGGTTTATTCCGGTTAGAAGAGTTGATGACTTGTTCAACTTAGGATTACCAACCGAGATGATTTACTCTGGTTGGAAGAGTTGATGACTTGTTCAACTTTGAGGAATCCCTACCGAGATGATTTACTCCGGTTGGAGGAGTTGATGACTTGTTCAACTTAGGATTCTCAACCGAGATGATTTACTCCGGTTGGAGGAGTTGATAACTTGTTCAACTTAGGATTCCCAACCGAGATGATTTACTCCGGTTGGAAGAGTTGATGACTTGTTCAACTTTGAAGATTCCCGACCGAGATGGATCATTCCGGTTGGATGAGGTGATGATTTGTTCAACCTAGTTATTCCCAACCGAGATGGTTATTCCGGTTGAAGAAGCTGGTGATTTGTTCAACTTAGCTGTTCCAACCGAGATGGTTATTCCGGTTGAAGAAGTGGGTTTTTGTTCAATTTTGCTGATTACACCGAGATGTGGATTCCGGTCAAGCCAGTTGGCGATTTGTTCAACTTTGTGATTTAAACCGAGATGTTTTGTTGAAGATAGAGTTGGAAAATAAAAACCATGCAAACAGTTGATGAAATCGAAGCTTTTCATTGATAAAAAGTAAGTATAAGAGATGGGGAACTTAGCTCGATTACATTTGCAGACAACAAAAAAAAAAAAGAAAACACAAAACTAAGCTAAGGGAGAGAGGTCTGGGAATTCCTCTTCAGCTTCCAAGTTGACCGTAGCTATCTGGTCCTGGACGCCGGTCCCAATCTGGTCGGGCTGCTCATGCTCGGTTTGGTCCTCTCCCTCAGCATCTGTCTCAGTCTCTTCTTCGAGACCTTCCTCGGCCTCAGCCTGCAATGCGCTGAAGACGTCGTTGGCATACGGCACGAGATAGGTCAGTAGGAAGGCAGGAGGCGGAGTGGCAAACACGTCGGTGTCTGGACCTTGACCGAGATATTCGCAGGCAGCCTTCCAGCCAGCTTTGAAGTAAATGTCCTGCGTCGCGAAGACTTGCTTCTTATAGTTATCCTCGGCTTCGTTGAAGCCGGCGTTGTTAGCATCTCGACAGTCTTTCTTCTGCGACTTTTTCAGCGCATCAAGCTCGGCCTGGAGCTCGTCCCTCTTCTTCTCGGCCTCGCCAAGCTGACCGAGCAACCTGTGGTTGTCAGCATTTGCGATTTCAAGCGAGGACGTCGCTCGGCCGAGCTCGGTTTGGAGGCTTTGGACTTGGCTGGCGGTGTCGCTCGCCTTTTGCCGAAGTCTGTGGATGCGCTCCATAACCAGGTGCTTCTTTTGGATGGCCTGCAAAAGAGAATTTGATCAGGGAAGAAACTGTGCAAACACTTGTGAAAATTTAAGTAGAAGATTGAGATTCTTACCCTGGTCATGGACTTCACGGCTGATTTCACCAACCGGGTGTCGGGGACGTGGTCGCTGCCGACCACGTCGCTCGGCAGCAGGAGAGCTTTGGAAAGGTCGAAGGCGAGCAAGTGCTCCTTATCGCCTTTGATGGAAGCATTAGTCGGGATTTCTTTGCCCCGGTGCTTCAGCTGCGACCGCCATGCTGGGATGGGGTCGACCGTGTCGACAGGTTGCTCGGTTATTAGCTCGGCAACTAGCTCGGCAGATGGATCTGCGCGAGGTCTTTTGCTAGCACGGCGGGTTTCCTGTCTGGTTTGCCCGGCAGCTGGAGATGCCAAGGCAACGACGGGGCCGCTGGATTGGCCGGCAGCTGGGGAACATGTGACTATGCTCAGTATCTCGGCTGAGGTTGTTGTGAGCAAGTTTTTGATTCGGCTTCGTTTGGCCATCTCTTGTTCTTTTGTCAGCCGGATTAGTGGAACGTCTGGCAAAGTTGGGTCTGGAGGAGGTGACGGAGCACGGAGAAAGTCTGTTACTTTACTCCGGCGTGGAGCTGAATATCTGTAAGTCGGAGTGTAACCGAGCAACTCGTTGCAGTCTCGGTTTCTGTAGTGGAGCACGGTTCTGATGGCTTCAACGTTGGGATATTGGTAATTGGCCTGCAAGGCTTGAATTGTTGCAAAAGAAACAAGAAAAATGGTAAAGTACAGAGTAATGAAGGAAGCCAATTGACCGAGCAAGGTAGCACGGCTTACATGTATAACCGAAGTTCTTGCGTATGAACCAGCCCGGTACCTCTGCTGTTTCATAATTGCCTGACACCCATAAGAAATCATCATCGTGCAAGTCCTTGTCTGGTGTGCCGGTCACTATTTTTTCTTTGCCCGGCCTTATTTTAAGGTAGTAGGCGAGGCCATCGCCGGTGTGCCCAAGTGTGTATTGCCGCAGTATCTCGGCTAAACCTAAGTTTGTGCCTAGTCTGTTTGTTAGCTCATGCACGCTGTTTATTATGCGGTAGGTGTTGGTTGACACTTGTGTGGGTGCTAGCCCGGTGCGGCGCAGGAACTAGGTGATCAGTGGGTTGAGCGGGAAGCGGAGGCCTCCTTCGACGATAGACAGCACGGTGAAGGGACACTGTTCTCTGCCCCAAGGCGTTGTCTCGATTTTTGCAAGCTCAAGGTGGACGTCGACCAGGATGCCGCACTCCTTGAAAGCGGCCAGAGTAGCCGGAGTATCGACCAGGAAGCGGAATTTCCCCATTTACGACCGGGCAAAGTTAGCTCGGTTGAGGGGTTTGGCACTGTGGTAATGGTGGCAGCTTGGTCCTTAGGAGCCTTGTTAATGGTCAATGGTCTCCTTGGACTCTGCAGGAAAAGGATGGCAATGAATTGTAAGTGTGAGCGCGGTCGCGCAAAGCGAGCTTGACTTTAGCTCGGTCATGAGAGTGCCAAACCACCTCGGCTGTAAAGGCTAACTAAGGAGCTCGGTCGCCCAAGCGGACCAGATGTTAGCCCGGTCGAGCGGCCAAGTCCTTTTGTTATCCCGGTTTCTACTAAGGTTAGGACAAACAGGTTATTTGCTCGGTCAGATTGGTTTTTTGGATCAAATGGAGACCTGGAGCTCGGTCCGCCCCAGATTTTCAGTGTTCTTCAGGGAAAATGAAGAACACCATTCACAGTTGGAGGTTTGGGATGGTTCTTAAGACTAATGCCCTAGAAACTATGTTTTAATGCCCTAATGTGTGAAATATCAAAGAAAATAGCAACAAAAGAGGAGTTGAAGGACTTACTAGTGAAGGGCAATGGCCTTTTCTTCGAACACGAGCTCAAGAATGGCAAGAGAGGAAGGGCAGTAGCTCTGGGACGCTAGAGACGGAAGAAGGTCAGTAAGAATGAAACAGAGAGAGACGGGGCACGTATATAGCCCCAATTGCCGCCTAAATTCGAATTTTATGCGACGGCTGGTTGGCTGCTCGAGGACCAATGGGAGAACGCCACGTGTCACTATTGATGGCAGCGTCAGGATTGAAGGGACAGGAAGGTCAGGTGAGACGTCGACCGAGCAAGTCGAAGAGACAAGAAGGCCAGGTGAGGCGTCGACCGAGCAAACCAAAGAGACAGGAATGTCAGACCGGGCAAGTTTGAATTTATGCATACCAACTAGCCCGGTTGCCGATTAGTAAATTGATGACCGAGGAGGTGCTAACCCGGTCGGAATAGGTAATCCCAGTCACGCTTTAGCGGACGGAATTAAGGGGCAATTGAGAGGGAGATTAATGATCTGAGATTGGGCCGTGGAATCAGCAGGACGGATTGGGCCGGATGAGGTTGGGCCGAGGTACTTGGCTCCGAGATTGGGCCATGATCTTGCTCAGTAATAGCAAAGGCCTTACGGAACCGAGCTACCTAATTTCGTTGGCACGGAGACCAGTCAGGTAAGGGTTCCACAGCTCGCGCGTTGCTCGGTTGTAATACACGCGCCCTCAGCCCGGCACGACCAAGGTGATCAATCTCCATCTCGGCTTCGCCGGAATGCAGTCGAGCACGGCTAGAAATGAGCCCGGTTGGAGGAGTATTACGACAAGTGCACTTGAGCTTGGAGTGCAGTATGGCCATTGGTAGCCGAGATAATGTTGCTCGGTTGCCGAGCTCCCAGTAGAGTGGGCTGACAGTTGGGTTAGGTGATGCTCAGCGAGACTTAGGCTGACAGATGGGATGGCAGAGCCACGTGGCGAGAGATCACTGGGAGTAGATTTGGGGCGCTGAGGGTATATAAGCATGTCTGCGCCCCCCATACGATGAACATTTGGTGAGACATTCACTAAACACTCAACTCTCTCTCTTCTCTCTATCTATCTCCTGGTGTGTGTTCTAACTTGACTGTCGGAGGGGTTTTCCGGCCATACACCGCCGAGTAGCTCACCGCCTTTGTGTACGCAGGTGATCGGATAGAAGCGGAGCTTGAAAGAAGGGAGTACGAGCTTGCCTGAATATTTGCTCCCTGTACACAAACAATGACTGTATGCAATGTGGCTTCGCTTTTAGATATACACTAAATTTATTTTTTCTTCCGCCTTGGAAAAATTAGTAATAGAAAATTATTATAATATTGGTACTCTATTATATTTACAATAGTAGTTTTGTTGGGAAAAATATCAACAGGGGCAAAGTTGGTATTTAGAATAAACGGTTGACTAATAAAGGGGACTTTGTTACTATAAAATTTAAAATAAGGAAGACAAGTGATATTTTAAAAAGTAGATGGAGTGGCAATGTAAGTTCCATGGTATACAGGGGGTGTAAATATAATTAACCCAAACTAGGCTACAGACCCAATATCCTTAAAAATAGTGTGGAAATCGAACTATTCGTAGATTTGATAACTACGCTTCTCTTTTATTACATCGCTTAAAGCTTTTTCAAAATCGCTTTTCTCGAATCGATCCTCTCTTGCTCTACATTCACTTAAACCCTAGAAAACCAAAACTTACCAGTGCTTCTCGCTTCAAATCAGTGAAGCCTCTCTCTTCCACCATACAAGATGTTCAAGAAGTGAGTTGTCTTTATACTCTCTCTCTCTATAGAGAATTTCACTTTTTAATTTTTTTTTATTATAGTGTTTTTGGTTTGAATTCGTCATTTTCTGAGTGTATTGTATTTTTTTTTTATTCTGTTGGGTATTTTTTTTTTTTTTTTTTAATATGTATTGGTGCCTAGTTTATTACCCATTTGAGGCATTTGATTTTTTTTTTTTTTAATTTTAATTTTTATCTAATGCTTTGATTGAATCCACCATTTGTCCAGCTGAGTTTTCCAATCCTAATGGACCAAAAACAAAAACAAAAACAAATTCTCTTATTTTTACTTTCTTGTAGTTTTTCAAGTATCTTATGAGACACAAAAAAGAGGTTAGTTCTTGTTTCTCAATTATACTGTGTGGAAACAGAGAGAAACTAGGAATGTGCAACTCTGCCCTTTAAAAGTTCTCCAATTCCATTCTTTGCACTGCCTTTGATTAAAGGGCTTGCCTGAAAATGAAGCATTCCTAAATGCACCCAATGCCAAAGAGGCTTGAGCCTCTCCAAAATTGATTTGAGTGAAGATCATCCCAAATAAAGCCTCTGTTGATTCTACATCTCAATCCACCATAGATGCACCCTTATTAACCACAATGCTGTTAGGGAAAATAGATGATTTCCCACAAGTTAATCAATCGATTAAAATAAAAATAATGCGGAAAAATTAAATCAACGATGATACAAGAATTTTTACATGATTCTCTTAATGTGAGGTACGTCCACAAGACTGAAATCCGATTTCACTATCAATCAAGAGTTTTCAAACGATTACAAACGAGACACGAATGGTCTCACAAACCATCTTTAGGTGAATTTCAAATAATCACAAATAAAATAGAGGAGAGACCTCACCAAATAGACGAACAAATTGTTTTCGAAATAGAGTTGAAGAAGACCCAAAATAATTAACCAAAACCAACACCTTCTATGCTGAGCTGAAGCTGTCAAAAAAAAAAAAAAAAAAACCCCGAACAGTGCTTCAAATCTTTTGCAGAAGAAACAGCAAAGTGAAACCCCCCCAAAGCAAATACACACAGCTATTGCTTTAACCAAAATTATGCCACCTAATTTTTCATCAATATTATAGCAGCCGTAGCACTCTTGGGAAAAAACAAAACAATACCAAAAAATACTGTTGGCTCTTGGGCTTTTTATCAAAACCCTAGTTGCCTCCAAACAGATTTTTAAATATCCATTGGACCTCCAAAAGTCAGATATAATATATAAAAAATATCATAACCAACTCTAAACCAAATTAAATATTTTTAATAAACCAATTGGGTTTCATAATCCGCTAAGGAAGTATACCCAATATATAGGTTAGCGAAAACCTAAATTTATCACCATACCCCTCCCCACCTTGAAAAAAATAAAGAATTTGACAATTATCATCCCAAACCCTCATAAAATCGAAAAAATTATGTCGAGTGCCGCAGTGCTATACCAACAACAAAAATTAACTTTTGGCTACTGTACTACGCAAACCGTCCATTCTCATGTACTAAACCTCTCCGTAATACCCATGATGGTAGGTGGAACCACTACGCAAGTAGATCTGTTTGCAATCACCTCCCATGTTATGTATTGTGGTGTTGATCTTCAACTTAGTTGCACGAAGCGGGGGTGAGGAAGGGAGTGGAAGTGCGAGCGAGGGTGGAGGACTGAGGGCATATAGAAGTTTTTTAGGTTGGGAAGCGTGTATATATTTATTTATTAAATAAATAAAGATGTTCTAACAATTATTTTTATAGTGCTTAGTTGTAATATATATATATGAAAATATGAATAAATATTAGAGATTCATGTCAACTATAGATTGTGGGTGTTTGGGAAGTTAGCTATTTTAGTAGGCTATTTTAGTTTTTGGCTATTTTAGTAGGCTAAAATTTTTGTGTTTGGAAAGGTGATTGGATTTTTTTTTTTTAGTTGGATGTGATGTTTGTGAGTAAAAAAGTGAAATGATTATGGGTTTGATGTGACGTTTTGGCTTGTTAACTATTTTAGCTTATTTTGTCATTTTGTGGATTTTGGCCAAAAAATAGCCCAAAACCCACTTGCCAAACAGGGCCATTGTCTTTATTAAGTATAAATATGGATTATATAAATAGAAAATACTAGAGTAATGTTTTTCTTTTGTATCTATGAGATTTGTATGTTTGAGAGGTTTTTATCTCAGTTAAGAGAGTTTCTTTCTCGATTGGAGCATGTTGAAGCTTGAGTAACCAGCTTAGGGTTTGATAGGATATCATCCCCTATTTATAAATAAAGATTAGGATTTACAAGATGAGACAATTACAAGATGAGCCCTGAGGGCATAGAACAATTACAAACCAATAACTCAGATAATAATATAATATGCTATGCTAACACTCCCCCTCAAGCTGGTGCGAAAATATCTCTCATGCCTAGCTTGCCTAATATGTTATGAAATGGTTTATTCCCAACCCCCTTGGTGAGAATGTCAGCAAGTTGTTCACCAGACTGGACAAAAGGAGTACAAATGGTACCACTAGTGAGTTTCTCCTTAATGAAGTGGCGATCAATCTCAACATGTTTTGTCCTGTCATGTTGAACTGGATTGTAAGCGATGTTGATGGCGGCCTTATTATCACAGTATAACCGCATGGAGTCCGTCTGATCAATACCTATATCACTCAACAATAACTTGATCCATAAAAGTTCACACACACCTTGTGCCATAACTCTAAACTCAGCTTCTGCACTTGACCTGGCAACCACATTCTGTTTCTTACTCCTCCAAGTAACTAGGTTGCTTTCAACAAAGGTGCAATACCCTGAAGTCGATCTCCTATCAGTTACTGACCTAGCCCAGTTAGCATCTGCATAGGCTTCCACACGAAGATAATCATACTTTGAAAAATAAAGACCCTTACTAGGAGCAGACTTCAAGTACCTCAAGATTCTCATGACAGCCTCAAAGTGAATCTGATGAGGAGCATGCATAAATTGACTAACCACACTGACAGCAACATCAATATCAGGACGGGAGTGAGATAGGTAAATGAGCTTATCCACTAATCGCTGATAGCTGCCTCTATCAACAGCTTTTCCTCCCTCATCATCCCCCAATTTCTGATTGGGTTCCAATGGAGTGGTACATGCCTTGTAGCCAAGCATCCCAGTTTCCTTCAACAGGTTAAGCACATATTTTCTCTGTGAGATAAATATCCCATTTTTAGAGCGAGTAACTTCAATTTCCAGAAAATACTTCAAGCTTCCCAAGTCTTTGATTTCAAACTCACTAGCTAAATATTTCTTCAATAGAGGTATTTCCCCACTATCATTGCCCGTAAGAACTATGTCATCTACATAAACAATAAGTGCTGTAGTCTTACCACGTGAGGAATGTTTCACAAACAAGGTGTGATCTGCCTGACTCTGTTTGAAGCCATATAATGACTACATCACTTGGAATCTCTCAAACATAGCCTGAGTGAATCTCTCAAACCAAGTCCTTGGAGACTGTTTGAAACCATATAATGACTTCTGAAGCTTGCATACTTTGCCTTATGTCTGATGATCCTCAAAACCAGGAGGAATGTCCATATATACCTCTTCTTCGAGGTCACCATGGAGAAAGACATTCTTAACATCAAACTGATAAAGCGGCCAATCTAGATTAGTTGTTAGAGGGAGAAGTACTCTGACTGAATTCATCTTAGCCACGAGTGCGAAGGTCTCCTGATAATCAATGCCATATGTCTAAGTAAACCTTTTTGCCACAAATCTTGCCTTGTAACGCTCAATAGACCCATCTGCTTTGTGTTTCACAGGATATACCTATTTACATCCCACAGGTCGTTTGCCCGTAGGTAACTCAGTCAATTCCTAAGTGTCATTCTTCCTAAGTGCTTTCATTTCCTCAATCATGGCTAGTTTCCACTCAGAGGTAGCAAGAGCATCCTGAAAATGGTTAGGAATGCTAACAAAGGAAATATTGGACACAAACGCTCTATATGAGGGTGACAAATGAGAGTAGGACACAAAATGGGAGATAGGATGTTGAGTATAAGATCTCACACCCTTCCTCTTGACAATAGGAACATCAAGATCAATGGACTCAAGAGATTCAAAGTTACGTAGACTCTCATCAGAAGCAAGAGATGGCAGTGGAGGAGCAGAAGTGATCCCTTGTATCCAGTTAACTTGTTGTCTGTCTATGTCCCGGACATAAACATGCCCGTCCTTATCCTTGGTGACATTAGGTTCTATAGTCCCAATAGAAGAGGGTGGTGCAAGAACAATTGATTCTACCATAGGAAGCACAGTAGAAGAGGGTGGTGCAAGAACAACTGGGTCCATCATAGGAAGCACAGGACTCAGCACAAGACTCACTTCACACCAAGGCTCCGCCGGAAATGAGGACGGTGACATCGGAGAGGACAAGAAATATGACTGGGACTCAAAGAAAGTAACATCCATGGACACAAACAACTTACAAGAAGGAGGGTGGTAACATTTATACCCCTTTTGAGTAGGAGAGTAGCCAAGGAAAACACACTTGAGGGAGCGAGGGTCCAACTTACCACGAGAAGGAGAGTGATTATGAACAAAACAGACACAATCAAATATTTTGAGAAGAATAGAAAACAAGGACTGGGAACCTAGAAGGACGTGAAGAGGAGCTTGTTTTTGCAAGACTTGGGTAGGGAAACGATTAATAAGATGGGTAGCGGTGAGAAAAGGGTTGCCCCAATAGGGCCGAGGCACACTGATAGAAAAACACATGCACCGAGCCATGTCAAGAAGATGCCAATTCTTGCTTTCCGCCACCCCATTTTGTTGAGGGGTATTGGTGCAAGAGGTCTAATGGATAATGCCATGAGTAGAGAAATATTGTCCTAACCTAGAATCTATGTATTCCCCGCCATTATCAAAACGAAATAGTTTGACAGTGGTCCCAAACTGAGTACAAATCATCTTATGAAAATTGCGAAACACAGAGAAAACCTCACTCTTATCTTTCATGAGATACACCCAAGTAGTACGAGAAAAATCATCAATAAATGTAACAAACCATCGATGACCTTTCACAGACATAACACGAGAGGGACCCTAAACATCAGAAAGTATTAATAAAAAAGGAACTAAACTTTTATTTAAACTAGGAGCAAAAGAAGCTCTGTGTTGTTTTTCAAGTTGACAAGACTCACAAAGAAAGTCAGACACTTGATGATTTGCAAAACCAGATGGAAATAAATGCTTAAGTAAATAAAATGAAGGATGCCCAAGACGCTGATGCCACAGCCATAAATCAGCGGGGGTAGTAGAAGACGTGGTGGAAGGATAAGCAAGTTTGTCCGGTTGATCCAGGAAGTAGAGACCATTTTTTGCACTACTACTGCCAATCGTCCTCTTCGTGACAAGGTCCAGAAAAAGACAATGATCAGGAAAAAACGTCACACTACAATTCAAATCCTGGGTAAGACGACTCAAGGATAACAGATTAACAGAAAAATTGGGAACATGGAGAACAGACGATAGATGTATGGTAGGAGTGACTTGGACTAAACCTTTTCCAGAAATGGAAGAAACAGTACCATCTGCAATCCTAACTTTGTCCTGACCTGAAGAGGGCTTATAGATAGAGAAAAGATCAGAGGAGCCAGACATATGATTTGAGGCACCGGAATCAATAATCCAAGGCAAAGACTTATGACATAGAAAAACACAAGGAGAAGAGGCTAAGTTACCTGAGCGGGCAAAGGACGAGGAAGCTGTACTGAGAGCAGTAGAAGACCGGCGGTCCAACAATTGGCGCAAAACATCCTCCAGCTCAGCATCAGAAGCTTGGCCAACAGAGGCAGAATTAGAATCAAGTGTATCAACGGCACTAGACTGATGAGCCCGGGAATAGAAACCACGTCCTCTAGACTGGCCGGACCGTCCTTCTCGAGAACCAGACCGATCACCTCGACCCCCGGATGGAGTCCCATGAAGCTTCCAACACGTCTCACGAGTATGCCGCGCCTTCTTGCAATAATCACAGAATACAGAATCCTTAGCAGCAGACGGAGGGATGGGAGTTAGGCTGAGGCCATCCCGAGGAGTAGATAGTAATGCTGAGCGGTCAGTAGAGACAAGGGACATCATAGCAGACCGGTGACTCTCCTTATTCTGTACATAGGCAAATGCCTCCTGAAGTGAAGGAAGAGTGTCCATACCTAGAACTCGACCCCTAACTGGATCATACTCCACATTTAGGCCTGCCAGAAATTTAAATACCCGTTCTTGTGCGATGAACTTCTTGTACCCGACAGAATCAGTAGGGCAAACAGGCTTATAGTCTTGCAGGTGGTCAAGGCGTTTCCAGCCGTTGGTGAGGAAAGTGAAGTACTGAAGAACAATCTGCTCCCCCTGAAGTGAGCTCTCAATAGAGCGGCGTAACTCAAATGCTTATGAGAAATTCCCTTTGCGGGAATAGGTGGCAGCCACAGCATCACAAACATCCTGGGCAGTCTCCATAGACAAGTAGCCCTCACCAAGTTCTGGAACCATCGAATGGATAAGCCAACCCATAATCAAAGAGTTGGAAATCTCCCATTGGTCATAACCCGAGTCAGTGGTACTAGGTGCCTGTATCCGGCCATCAACATACCCCATCTTCCCTCTGCTCTTCAAAAACATAGTCAAACTTTGAGACCATGCTAGGTAGTTTTGACTATTAAATAGAGAGGTGGTGATTTTCAGACTAGGGTTGGGGTTCCCAGTCATGGTAGTAGGTATAATGGGACTCTCACTCCTCGGTGTTTGAGAAGAAGGGGGACACACTGGTGGAATCTGTTATGGATATTATACTACCAAACCCGCAACAAAACTAGTGGCAATCACAAACCCGGAAGGTGGTGGTGAAAGAATAGGCACAATGACCACTATAAAGACATAACAAAATTAAGAAACCAATTTTTTTTTTTTTTTTTTGAGTTTTTTTGAGTTTGTTTTTTTTTTTTTTTTTTCCCTTTTTTTTTTAAATTTTATATATTTATTTATTTATTTATTTATATATGTATTGGTACGGTGTTATACACGACATAGGTTATATCATACCAAACAGGGATGAGAGTATGAGAGTATACCAGTGAGATCGACGGTCGATGAAGGCGACAGAGGAGAAAACGAGCGACAAAGACGAGTGACGAGCTGTTGGAGGAGATCGACGAGCTGAGGACGGCTGAGTGACGAAGGCGACAGGAAGGCGGCTGAGTGACGATCGACTGAGAGACGGCTGAGTGACGACGGCGACTGAGGATGAAGACGAAGCAGAGATCAACGAGCTGAAGATCGACCAGCAGATGATCCACCTAGGTAAGTTTCGAACCCTAGAGTGAGGGTGTGCCGAAACCCTAGAGGTTCTGCTCTGATACCATGAAGCTTGAGTAACCAGCTTAGGGTTTGATAGGATATCATCCCCTATTTATAAATGAAGATTAGAGTTCACAAGATGAGACAATTACAAGATGAGCCCTGAGGGCATAGAACAATTATAAACCAATAACTCAGATAATAATATAATATGCTATGCTAACACATGTTTCTTACAAATTTCTTACTTGGGAGTGCAGAATTGTGTTTTTTTAGTAAGAAACACTACTCGAGTAGAAGGTTGCTGCTACTAAGATCTTCAACTGTTTGTTGGCCCTTGAAACCAATCCCAACTTGCTTGTTGGATCTTACACTATCTGTGTTGCAACCATGTTTTCCTTATTCTTGTTAAACTTTGTAATGTCTTCATGTTGGTAGCTTGATTTTTCATCCTATTTATCAAGTGCCACATTGGATATCATTTGGGTCTTGGTTAGTTGTGACTTTTCATAGGTGTTAAATGAGGGTCTTATTGAGCTTCTTCGCTGCCAGAAGGTCTATGTTAGGAGGGACACATTTTTTGATTACTTGGAGGCATAATGTTTAGGCTTAGCTTAGGGTGTTGTTATTTGATTTATTTATTTGTTTTTGTTTTTTTAGCTATTGTAGATGTTGACATAGGCTATTGTGGATTTTGTCAGTAGTCAGCTTACTTATCCATTTTTCTTCGAGTTTACTTGGAATGTACATTTCTCTCAGCTTAATACAAATACAATTATTTATTTATTTTATGAAGAAATTCTTATGATCCTAAAATTAATTGATAATTGATTAAAATATATATATATTATAGGTTTTCCTCTGAAGATGTATCTGCACAGAATCAAGTCAAGGCATCTGTGCAACGCAAAATTCGACAAAGTATTGCAGAAGAGGTTTTTAATTCCTAGTGGCTATCTCTTTTCTTCACTCATCCCGTGTCTGATGAATTTAACTGTTAATTTCTAGAATTTGTTTACAAGTGATTGATAGAAATTACTGTTGCTGCAGTACCCAGGACTAGAACCAGTGCTAGATGAGTTGCTTCCAAAGAAGTCCCCTCTCATTGTTGCTAAATGGTCGTCTCTTATTTATGGACTATTGTTTTCTCTTATGTTTCTATCTTTGAATAAATACTTTATCAGGATATCTGATATTTTTCTGATAAATTTCCTTTTCCCTTTTTTTTCAGTCAAAACCATCTAAATCTGGTCCTGGTCAACAATGTGCCTCTATTTTTCAACATACGCGATGGGCCTTATATGCCTACACTACGACTTCTTCATCAATGTAAAGTATTTCTTTGCTTGACAGCTTTTTTTTTTTTTTTTTTTTTTTTTTTTTTTTTCTTAGTGTTGTATAATCATTTCTTTGCCTCTGTTTTTGAGTGTACACGAAGGTGTTGATAGTTTCTTAGTTAATCTTGCAATTCATTAATCAAGTTTTATGGAAGTTGCATCAAAGATGCTCCTATGTTTTCAAAGTGCCAGCAGCTAGCTTGGATGATAGTCTCTTAATGGTCATAGTTGCACTCGAGACTTGGGATCAAATCCCATCTTCATTTGGATCAATGTGGTTGTGGGTAGGGGCAGGGCCAATGCCCTGTTGTATTACTCTATGTTTTGGTTTAGTTAGAATTCTATGTATTTTCTTTTTCTTTTCTTTTGATTTGTTTTTTTATTTTTTTTTTATCTCAATTGCAAAGAGATTTCATTAGTAATTCTATCTAGAAGCTAATGATTAATTAACATGTATAGAAATTGACCAACCAAACCACGATGAGTTGTTTTACTATTTTTTGAGCCCAAACCAGACCAATAGTGATGAGGTTGTTTCAATGCTAGGGCTTAGAGGAAATGATTGTATTGCTGATGGTGCACAAATAAAATGGTCAAAGTGAACGTTAATTTCTTAATCTTGACATTGCCAAAGAGTTGTTGGAGGAAATGGTAGTGGTGGAAACTTTTATGTTATCATTATTATGAGATGTCTAAAAGAGTCAGCTTTTTTTTAGGGTATGTTGTTGATCGTATTGTCAATTGTGAGTGTGATAGTTAAACTCTGGAAGTTGGTGAAGTAATAATGTCTGGATTGACAACTAACATTGAATTGAAAGGTTGATGGTGGCCCTGTTTGATGATTATGGCATTTGCTAGAAGCTTTGGCATGGTGCCTTAGTTGGAGTGGCGCTGAGGATGGGGATGGTTGTGGTGGTGACAATAGAATAATAGAGAAGTAGTTGGTACTGGTGAGTAGAGAGTTGGAATCAATGGTGGCATTAGCATTGTTCGTCGGTTTAGGTGGTTATGGCCCCATTTGGGGTGGTGGCATGGAAGGTTTGGTGGCAAAGTGATGGTAATCTTGGTCCATCTCATCTCTTATTACAAATCTTCTCAAAATTCCAAAACCAATTTGTTTTCCTTAACAGTTTGTAATTTTTCTTATTGTAATATGATCTTTTTTTTTTTTGGGGGCCGCATGTTGGGGGGGGGGGGGGGGACTTATTGTCCAATAGGTCCTATGATAATTTAAGACTTTTTCATCAAACACTATTTAAAACGTCACTAATTGTTAATTTTCAACGACAATTTGAAAATTGTCACAAAAAATGTCACTAATTATAAGTTTTAGTGATAGTTTAAAAAAAAAATGTCACTAATTTTCAATTGTCAGCTACAGTTTAAAAATTTGTCATAGAAAAGTCATTAATCGTAAGTTTTAGCGACAATTTATAAAAACTGTGACAAAAAAAAGTGTCGTTAATTTTCAATTTTTAGCGACATGTAAAAAATCGTCACAAAAAATTATTTTTAGTAACAATTTTACTAAAACTTATTTTCAATAGGACTTGATGGGAATTAAGTCCAACCATTAAGACTTATTGGTAGTTTCTCCTTTTTTTAAAAAATTTATTTTGGGATAAAATACCAAGTTCACTCAGATAGCTGTGGACCAACGGAAATATTGCCATTGAGAATCCTTTCTAATTCTGACCTATAGAAAACTTGGGCTTATTTCTTGTAGTATAAGGTTTATGTGTTAGGGTTTTGATAAGATTTATGGTGGGGGAAGGGCTTTAGCTCATGAGTTTTTAAATTCAAATATTGCAAATAGTACTTCTAGGTTTCGTTCATAAAGGTGCCATGTGGTAGGCCTGTGAATGGACCCAACAACTAGCCCAAAGCCATCCCATTTAGCTTGTTAACTTAGGGCCGATCTGTAATTGCAAATGAGCGAAATTGAGCTTGGACAAACTATCAAGTGTGAAGTTCAATTTAGGCTGAGCTTGAAAACCGATCCCACTGAAAATGTGGTTGTCTTTGTTATTTGCTATGTGTCCCATTGATGTTGTGTAATATACCTTCATTTATAAAATGTATATATGTCATGTGACTTCTAGTTACATCGCCCAGGTAAATGAGCATCTTCAATTGCTTTGAATTTCACTAGAGGCAGTTCTCTCTCTCTCTCTCTCTCTCTCCCCCTCCCCAGTAGAAGGCACAAGAAATCAAGATAAGAACTACAGTTGAAACCTTAGTTGATGCCTGAAGATATTATGAACATTTGAAATCCTAAACTCCTAATTAATGAAGCCATCTTTGTTAATTTTGAAGATGTTCTTGACGAGGTTGAGATCTTGGTATCAAATAAAGGAAAGAGTTAGCTATCTAAGAGATTTTGGTGATGAAGGTTACTTTCCCATTATTAGCCGCCCCCCCTCCCCTAAGCTTTCTTCCTCCTTTTATGGTTCTCCCTCTCTCTCTCTCTATATATATATATATCTTCCCTCCAATGTTGAAGCTTGAATATAATTTCTAGTTCTCTCTACTAAATCCTTTTGTTTTTTGTTTTGTTTTGTTTTGTTTTGTTTTGTTTTGTTTGTTTGTTTGTTTTTTTTTTTGTGTGGATAAACTAACTCTAGATTGTTTTCATATATTTATTTATTTTTTATTATTATTGTTTTTATACAGAATGTGTATGCATGTGTGTGTAGGAGCAAACACCTGTTTTGGAATCATTTTAGATTTGATTTGGGCTCCACTGAAAATTTTTCAGTTTGTTTTCATGTTATTGGTCTATTTGGACCAAGCCAAAGGCCTGTTGATGCAACTTATGACTGGCTAAAAGTTGATAGTCTAAACATAGAAGCTAATAGCTTCTTCTCCTAGCTTCCTCATAATCAGCTTATTTAAGTCTTTTTGGCCTCATAATAAGTCACAAGTAGAAGCTACACCAAACAATTGGCATAGACTTGAAAGTTCATAAGCACCTCGATAAGCTGCACCATATAGGGCCAATGTCTGTCTATAGCCCATGAGCATATATGGATTAGTTTGGGATGGAGGATTTTGTATTTGAATGGCTAAGTTTGGGCATGAGTCCTAATGTGCTTAAACAACCCTAGGACTCTGCCCAGACCAACCCCATTCACAGTCCCCTACATGTGGATGTGGTGTAGTTCCAGAGGCATTGCAAGGAAAATAGGCATAGACGGTGTCTGGTAAATAAATAAAAATGAAATAGAAAACTATCCAATATGGAAACAAAAGGAATAAAACATATTAGAATTGAAATTCCTAACTTAACTATTTCTTCTATATTATTCAGTTTATTCTTCATCCAATTCATTCTCGATCCCCATCAGAATACTACGTGCTACATTATATCAGGATCAATTGTTGGCCAAGAGATAAAGGCTAACTAGTTGTGGCACAAACAATAAGACTTTGCCATTAACTTTTAATCACCTGTGAATCAAGATGTTATTGGTGTTGACTAATCAGATAGGTTTTGGGCCATAACCAATGGATGGTCTAGCTGGCACTGTGGGAGATTCATCAGCACAACTAAGGTCTTGTTTGTCAACTATACATTTTAGTCAAAAAGCCAAAAAGTCACTATAAGTTGTCACATCACTCTCTTTACTTTTCTGCACAACTTTTCATAAAAAGCCAAAAAGTTACTAAAATAACCTGTTTCCAAACGAGGCTTAAGATCGCTATCTCGCAACCACTTTATGGAACTTGTTACTCTTGTAGAGAGAAGCATGAATTGGGCAGATGTTTCCCTATGGTTATGTTAGTGTGTATATATTTTGTTAGTCGATGTGTCCTCAGTGTTTGGCTTCTTTTAAGAATATATCGTATTCACGTTTATAGTATCAAAACCGTGTCTTGTTTCTGTCTTTGCAAATTGGTATGAACATACATTGAAGCTTGTTTAATTTCAGCGAATGAAATATTGTGTTTACATGTTTGTGATAGTAGACTGCTCTTCATTCTCTTTTGTTGTTTGGTGTTGTAAGTGCTCTTAGGGTTAGAAGCTCCTCCTTTGTTTAGTTTCAGTGCCAACAGTTATTTGACCTACTTAGTGAAGATAATTTTTGATTCCTATTCTATGACAATTCAACAAGTTTGTCCTCTGTTATTCTCTTTTGCAGATCCTAATATAATGAAAAAACTACAAGTGGATAGGGGTGCAATCAAATTTGTCCTTTCTGGAGCTAACATAATGTGTCCTGGGCTTACATCACCTGGTGGTGCCTTGGATGATGATGTGGCTGAAGAAACTCCTGTAGTACGATTATTACCACTCTTATTACCACTCTGAACTTGCTATAATTTGTGTTTCATAGATCATTATCATATATAGTGGCATGTTTTTAGGTTGTTGGTTATGTATTGTTTTAATTTATTATATTGTTTCTATATATTCTCAATTAATTTTCCTCTTTCGTTCTTTTGATACAATATGGATGAAATCAAGTTCAGTATTGTTGCATAATAATCTCATGTGTATACATAAACTCTCTCAGGCCATAATGGCGGAAGGAAAGCAACATGCTCTTGCTATTGGCTTTACAAAAATGTCTGCAAAAGATATGTAAGTTATTATCCTAGTTTATCATTGGTTATATCTCTATGTTCTTTCTTGTCACACGAATCAGCCTTTTATATTATTTGTTTTTACCATTATTGTAAATAGTGTTCAATTTGAGAAAACTTGGGAATAAATGCCACCAGGAAAAGAACAACTGGAACTGAAAAAACTTTGCAGGAGGGTTGGCCTCAGCTGGCAGTTCCCTGGAATTGTTAGGACCTCTTCACTTTTGCATTTTTGGCATGTATGTGTAATCTCCTTTTGTTAGTCCTTTCGTGTGTAGTCCTTGATGCACACCTTAAGTGTAAGATGTATGCTGACTACCTCTGCATTTTGGTTGAAATGGGCGAATGTGTTTGATGTGTATTGGTGGTTTTTAACACTTGGAGGTGATTGATTGCCTTTGTTGGAATGGTGTTTCATAAGCTGAAAACGTGAGACAAGGCTTTTATAATCTTTTGATGTGCAAGACACAATCTTTTATGGGCACAAAAGAAAGCTCTAAAATGAAAGAGGCCTTAGAAAAATATTTGTGAGATTTTCCAAGTAACTGTTGTAAGATTTTCCATTGCGATGTCCTCCAAATAAAGGTCATGCAACGATGATATTGGAGGGCAAATGTTTTCCATCTAAGGTTAGAGCCCAATTGGAATAAACTTGAGTAAGCAGCAGTTTGCTTTAACTCGTTTGTGAAAGTAGGTTGACCTTAAGAGAGAATAATATTTGTGATGTTGCTAACAGCTCAACTGGAGGAGTTTAGTTGGAGACTAAAATCTCACTCTTCGTGGCTTGAGGAGGCAGATCAGGTTTTCAATTTTTTATTGGATGCCTAATGAAAAAAGTTTGAATGCTACTTTTATGGCTTTAATTCCCAAAATGGGGTGCAGAGGATTTGGAATCTTCAAACCAATTAGTTTGTTGGTTGGGGCCTATAAATTGTTGGCTAGTTGGCTATTCAATTGAAGGAGGTGCTGGGCTTCATCGTCTTAGAACCTGTTTGGTGCAGCTTAAAAGCTGCTTATTTCAGCTTTCAGCTTAATTTAAGCTATTTTGATGTGTTTGGTTTAGCTTATAGCTTATAGCTTATAGCTTATAACTTTTTGGAAGTCAGAAATCAGCTTATTCTTTGAGTGAGGCAGGAGATGCTTAATTTATGAGTCAGAAATCAGCTTATGTTCATAGCAGTGTTTTTAAAGGCGAATGCGCAAGGCGAGGCGTTTTACCCTTGTTGAGGCGAGGCGTAAGCCTCGAGGCGTTGAGGCGTAAGCCTTTTGAATTTTGAATTTTTTATTTTTATAAAATACAAAATTAATTAAATATAGCATAAAAACAGTAAAAAAAAATAAGAATTACCACCAACTTATCAACTATAAAAATAAACAAATAAAAAAACAAAAACAAAAAATATACTAGTTAGGTGGGATGGGATGGAAAAAAAAAAGAATAATAAAATATTAATAATAATAAATTAAAATTTATATAATAATAATAAATTAAAGGAGAAGAAGGTCAATAATAATATTAAATAGTAATATATTAGATTAATAATAAATTAATGGAGGAGGAGGTCAGTTATATAATAATAATAATAATAGACTAATAATAAATTAATGAGGGAGGTGGAGCTCAGTTATATAATAATAATAATATATTAGACAAGTGTAGATAACGAGGGAGGAGGAGCTGAGTTATATAATAATAATAATAGGAGGAGCTCAGTTATATAATAATAATAATATATTAGACAAGTGTAGATATTTGTGTGTGCACAAAATCAGAGAAGAGAAGCATGAGCCCTTAATCAAAAAAAACGAAACGAGTACAGAGAGAGAGAGACGATGCAGACAACGAGAGAGAGAGAGAGAGAGACGATGCAGAGATAGACGATGCAGACAGAACGAGAGAGAAAGACGATGCAGAGAGAGACGATGCGGACAGAACAGAACGAGAGAGAGAGAGACTCGACTCAACTCGAGAGAAAGAGAGAGAGACTTCGTACCTGAAAAACTCGAAGATTAGAAGACTGATTCGAACTTGTTGGGACTCTGATTTGAAGAATATAGACTTACAAGGTATTTATATTTCTTCTTGAGCAATTTCTGTTTCAATCGAAGTCTTTTTCCTTTTTTGATTTCTGAAATCGAACTCCTCAAAATGCTTGCGCCTCGCTGTCAAAAGCGTGAAAATCGTATAAAGCGGGACAGATGCGTACGCCTCTGTGTTTGATACGTACGCATAGTTGGTGTCTCGCCCAAAAAATAACGCATCTGTGCGTTTTCTGTACGCCTCGCCTCAAGTCGCGTCTCAAGTCGCGCATCAAATACGCCTTTGAAAACTTTGGTTCATAGTTATAAGTTATAAGCTGTTTAGGCATAAACTATAAGCACTTTCCCACAGCTCTACCAAACAGGGCCATAATGCCTTTGTGGAGGAGAGACAAATTATTGATACTGCCCTTATGGCTAACAAGATAATTGATTGAAGACTAGGGAGTGGATTCCTAAGGTGATGTGAAAATTAGAGATTGAGAAGGCTTATGATGTGAATTGGGAGTTTTGACTATATGTTGGGAAACATTGATTTTGGAGATAGATTAAGAAAATGATCTGTTTTACATTTTCATAGCGAGGCTTTTCATCTTGATGAATGGTTCTCTGACTAGCTTCTTTCAGACGCTTAGGGGTTGTAAACAAGGGGATCTTGTTATTGCCTTTGCTTTTTATTTTGGTTATGGAAGCTCTGAGCTAGATGATTTGAAAGATAGAGCAGGCGGTTTCGTGGAGATTCTCAAGTGGGGACTTTAGCTCTCTCTACCATGGTGGTTTCTCAATTGTGATATCCTTGTGACACTGTTACTTTTTTGTGGGTCAAATCTGGAATGGTTGTGTAATCTTCGTTGTGTTATTTTATGTTTTGAGGTTGAATTGGGCTTAAGAGTTTTGAGAAAGATGGAGCTTATTCTAGTTGGAAATATGCCTTATAGATGGACACTTGTGTTAAGTGACCAATTGTCCCCAAAACTTAAGCTATTAAGTAATGGGCTCAACAATGTATATCAAGCTATCCAACAACTAGCATTTATCCTTGCTTGTAAGGTGGGATCTCTCCCTACTTATTTGGGTTTGCCTTTGGTTCCACTTTTAATTATAAACTAGTTTGAGATGGGCTGGTTGAAAGGTTTCAAAAGATATTGGTGAGATAGAAGTCAATCCTAGTGCACAAGGCTCCCACTATTGTGGGGGTTCTAGGTACGATAAGATGTATACAGCGTTGCCTCCGAGTTCGGAGAGGCTATTTTTGCAGTTTGATCCCATGACACTCAGGTTGCATTGGAACAACCTTACTTCTGTGCCGAGGCTTGCCCTCTAGATATTGGTGAGATGGAAAAGAAAATACTTATCCAAAGGAGGCGACTTAGTTAATCAGGAGCATTTTGGTAAATCTTACCCAGCTACTTTATGCCTATGTCCACTATCCGTCTTGTGGCTTCATGACTCGAGAAGATGTAGTGGGACTTTTTGTGCAATGGTATTGGGGAGAAGTTCAAATACCATCTCTACTCCTTTAGGCAAGGTGGGTGGAGTATTCGTAGATTGCATATTTTAAATGAAGCTTTCTTGGGAAAGTGCTTGGAGGATTTTTCTTGTGAGTGGGAGAGTTATTTGAGGTTGGCTAAATACGACAATGCATGGGGAGATTGGACCAGTGTTTCAAAAGAGGCGCTTAGGCACGCGCCTAAGCCCGAGGAGCAATGAGGCGCAGCCTTGCGCTTCGAATAGGTCGAGGCGAGGGCTTTTTTTCGAGGCACGAAGCGTGGGCTTCATGGGCTTTACCTATTTTTCTACTCCAACTATTAATTAAGTGTATTTTTTGTGCGCATACCCTAGGGAATCAAAACTCTTCAAGATAAATGACCAAACATGGTCAAAATAGAGCAGAAAGTGATAAAAGATCGAATATTATACTTTATATCTTTTATTGGATATTATATTTCTAGTTTTTCAAAGATTGAATGTTATATTTAAAAATTATCTGAAATGGGTATGATTTTTGGAATTATATATATATATATTTGTTATGGTGAAAAGTTTGCCTATTTTGTAATTTTTTTTTCCTTCTACTACTTGCGCTTTGCTTTGGTGAGGCGTGCGCCTCACCTCTCGCCTTGCGCTTAGGCTATAGGAGACGTTATTGCCTCGGTGTGCCTAGAGACTTTTAAAACACTGGATTGGACATCTTTAGAGGGTGATATGGGAGAGTTTAGGGGAAAGGAATTCAGACCGTATGCACTAATGTTATGGGCTAAATATCTTTACAGGTGTGGGGAGGAGAGAAGATCAAATCTTGGCATCATCGATGGTGTGGGGAGGATGTGTGAAGAGGACTTCTCCTGCTAGTTTTCATGTGGTGAGAGATTTTTCCCCTTAGAGGAATCTGCAAGATTGGGAGATGGAGGAGTTGTTGGGCCTTCTTCATATGCTTTACCAGAGGAAAAATGTTGGCCAAGGCCGGTATTCTTTTGTATTTGGCTTTATTTAGAAAAGGGATGTTTGAGGTCATGTCTTCTGTACAAGGCTTTGCGGGGGGTTTCTTTCTCTTAGATAAAGGGGTTTTTGAGTTACAAACCATGCCATTCTCCTCTTCCCCATTCCACCTCTTCTCTAGCAAATCAAAGCATCAACTCCTCTTCCAGGGGAAACCCAAGATATCCCAAACATCCACTAAATTCTAGACATTTTATTGTTGCTGACTTGTTCTTGTTTTCACCTAGTTTGTAAATGTCACTTCTTGCTTATTCGCATGCATTCTGTGTGCAGTTATTGATTGCTAATGTTCAATTATTTTACTTAGCCTTTGTTTGGTTTGGGATGGTTTGGGATGTTCTAAATAAATGTATTTTGACTTTTTATATAAAAAAATGTGTAGAAAAATAGAGAAAGTGGGTAGAAAAGTAGAGAAGAGATGTTGATAGATGTGACCCAAATAAAGGGGGTGTTTCGGAAGAAACTTTTTTTGGCTTTTTTGGCTAAAATAGCACTAAAAGACAAAATAGGCTAAAATAGCCAATAAGATAAAATGTCACATCAAATCCATAATCATTTCACTTTTTATTTCACAAACATCACATCCAACTACAAAAAAGTCCAACTATCTTTCCAAATACAAAAATTTTAGCCTCCTAAAATAGCCAAAAACTACAATAGCCTACTAAAATAGCAACTTCCAAAACACCCACAAAGTGTATGTATGCAAAAAAAAGTGCACTTTTTTAGTGCATGCCAAACATCTACTTATGAAAAAAAAGCCACTTTTTGGCCATTTAAGCCAAAACATTTTGGTTGTTTGCTTTATTTAGCTGACAAAAGAGAGAAGCGAAAAAAAAAAAACAAATTTAAACAATATACACCTGTTTGGTAAGTGCTAAAACATTGACTTTTTATTTTTTATTTTTTTCTGAACTTTTGTATTAAGTGAAAATTTTAAAATGTTTATTAAATTTTTTTAGTATTTAGGTTTTTCTAGTCTAGAAAGATCTAAAAAGTAAAAAAGAATATAAAAAAAAAGTCCACTAAAAAAAAAAATAGTAATTCCAAACTCCACATAAACCTTTTTTTTTTTTATCGGGAAAAAAGAAACTTTATTGATGGAATAAACAAGTACAAGGTACCAAGCAAATTACATCAATAAAGAAAAGGGAAGTGCAAATGCATCACAACTCTGAACAGTGATTTTGCATCCAATGATCCTGGGATATTGTCCACAAACACAGTGAACAGACCACTCCTTGCTTCTTTGCCCCCTGCTCCGCCTTCTCTCCATTGATTCACCACCGGGATCCAACCTCCATTTCCACCTGATAACAATGTGTTTGTCAAATGGTAAAGTATTAGGTCAAGTTTGGGAAGACTAAATAAGTGCACTTTTTGACTTTTTATGAAATATGGGTTGGATTTGGGTTGGGTTGAAGTGATGTGTTAGAGAGGTGATGTGACTTAAATAAGATGATGTGACTTAAATAGGATAGTGACTTTTTGACTTTTTGGATTTTTTGGAGGATGCCAAACTTGGCCTTACTCTTTTTTTTTTTGTTCACCCAAAAAAAACAAGTAATATTTTACCATTTGATGAACACATTGTCTTTATCCTGAAAAGGTAATAAAAAGCTACTAATATATATATATATATATTTTGTGGCAAACCAGACCTTAGACAAGACTTTTGTATTTTGTTTTGTTTTGTTTTCTAAAATTACCCGATAAACAGTTGAGACTAGGAAATGTCATGCCTTGAATCAGTGCTAAAATGTCATTCAAGCATCTAGTATTTTAACATCACTGAACGCAGAAGATTATAAAAAGAAACTCGTTGAAGTGCTATGAGCTATATGATAATTATTAATTGGGAGAGACTTTAGTAGGTACACATGAAGATTGCACTTCTGTTATGTATGACTTTTGTGATTCAATACCTAGTTTTTTTTATTTATAATTATTATTATTATTTTTAATTATATATATATATATATATTTTGGGGTTTGAGATTCAATACCCAATTAACTTGAATTTTTTTTTCTCTGATATTGTTATTTTCTTGTTACTGCAGAAGGGCAATCAACAAGGGAATTGGTGTGGATAACATGCATTACCTTAATGATGGCCTTTGGAAGGTAATTCTGTTTAATTAATTTCCTCTTAATTTCTTAGGTGCATTTGTTTTCCTTTTTTCTCTTTTGTTTAAAACAACATATTCTTTATAACAAATAACTATTCGAAGCCATCTTTCTTGGCAAAATCTTTATATCTCTATCGGGTTTGGGTATGTGCGCAAATGTCCAATTCATCTAATTCCCACGTCTAAACATAGGGGGGCACAACAAAATAATCATATTTTTTAATTTACTTTAGTTTCATTTTTTAGGCAAAATGTTCGGATACACATGATTGAGTCTATCATGTTTTGTAATTTGTTTTGTCATGTATCATATTTGATAGTGTAAGAGATCCATAGAAATCATGTTATCTTTTGTCTAGCTGCTTGAATCTGATCGCCTAGTTGATTAAAATGATTTGTTTTTTTTTTTTTTTTCCATTAACCAATTAAAATTCATCTTCGTTTGCAGATGGAGCGTCTAGATTGAGCATTTGCAGAGAGCAAAAGTAGATGGCTCCTTGTGCAGCGGTTTTTGAAGTTTGCATTTGTTTTTGTACTTTTTAACACTAAAGTTGAAATCAATTCAATCTTCGACTATAGATGAAATATTTAACCAACCTATGATGCCATGCACGTTACTTTTTTGAAGTTTTTGCATTTCCATGTGATGGGGGATGCTCCAAAAATAGTAAAGGTGAATTTTATATTTTGATTAAATTGAATATGTAGACATATTACGCCTTAGTTTTGTTCCTTAATTATGTAAAACAGAAGTGATTATTTGAAGCAAAATGAGTTAGGATTTTGGCGCTGTTCATGTTTGCAAACAAGAGAGATTTTGTGGGTAAAAGGAGATTTTTTATTTTTATTTTTTATTCCAACAATTAAGGAAACATCTCAGGATACAAGACGTTGCTTACATTTTGGGAGTCTGGTTATTTTTTGTCAGTGTTTAGGGACTCCCTTGTGGTCTCTGAAACTGCACTGCTTTTCCTTATTTTAGTTGACAATATGCACAATTCTCTTTCATTATCTAGCCATTATACATGATAAGGAATTTATTTATGTTAGCAAATTTTGGGATGGCTCTAAATGCATCTCAGAAGTTTTGTTGGGCACCCCATTAGAACACCCCAAACCAAAATTCAAATTTTGATGAATTTTGTACACTCCAAATAATCCCAACCCCTCATCTATTTCAGCCACACACTCAAACCACCTTTGCCACTGCCGCCCTGATGCCCTCACCCCCTTCTCTCTGTTGTTGCTGCTGCCACCTCCTGCGAACAACCCTCAACCCTTTTCCACCGCAACCTCCTTCCCCCACCGGTGTTCCCCTTTCCCCATTGCAACACCCTTTCTCACTGACGACTCCCTCTTCTTCTCCTTGTACTCATTTTGCCGGTTTTGGTTCCTCTGAAAAAAAAAATGGAGCCAAAGAAGCTTTGTTTGGCATTGGTTTGCCGAACAAATAAAAATTGTTTAGCATTTGATATCCAAACATTTTTAAGTTGTTTGGATTATTAAATTGGAATGTGACAAATTTCATCAATTTCATTTTGTTCAATAGGCTAGAACTGAACGAACTTGATTTGTTTGGCCATGTTCTGTCAAACAAACTAATTATTTGAACAAAATTTGAAAACTGAAAAAAAAAAAATTCAAAAAAAATTGTTCAAGTTGAGGAGGAGATGTTGGATGATGGCGAAGGTTCCAAAGGATGTTGGATAGGCTGGGGGTGGTGGGGAGAGGGTTGGGGAGGTTTGCCAGAGGTGGAGTGGGGATGGCGAGGATGGTGTTGGGAAGGGGTGGGGTGGAGGTGGGAAAGACTAACCAAAACATTGCTGGTGTTGGGAAGAAGATGGCCAAAACTAAGGTGTATTTAGAGCCTTACCAAATTTTGATAGGTAATACCAATATTACCCTTATTAGTTAACATCTCAATCCCTAATACAATATAAGCTCTTATAACCAAACAACTCACTCAGATATTATCCTAAAAAACCAAACAACCCTATCATCTCTCTCCTTGCCTCACCTGTCGCACCTCCACCAGTGGCAACACTATTGCCTCCTCCTCGCCTTCTCTCGCTTCAACCACATAATCATCACCACCTCCAAGGATGGATCTAGGGGCGAACCCTCAAATTTTTTAAAAATTATGTCTATTATACTAATAATTAGTAAAATAATTTCAATAGTTCGCACCCTTCAAATTATTTATATTACAAAATTTAAAAATAGTTTTTAAATTGAGTTTTATCAAATATTGATCTATTATATTTGTTATCTGTATTATTTGTTATATTCATATATTATTTGGAGTTACTTGTATTCTTTTATTTGTTACTATTATTGTTTTTTGTCCATATGTCATTTATATTTTTTTCTTCTTTTATAAATCACACTTTACTTATATCCAATTATATTTTTATTTTCAATTATGTTGATAAGGAATGTCTGATTAATAATAATATTATTCATTTTTTGTACTGGAATAAATCAAAATTTAAAATTTTATAATAATTTTTTTCGATAAAAAGTTACATGTGTTTTTGCCCCCCAAAATTTAAATTCTAAATTCGTCCCTGACCTACTCCTCTCCCGTTTCCTCACCTATACCGCCTTTCATATTTGTGATCATATCCCTTTAATTCTATGTAGTCTCATGCTTTAATTTTGCCATGAATCCCAAAAAAAATACAACATGAAAGCTACCTAATCAACAATACCACAACACAAATGTGAGACTCAAAAAATCCTTTCATATGGATTGTAGAGATCCAACGAAGAGATGAGCTTTACCCTGTAGATCTCTAAAGATGAGCATGGTCAGCACCACCCAAACGGGATTGCCGGCCGGAGACACTCCGATGATAAAGTTAGTCCTTGAATCAAGAAAAGAAGATGTAGAAATGAAGGAGTATCTGTGTGTTCTGTTGCAAAGAAAGATCATATCTATACTTCATGAGATGCCTTCCTTTTATAGATGGGAGGTGAGCCGAATAAGCCCAACAGTTGGTCCCTTGGCAAGCCTTATTTGGGTTAGCCCAATAAACTGATATATATATTTTTTTTGACTCCCACAACAAATTAATACAAAATGCTGTCTAAGTGCGCACCAAAAACAACCCACTGCCACCCATATCAAGTTTCTACTTTTTCATAGTAAAATCGTATATAATTCAGTTAAAATGGTTTGAATCTCACAATAGATTAATGAAGGGTTTTTTTTTTGGATAAGGATAGCTGAAAATTTTCTGTTTTCATAGGTCCTTCAAAAATGAATTTCTCTTTTGCGAATAACAAATTTGCGAGAGCCTATTATTTTTAACTGATGAGTTTGCCCTTTGTTATATAGAGCAGTGTATTGATTGAGATTGTTTAACGATTTTACGTGTAATAGAAATTTCGAACTTGAAGATCTCTTCATAAGGTTCATTGCCGATTGTTTGACTTGTACAAATATATTTGGTGTATTGCGATCATTGTTTGTATGTTGATGAAGCTTCGTATTGTAAGTTTAAGATAGCATTGGAGCTTGCTATCTTCAATGTTTGTGTATTGCATTGGTTTATTTTGAATCCATGGATGAAGATTGAATAATTTTACTCTAATTATGTGTTCTATGTTATATTTGTTGTTACTCTTTGAAAAATCTAGAAACCTCCTAGATGTTGATTTGTGATTATGTATCAATTTTAAGCAGAATATAAAAATCCCAATCAAACAATCAAGAGAAAGAGACACAAAGATTTTACGTGGAAAAACCACAATTGGACACCTTCCAATTGTGATCAAAAAACCACGGGCCACAGCCACCAGAACAATCCACTAAGAAGATATAAAGGAATTACACAGGTATCACTCTCAATTATCTAGCGAATCCACAACGCCTAATTGAACCAACCTCTATGTGCCTCTTCCAACCCCATCTTCACCACGGAATTGTCTTTCTGATGAGCCACTCCGGATTCCACCACCGAAGCTTCAGACCGAATTCTTCAGAATCCACAACTGAAGAACAACTTTGATGAGCCACTCCAGAATTCACAACTGAAGCTTCAGGCTCGAATTCTTCAGAATTCACAACTGAAGAACAACTCTCTCTTTTGTGTAACAAACAAAACCTTTGATGTAGCCTTTTCAGATCATGAGTTGAATACTCAATAAGACATCAAAGAAAAAATAAAATATCCCCAGATATAAACCTTTAAGAACCAAAAAGAAGATCTGGAGGAATAATCAAATCAGTAGTCTAGTTTTGGGAGAAAACCAACTACTTATAAAGAACCAAAAATAATCCTTGTCAAGGAAGAAATCCAACTTCTTGTAGAACACCAAAAGAAATCCTGTTTCAGAAGAAAACCAACTCTTTGGAAAAAATCCGGATTCTGAGGCTCGCTCGAGCGAGGATTTCCTGGCTCGAGCGAGGAGAGTAAATTTCGTGATTTCTACTAGTGCCTTCGCTCGAGCGACGGATCCTTGGCTCGAGCGACCAATCACTGCTTTCAGGTTTTTGTATGGACGCAATCCTTCGCTCGAGCGAGCATTCCTTGGCTCGAGCGAGAAAGTCTTGGCTCGAGCGAGAACTCCTTGGCTCGAGCGAGCAACGGCTGACATGCAAATTTGAATGCAAATTTGAATTTTGCTTCGGCCGCGACTCGACCCCCGAAATAATCAGCGAAGTGGCAATCTTGAAAGCATTAACATCACAAACTTCTCTGCATGGCTCGATTCGGGTTGGATTCGCATCTAATAAACTCATAGCCTCACTGAAATAAAATGTGCGAATAAAATTACAACTCAAAGGAGTTTTGTCAAACGGGGTTGCCAATAATAAAAACCTAACAATCTCCCCCTTTGGCAATGCCGTGACAAAACACATCTAACAAATAAAATCCTAATCACCCCAACCCATTACAACCAACAAAAACAAACTTCTTTCTGAAACTCATGATCTCTGCAAAACAACTATCAGTGCCACAATCTCCAAAACAAACATTAGTCCCACAAGAGTATATGAAAAGCAATAATCATATGACAAGATTATCTTGAAGTATGAGATGGAAAACATGAGTAGATGCAACTTTGGAGATTTTAAGAACATGTAGCATAAAAACCTGAACATAAAAACATGAAATCCTGAGACACATGAAAAATAACTTTCTCCCCTCAAACAACAAAAGCAAGATCATAAACCACACAAGCATGATATGATGATGTAAATATCAGGACATGCAAAACATGCAAAACAACTAAAGCCAATCTCCCTTACCAAACAAATCAAAGTGATCATGCGATCAAACTCTTGTAATAATCAACCAAACTCCCCCTTACTAAAAGCAATCACAAAACAAAAAAAACAATGAACAAGAACAAACTAACAAAAATAATATGGTGGAGCAAGCAAGGAATTTCAGATTTGTACCTTAAAACACACAAGATTATCCTAGAAGCACCATTACAAGAAAACACAATGTGCACAGCCTGTAGAAAATTCTCATGAAAGAAAGTGATGCATTATGTGAAAAGCATAGATCCCATGATAAAAGTGTGTGTGTGACTCTTGGAGTTCGACAAACACAAGATTCAAATCCTAGTAGTGATATGATATGAAAGTTGGACCTCTGACAAGAGAATCTAAGCACAACTAAGGAAAGTCAAACCACTAGGAATCAAGGGGTATTTGGTGAGTAAAAGCGGAGGCTCCCCCTCAATCAATGAATCCTTTTCTTTTCTTTTTTCACTTCTTTTTTTTCTCTTTTCTTTCTTTTGCACATTTTTTTTTTTCTTTCTTTTCTTTCTTGTGCACATTTTTTCTTTTCTTTTCTTTTCTTTTGCACACTCATCGGCGGCTGACACGCTCAAGAGTATGGAAACCGAACCAGAGAAGCATGGATATAATGAGGATGGCCTGGTTGGTGACTCTGAGGTAGCCTTTTCCTCATGGCTGGACTACAAAGAATAGAGGAGAAAGCCATGGAGATGCAAAAAGATGGAAGGTGGTTAAGAGACTCAACATCACCCATGATATGCTAGTATAGGTCAATTCCTCTAGAAAAGCAAAAGATATCATGCCAGAAGTCCATAGAAAAAATAACCACTAAGGCAAAAGACTCCAATATTTGCTAATCCAAGAGTGTGTACAGAATGAGACATACTAATCAAAGAACACACACTCCAAAATGAGTAATGACCACAGAAAGCACACACATATTAACATGTAATGGTTATTCTCATCAATTCCAATATGCACCAAGGACCATCAAAAGTTTCAAGCTTGCAAAACCATACTAAGAAAATCTTTTTGGATTTTTTTTTTTTTTTTTTTTTCAACAAAAAAGCAAAACATAAAAAAAAACTAACATGCACACAAATTTTTTTTTATTAAAAAGAACAGAGACCCAAAAAAACAAAAAACTAAAAAGAGAAAACACATTAACACAAGTCAAGTTTTCTTACCCAAATCTTTTTGGTCTTAACAAAATCAGGTCTAGCAGTCTCGGTAAATGTCATGGTGTTATGAACACCCTCATGAATCTTGGTATTCCGCCTAGACAAGTAAGGTTGTCTCCTAACCCAAAAAGTATTCAAATTTCTACCCTTTTGAAACACTCTTCCATGCAACTTATAACAAAAAGGGCGAATATGACCATACATACCACAATGATGGCAAATAAAAACAGGGTGTACCTTTTCTTTTACCTTACCAACTCTAGGGAGTTTGAGAAGTCTTTGCTCTTGTTGAATCTTTTGTCCTCCCTTTCCTTGAGTTCTTGTATCATGAGATGTGGATGCACTCTGTTGTTGCCCTTTCTTACCTCCAAAGCCGATGCCACTCTTGTCTGAACATATTTGTTGAGACCCAATGATAGCCTCCAAAGTCTTTGATCCTTTGTTCCAAAGACCAATGGTAACCATGGCACACTTGAGTTCTTCTTCTTTCTTGATCATCAGTTCTTCCAAGGCAACTTGTGACATCTCGAGAGATTCAATCTTTTCTTCATATGTTGCAAAGATTTGTTGTAGCTCATCCCTCTTTGTCTCACAAGTCAAGAGTTTTTCACGAAGAACTTGTTGATCATCAGCAATCTTGATGGCATTGATCCTAGCCTCGGAAATCTCCTTCTTAAGTTTGACATTCTCACATTCACATGCTTTGAGTTTCTTTGTGAGGTTATCATTCAATTTGCATAACTTAAGAGCTTCCTTATACAGCTTTTCATAAGCTTGCTCAAGTTCTTCATGATCACTCTCTGATGCTTCATCATCAGTGGTATTCTCAACTAACCTCTTCGGAGACTCTGTTCGTCCTTCGATTTCAGAAGCCGCCATGAAAGCAAGGAATTGATTATATCCCTCTTCGCCTTGATCTTCATTGTCACTTTCTTCTTCATTAGATTCTGATTCATCATCCCAAGTGATGGCGAGGGCTTTCTTCTTCTTCAAATGAGTGGGGCATTCTGGAGCAAAGTGGGCCAAATCCTTGGCATTCATAGCATTGGACTCTTTCAGAGTTTCCTTGTATCTTTCCTTTCTCCTTCTTGGCTATAGAATTAATTTTGAGTTTATCTTTGCCTTTAGATTTATGAGTACGAGTAGATTCCAAAAGATTAGGATTCTTTTTCAAAAAGGATTTTTTAAATTGTTTAACCAAAGCAGTCATAATCTTGGAATCTATCTCACAATCCTCATCAGAATCCTCAACCACTTTATGAGCACTACTAAAAGCAATATCTTTTTGTTTCTTTTTGAAATTTCTATGTGCCTCATAAGTTTGAAGATTACCAACCAACTGATCTAGCTTGAGGTTGTCAACATCTTGAGCCTCCTCAATAGCCATAACTTTTGGTTGGAACCGATCGGGCAAGGATCTCAAAATTTTTCCCACAACTTTGGATTCTGGTATTTTTTCACCTAAATTGAAGCTGGAATTTACAATGTCACTCAACTTCGCATAAAATTCATCAAAGGTCTCACTATCTTTCATAGAAAGGTTTTCGAAACTAGATGTGAGCCTTTGAAGTTTTGATCATTTAACAGAAGGAGTGCCCTCATGAATAGTTTGTAAGATATCCCAAGCCTCTTTTGCGACTTCACAATTACAAATACGGCTAAACTCTTCAGGTGTGACAGCGCAAAAGAGAGAATTGATAGCTTTACTATTCCAGCTACTATTTTGGTAATCAGTTGTGTCCCACTTATCAATTGGTTTGGGGAAAGTTACTCCATCAACAGTAATCGTTGGTTCAGTCCACCCATTCATGACGGATTGCCAAACTTTTTCATCAATAGATTTTAAAAAAGATCTCATCCGGGCTTTCCAAAAAGAATAATTGGATCCGTCAAGTAGGGGTGGTCGAACCATAGAATTACCCTCACGAATTGAATCCATTATCACAAATCAAACAAGATCTCGTTCTAAAAAAATTTTGTTTTTAAAAAAAATAGAGCGATCTAAAAGAAATTTTTTTTTTTAAAAAAACAAATAGAACGACCCGCTCTGATACCAATTGAAAAATCTAGAAATCTCCTAGATGTTGATTTGTGATTATGTACCAATTTTAAACAGAATATAAAAACAATCCCAATCAAACAATCAAAAGAAAGAGACACAAAGATTTTACGTGGAAAAACCACAATTGGACACCTTCCAATTGTGATCAAAAAACCACGGGCCACAGCCACCAGAACAATCCACTAAGAAGATATAAAGGAATTACACAGGTATCACTCTCAATTATCTAGCGAATCCACAACGCCTAATTGAACCAACCTCTATGTGCCTCTTCCAACCCCATCTTCACCACGGAATTGTCTTTCTGATGAGCCACTCCGGATTCCACCACCGAAGCTTCAGACCGAATTCTTCAGAATCCACAACTGAAGAACTTCCTCTCTCTTTTGTGAAACAAACACAAACCTTTGATGTAGTCTTTTCAGATCATGAGTTGAATAATCAATAAGACATCAAAGAAAAATAAAATATCCCCAGATATAAACCTTTAAGAACCAACAAGAAGATCTGGAGGAATAATTAATGAGTAGTCTGGTTTTGGGAGAAAACCAACTACTTATAAAGAACCAAAATAATCCTTGTCAAGGAAGAAATCCAACTTCTTGTAGAACACCAAAAGAAATCCTGTTTCAGAAGAAAACCAACTCTTTGAAAAAAATCCGGATTCTGAGGCTCGCTCGAGCGAGGATTTCCTGGCTCGAGCGAGGAGAGTAAATTTCGTGATTTCTACTAGTGCCTTCGCTCGAGCGACGGATCCTTGGCTCGAGCGACCAATCACTCCTTTCAGGTTTTTGTGCGGACGCAATCCTTCGCTCGAGCGAGCATTCCTTGGCTCGAGCGAGAAAGTCTTGGCTCGAGCGAGCACTCCTTGGCTCGAGCGAGCAACGGCTGACATGCAAATTTGAATGCAAATTTGAATTTTGCTTCGGCCGCGAGCTGACCGGGCAGCTCGACCCCCGTAATAATCAGCGAAGTGGCAATCTTGAAAGCATTAACATCACAAACTTCTCTGCATGGCTTGATTCGGGTTGGATTCGCATCTAATAAACTCATAGCCTCACTGAAATAAAATGTGCGAATAAAATTACAACTCAAAGGAGTTTTGTCAAACGGGGTTGCCAATAATAAAAACCTAACACCAGAAATAGAAATCAGAGTTTATGCTTAATCATAATCCACCCCTACAAGACCGTCGATGGCAAAACATAATCCACCCGTACAAGACCGTCGGTGGCAAGAGATATCTTGTAACATACTTAAACCACGGTATTATTACCCCCGGGCAAGGGCCTTGTATTAAGGATGCCATGAATACGATTACATATATGGATCATCATTCCCTATTTCATAATGTAATATGTCAGAAAATAAAGCATTGCTTGTCATATCAGGCCATTGCCGTGCGCTTAACAAAATAGAATAATTCTCGTATACGTAACATGATTCAACTGTTATACAAAACACAACTTATCAAAGTACGTATCACAATAACTTTCCAAATCATAAGTCCCAAACAGTACCACGACAAGGAAGACATAACTATATCATGATTAAAAATTCCATACGTCGTGTTTACGCAATTCATCAAATTAAATGATAAGCTACTATCAGTTCAAAAATAACAACCCAAGACGTTAATTCCTTAGGTCCAAGGTCAACTTATACAAGGTCATACTTGTCAGAAATACCGGGTGTAATTGATGGTATGACATCTCTAAATAACACTGATCACGTAAGTTTCATTCCAATGATCACTCATTTGCGGATCACAATAAAGGAACAAGCCCTGAATTAATTCTCATCAACATAACTTAATTACGTCTTAGGGATGTCTAAAATGTAATGTGAATGCTTAAAACATACTTTAAAACATTTTCTGAAATTTCTGAAAAATAGGTCCCCGCTCGAGCGGCAAAACCCTCGCTCGAGCGGACTGTGAACTGCGGCAGAGATACTGGATATATGAAATTCCCGCTCGAGCGGCAAAACCCCCGCTCGAGCGGACTGTGAAAATCTGGGTGAAAAACCAGTCCATTTTTCTGTCAAACCGTGGGTCTCCATTTGTAAAATCAACTTCCAAAATCATCAATTTCAAGGTCCAAAACACTTGAATTAAGCTTCAAAACTAAACTCACATGAGCTCGTAGAAGATTAAGCTTTAAGTTGACATAGAAAGCCATAACCATGCATATAAAACTTCCTTTCTTAAAATCCATGGAGGTTTCCCTTAAATATGAAAATCATGCTAGAAAACCATGATTTAAAACATGAATTCATAATATGATGCCTTTTATGCTCATAGATGTTCCATAGGTTAAAAACATCATATAGTATCATCAATCATCCATAATTTCCCTTTCATTCCACTTACTTACCATAAGATTATGCATGAATCAACTTTACTTCAAGAAATTAGAGAAGATCCTTACCTTGTAAGCCTTAAAGTTCAGATTTCAAAGTTCAAATGTTAGCTTCCAGGTTTCCATAAATGAATTACACTCGCTAAGAGAGGTCATTGTATGCCTAATTTCTCTTTTTTTTTTTTTTTTTTTTTTTAAATATCCCATGCTTAGAGTGTAATCAATTCACCAATTCACTTAGAGAGATGCTAAAAAGCCTAATTATATCGTTGTCATTTCTCACAGATAACTAACAACCAACAACATACATTTTAATCTTTACATATAAGTCGTCTTACCGACCAGTTCGAATCCTGACCACGCTTCTGCTGCGCAACCTTATTGATTAAATCCCATCTTCAGATCTTACCATGTTCTGCATAGCAATCAAACACAATATATACAAGAAATGTATAACAGACATGAATAATCACCATTGCGGTTAGCACATATACCCTTATCGTTGCTATCAATTCATTTCATATGCACTAAGGATGTCATGCATGCTGCCTAAGTCTTTTCTAGACATCCTAAAGCTCAATGGAGTCGTGTGTGAGATAGCAACTCGTGCTCTGATACCACTTGTCACGACCCAAACCCGCCCCTAAAAGTTTGGGCATGACCACCTCAAAATAGACATAAGACCTGATAAATATAACCTATGGGGCCTGAACGGAAGCAATTAATATCATATGATAGCGTAAAAATAAAATCCATTGAGCTACCACTATTATGCCAGGATCACAGACAGAACATAATGCAGATAAATATACAGTGACGTGCATCTGGAGATAACTAAATACATATACATATACAGACCCAGCCCTTAAGATCGGGCGTATAACGAAAACATGGGAAAATATACGAATTACATGCACATCAAGCCTAACAGACATTTAGGGTACAATTTAAAAACTTAACAAAACTCCATAACTTGAACGGTCAACACCTAACAGCTTAGATACCCAAGGCTTGGCAACTGGTAACGGAAGTCACAGCGTAAAGTTGACTCCCAGGATGAGTGCCTACAGAAACAGACACAAAAATAAGGTGAGTCGAGCTCAGTGAATAATAGTACGTAAATCATGTAATGTTCAACTCAAACAGTAAAATATATAACTGCAGAAGGATATAATTGACTACATTCTGTAAATACTCTTCAAACAATCATGGGTCCAGTTTCCTTAATAGAACAACTTTAAGCCCAGTATGTACAGAAGATACAGAACGGCCATAGGCCCAGAAATAACATAATTCCCAACCATAACAGAACGGCCTTAGGCCCAATAATAACAATAATAACAGAACGGCCTCGGGCCCAATAATATTAATAATAACAGAACGGCCTCAGGCCCAATAATAACAGAACGGCCTCAGGCCCAATAATAATAATAATAACAGAACGGCCTCGGGCCCAATAATAACAGAACGGCCTCAGGCCCAATAATAACAGAACGGCCTCAGGCCCAATAATAATAATAATAACAGAACGGCCTCGGGCCCAATAATAATAATAATAACAGAACGGCCTCGGGCCCAATAATAACAGAACGGCCTCAGGCCCAATAATAACAGAACGGCCTCAGGCCCAATAATAATAATAATAACAGAACGGCCTTGGGCCCAATAATAACAGAACGTACAATTATGTACGTATATCTTTTCAATATTTCATTCTCATTGAGTTCCAATCATTACATATGCTAATATCGTAACTGACGAAAAGCAGAACGTTATTAACAGACATTATGTCACAAAATTTACATTAAGTCAAACAGAAGTTAATATCCTGTCATAGCATAACACAACCGGAACAGTAACAGAAATAACTTAAGTTTTCTTAGAACACCATTACGTAATAATGCACATGAATTTTCCATGGCGTGACCACAATTTAATACAGATGTCTTGTGCATAACTAAATAATAATAACAGTAACAATTATTAATTGAGGCCACATATATCATTGCCATATGCTTAATAAGGACAGAATAACCCACATTCTACGTGAGTCTCACATTTGCACGCATGTCATAGGTTCTTAACGACCTCGGGACCACATGTAACACAACGGAATAATCACAGTTTCGTACAGATACTTGGTTTAAAGATGAACATTATTCCATTTATTTATTAAGGAATCACACGGTTTACTTACAGATAATAGAGAATCATAATTCGTCATTGACAGAATAGAGTCATTTTAAAGTCATACCGATGTAAGCCACTCTTTCAACGTTCACATTGTCTTTCAATCATCATAAATGTTCGTGTGATATGTTCGTGTAACACTTACAAGAAACAGAGCATTAGTGGTGATAATTATCAATGATAAATAAAATGTACATCTTCGTACTATTACTCACAGTGTTTGGCTGCTTGGTCTGCCCCTGTAGTTGCCCCTACACAATTTGTAATACACAAAGAAATCGGATCACATAAACTTATTTCGTTCTTCATTAATCCTCTTTATTCCAATTACACATCACTTTGCACTTCAACATAATTCAAACTAAATCTTTGAATCTCATTTCAACACTCCACAATTGAGTTCATGTCATCCAGATCTTTACTAAATTATTTCCCTAATTTTTCCTTTACATTATTACATGAATTCCAACATTTATAACAAAGTTCATTCGCTAAATTTAAACATAATTTCCAAGTGTCACCAAATACCAATTAAACTTGCACATATGAAATTCAACCCACTAATTTCATGATTCTACTTCCAATTTGGCCAAATCATCAATTAACATCATTACCCAACCTAGGGTTTCAAGAAAACATTAAAATTCAAAACAAATTCAAACTTATTAATTCATCACTCTTTATTCCAATTTTTCCATTGCTTATACACCTAGGATACATGGTCCATCACTCTAACCCATCAATTTAACTCTCAAGATTCTTACCTCAAAAATTAAGCAAGCCTTGGTGAGATTCCTCCACAATTTCGGAATTCCAATCGGTTGCAAACGTTGATCTTCATGCCTTCTTCCTTCCTTGGTGGAAAATCTTGATCAAAACTAAGAGAAATGGTGAGGATTTGGGATCAAAACCCTAGGGTTTTCGGACCTAGGGAGAGAGGAGAGAAGAGGGGAAAAGGAAAATGTGAGAAATGATCCAAAAATTCGTGTTTAAAGCTGCTGTCCCGTAATTCCCGCTCGAGCGGAGAAATTCCCGCTCGAGCGGACCTGTTTTCACCACAGATCCCGAAACTTCGAACAGGCATAACTCTTCCATCCGGACTCCGTTTTAGGTCGTTCTTGTGTCCAAATTGAAGCCCGGGAAATAAGCTTTCCAATGGTTCTAACCTCACATCCAAATTCAAAGTGTGGAAAAAGAAAAGGTCAAAAAAGTGACGGCTGGTCGCAGACAAATTATTCTAATTAAAGCTTTTGGTCCAATCTTACTTTACCATCATATTACCACCTCAAGCAATACTCCAAAATAGATAAAAACATTCTCAATTCCAATAGATATAGTTGAATTAAAACACATTAACCCCTAATTAAATAAGGATGGCTTTTGGGGTCATTACAATATATATCTGCCACACTTCCATATTTTTCACTCTTTAAGTGCTCTTGAGAGTTAAGCTTTGTGCCTTGCTTGCGAGCCATCATTTGCGCATGCGTTTTCTTGCTTTTGATGCTATCATTTCAGTTCATTTTAGCCACTGTTTTGGCATGCATGAGGTCAGTTTGGGGTTGGTTTAGTCCTTTGTGCATTGTATTGCATACCTCTAGTGTTGTGTCCTTCACTAGCCTTGGTATTCTTGGCTTCTAGCATGCATTGCATGAGTCATTAGCATGTTTTAGCATCATTTAGTATGTCATTTAAGTACTGAAATTATGCCATTGCACTCCATTGTGTACTCCTTCATTTGTTTTGAAAGAGGTCTTGAGGCCCTTGTTGGCCTAAGCATGGAATTGAGGCTCTCATGCCTAATGGTTTTAGCTTTCTCTCGAGGGCTTCTACTAACCAAAAGCATGAGGCTTCTTTCATGCTTAAGGTACTTGTGGTTTAGATCATCTTTCCCATTAAAGGACAATCACATTTGGACAAATCAATTAAAGGATTAATTGGTAAGCGTAAAATGTGTAAACAAAATGAGACCAAGCAAAACATGTCAAGATAACATGCTTGAGTTGCATTGCATGTGTTTGGATCGAACGTTAATCCAAACACGAGGAATGTGGCATGTTTCATACTCAAAGTGATGAAACGTGTAGCATTTCTTGGTCGCCGACCCTCTTGATCAAGCATGATAGAGGTGGAGGCTCTTATGTGTTATTTGTGCATTCATTGACTCGTGCAATCTTGGCTTCTCGGCCATCGTACATTGCGATGCTTGGTTGGCGGCTCGAGAGTCGAGAACCACACTCCCTTGAGCATGAGAAATGATAGGGAGGGTGGTTGTGCACACATATCTTGCAAATACACTACTATGCCCCTTGTTGTTCTCTGTTGCAGCAAAACTAGAATTTGGAGAATCAGCTGGTCGACCGACCATAGAGAGTAGTCGACCGACCAGTAAGGGTGGTCGGCCAACCAGTTTTTTTGGTCTACATCCCCCTTTTCTGGTCGGCAGCCCACCAGAGAGTCCCTGTGTTGGAGCAGAAGCATTCTGAAGATTGTGAAATTTTCAGAGATCAAATCAAATGCAAACAGAGGCAATTGGAGGCACGGTAATGGATTTCCGAGCGAAGCCGACCAAGCATTCATATCCCCCTCGCTTCCCGAGGCCATTTGTTTAAATTGCTTAGTTAAACTAGTTCATTAGCTTAGTTATTTTGTAATTAATTAGTTAAGTATTTAATTAATTAATTTGGTTTATACTTAATTAACTTAGAATAGTTAGTTATTCAATTTGGTTTGTAATAATTAGTTAACTTGGAATAGTTAGTTAATTAGTTTTGGTTTGTAATAATTAGTTTAATTACCGTAGCTAGTTAGCTTATTATTCCGACCCTCCGTCAAGAGGGCAAATTTTGTAATAAGTGTGCGTGTGTGTGTGAATGTCTTCCAACCCCACGTCTTTCTCCCTTTTACTTATCAACTTTTGATGGTTAGTTTAGGGCATATTTAAATTAGCATACTTATGCTTGCATGCGTGCATCATTCATTCGTCTTGCATACACCGGGCTCGGCGCATCATTCAAATTGCATTGTATTTCAATTCCTATTTGAATACATGTATCAAGTGTAGCATTCATATGCCATCTTAGATAGCTGAGCCTATTTTAGTTGCATTTTTGCATGCATTGCATTAGGCATCTTGTATAGTTAGGATCATGCATGATTTCTAATTAGCTTCTTTTTTTTGCTCGGAGTACACTATAAGTGTTTATGCTTTAGCATCCTTACATGTGTGTAAGTGACTGCCATGATAGCATGCTTACCATGAGGCTATTTGCTTAACTGCTATAATTGCATGAATGCTTGTGGATGAACGTTTGATTGTCAGAATTGAAACAACTCGATGATTGTGAGTTTTAAGCCCACTTGAGGGTGGCAAATCCGCACTTTAGCCTACTTGCGAGTAGCACTTTCAAACCACTTTAAAAAACAAACATGAGTTGTTTTGTTCCAATCCGCGTGATTGAGTCTATACTTGTATGTTGTGCGCACCACATAGTAAGGTCAGCTAATAAACTGGAAAAAGAACACATGTGTTTTCAAAATAACGTATCATGTTTAATAGAGGCCGATCCTTCGATCGCCCAAGCGGGGGGTGCTCATTTCATGACCTTGCCCCCTCGTACCCAAGTTCCCGAGCCGAGGCAACTTTGGTGATGACGGACACGTGGCCTTAGGCACGAGTCAGGATTTTCTAAATTTCCCAAAAACAAAACATTTAGGTGGCGACTCTGAAATCTGGCAAAGCAGTCTATGTTTGGCGCTTTTTGATTAAAATCGATTTTCCAAAACAATTTGCTGGATTTGGACTGTTTGGTGATTTATCAGTCTTACATTGCACTTTGTGAGATTAGATTCAGAACCGTGACAGGAGTCCGAACTATAGTAGCTAGAACTACAATTCACGCCCTCGCACGAGGAGCGGAGTTCGGGCGGTCTACACCTTTGTTTAAATTCTACAAATGTAGCGGTATCATGCAAAAGGTGGCAATACCTAAACCCAAGTGGGTAGGATAGCCTTAAAAATCCATTGACTTTGTGTTCAACGATTATGCATAATATAGTAGTGCATATTGGTTTTCCTGTGGAAAAATCAGATATTCCAATTTACACAAGAATGCCATCATGGAATTGAGAAACAATTTTCATGAGAAAAAAAGATGAGCTTAGAAGATGTTAAAAGACTAGGACTTTAAAGTTCCTCTATCCAATCTTCTTAAACCTATATGGTGGCTAGTGAGGCTAAAAGCTTCTTTGAAGTTGTAATTTCTCTAGAAAGAAGTTATTAATTTAACTTTGTCTTGCATAGGTAGTAAGCCGTGGAATGCAAGTGAATAAAAGCCAATGAGATAGTCTTGTTACCAAAGGATACCTAGATTACTTTGATACATGATCATCAGTTATGGTGAGTAGTCTAGAGATACTTCAAGATGGATAGTCAGATAGCTTTCCTATATGAAGATTTAGTTGAATAAATCTTTATGGAACAATCTGAAGGGCTTGTCAGCTCCAAGATGAGGAAAGTTTGTAAGCTTGGGAAGTCTTTATATGATTTGAAACAAGCACCATAACATTGGCATGAGAAATTTGACAACACAATGTTGTCAAGAGAGTTTTAAATAAACATGGATTCAAAAATATGTGTATGCCAAAGACCCTAACAAATAGATATGTTAGTTTGTGTCTGTACGATTGGTAATTATGATAATTACCAAGAAGTTGTTAAATTCTAAGTTTGACATGGGCCTTACAGATGTGTGTAGACACCCCATTTTTGACCGTCCTCAAGACTTGGACGTCATCGTTTGAACACTCGGTGATCATCCATGCTCGTGTCCGTTTTGAGTTCCCGAAGGTCTCAGCTGCGCGCATTGCCTTAGGATCTCTCAACTTATTTGTTTTGTTCTTGCTTGTGGACCAAGGACTTGTGCTTTTTTCTTCTGAGGGAAGAGGGTCGCTTGTTGGCCATCCCTACAACCCATCGGCTAAGGCATTGTGCCATCGGCCTTGTTTTCTTGCCATCAGCCATAAGTGGTGGCCGATCGGCACTCTTTTTGGTCGATCGGCACTCTTTTTGGTTGATCAGCCATATTTCTTGGTCGAGACCTTTCCACCTGCTTTTGTAGATATTTTGTGCCAACTGTGACAGCTGGTGAGCACAGATCTCATCCTTCATACACGTGTATGGAGGGATTGAATCAAGACTCAAGCTTGTTCAACAAGCTTGAGAATTGATTTTCTATAAGAAGGGAGACCCCTCTCCCTTTCCAGAGGTTCTAAAATCTTGATATACAAAACATATATCACTTTCTCTCTGTATTTTACCTCTCTCTCTATATTTGCACTTGTTTGTGCTCAAAAGTGTAATTTCTTCACACTTTTGCACTAAAGCAGCTACTAGAACACCTTCCCTTTGTTGCTAAGGTACTTAGGAGCTGGTGTTAGTGTGTTTTGGATTGGTTTAAGCTCAGAAAAGCTGCTGGAGTTGTGTTTTTGAAGGTGTTCTTCAAGGGTGAGTCAACTAGTCTTTAAACGCTGGTTTTGGTTTAAACTTGTGGACCTATTTTCATGCTGATTTAAGCTTAACTTTCTACTGTAAAAAGTTCTAATTTTGCATTCTTGTGATGTTTTTTTAAGGTCACTTTTGTGTTGGGGGAGGTCTACCCCCTCTTAGGCCTTGTTTGGCCTTGTTCTTGTACTTTGTTTTTAAGCTATTAGGACCACCTTGTTTTGGCCTTCTCACCACTGAAACTCAGAGAATTTTTAGTGGTGGAAGTGGTGTTTTGAGGTCCCAAATAGGAGAGGGTCATTCCATCTCCTTGTGTCTTGTTTGCTTGTATTGATGGCTCATAAAAGTAACATGTTTGTTAAGCTTGTTTTGGCTCCATCTTAGCATGTATTAGACCTTATTTCAGCATGTTATACCTCTATCTAAGGTCGGTTTGATAGCCTCTTTGCATGAACCATGCACTTGTAGTGCAATCCTCTCTATTACCTTAACATGCATCTTGTGTTTGGATCACCATTCTTGCATGTTTTGGCTCAACTCAAAGAAGCTTTCCCTCATGTTTTACCATGCTTGAGCTCTGTTTGATGTTGTTTTTGTCATGAATGCATTGCTTTGTATAGCCTTAGTGCATTCTAGCTTGTTAGCTTTGAGTTTCCAAGTCACTAGCATGCATTGCTTGGACCGTTTTCATGATTTGGCATTATTTCATATGTGATTTCAGTCCATATAGTGTGGTCATACACTTGTATTTGTCACTCTTTTGATGCTTTGGAGGTTTGGTTCCTTATGCCTTAAGAATGGGTCATTGTGCATGCCACCATGCTTAGGCTTTTGGGTTATCATTTCAATGCATTTTTGGTGTTATTTTCACATGCCATAACTCTGATTTGTGTTGGTATAGTCATCTCATGTTTGGTTTTGGGAGGTGTAGTCTAATCCTCTTGGTTGGCCTTATATGCGTCATGTTTTGTGCTTGTCAAGCTAGCTTGTTTTGCCTCATTCCATGCATGTTTTGGCCTTATTTTGACATGATCTAGGACTATTTTGGTTGTCCTTGGCCCTTTGGGGCTTGACTCATGTGGCCTTGGTACGAGTTCCTTGGCTAGCCCTAAGCTTTGAACCTCCTAGCATGTTATGTTTATACTCTGTGCATGATTTGGTATCATTCTTTACATGATATCAGAGCTTACTTCATTTCCACATTCTCATGTTTGTCACTTCTTGCTCATGTTTGAGAGTTGTGCTCATATGCTTAACTGGTAGGCCATTGCATGTGCATGCATTTTTCTCACCTTTCATGCCACCGTTTCATCATTTTGGCCACTGATTTGGGCATGATTGAGGTCTGTCCATTTTAGTTTAAGTCCATTGGGCATGTGGTTTACATGTTGTTGCATGCTTGTTCAATTGTATTGTTGTTGCATGCTTATTGGTTTGCATGTTGTTGCATGCTCATGTTGCATAGCATAGTGTGTGTATGCCTTGCATTGTATTTGGGGTTTGTGCATGCCCGTCTAGCATTGGTTGCATTGCATGCTCATGTTGCATTAGCATTCTTTTGCATGCCATTAGCCTTGTTAGGTTGTTCATCTTCCATTGCATTATGTATGCCATGTTACATGGCATTGTGCATGCTTGTTGTTGGCATTTTGTTTAGGATGCTAGTTGTATTGCATTGTGTTTGGTTTGGGTGTTAAGCCAAACACGGGGAACGAGGGATGTTTCATACTTGAAGTGATGAAACGTGCCTCAATTCTTGGTCGCCAAGCCTCTTGATCAAGCATGATAGAGGTTAAGACATTTATGTGTTTTTATGCATTCATTTGCCATTGCTTTGTGCAACTCGGCCTCTTTGGCCATGACGCATCGAAATACGTGATTGATGGTTCGAGAGCCGAACACTACATTCCTTTGAGCTTTGAACATGATAAGGGGTGTAGTTGCACACACATTTTCTTGCAAATGTATTGTCATGCCTCTGTTTGTGCTCTGCTGCAGCAAAAAGGAGAGTTTGCAGGAAGAGATGGCCGATCGGCTATCCAGTGTGCCGATCGGCTATCAATAATTGGCCGATTACCTCAAAAGTGGCCGATAACCTTTATCCCTTGGACGATGGCCATAACTCTTGGCCGATGACCTCTCAGCATGTCCATAAGGTGGATCAAAAGTGTTTTGGAGATTTGTACAGTTTTCAGAAGTCAAAAACAGTGCAAACAGAGGCAACATGAGGCATGGAAACGGATTTCTGAGCGAAGCCAACCAAGCATGCATCACTTCAACGAATTGGCCGATTACCTCAAAAGTGGCCGATAACCTTTATCCCTTGGACGATGGCCATAACTCTTGGCCGATGACCTCTCAGCATGTCCATGAGGTGGATCAAAAGTGTTTTGGAGATTTGTACAGTTTTCAGAAGTCAAAAACAGTGCAAACAGAGGCAACATGAGGCATGGAAACGGATTTCTGAGCGAAGCAAACCAAGCATGCATCACTTCAACGCCCGCGAGGCCACTTCATTGCTGATTGATTAGTTTGAATGATTAGTCATTTGATTTGTTGTGTAATATTTAACTAGCTTAGTATAGCTATTCGTTTCAATTCGGCTGTGTAATAATTAAACTAGCTAATTTGTTTAATTAGTTAACGTGTTGTAATAATTAGCTTAGTGTTAGCTAGTTATTCATTTTGATATGTAATAATTAGTCTAATTAGATTACTAGATTAATTAGAATAGCTTAGCGTAGCTAGCTTGTATTATTCATTCGGACCCTCCGTCGAGAGGGCGCATTGTTGTAATAAGTTTGCGTGAGTGTGTGAATGTCTTCCAACCCCACATCTTTCTCCCTTTTACTTAACCGCTTACGACGGTTAGTTCTAGGACATATTTCAATTAGCATCCTTATGCTTGCATTTTTGCATCCATTCATCTGTTTTGCATGCATCGGGCTCGGCGCATCATACTAACTACATTGTATTTAATACCAATTTGAATACATGTTATCAAGTGTTACATTCACATGACATCTTAGAATAGCTGAGCCTATCTTAGTCGCATTTTGCATGTGTTGCATTAGGCATTTTTAACACGGCTAGGATCATGCATTGATTACTAACTAGCTATTGTTTTGGCTCGGAATACTAGGTAAGCTTTTATGCTTTAGCATCTTGCATGTATGTAAGTGACTGCCATGATAGCATGCTCGCCATGAGGCTAACTGCTTATGTGTTCAACTACTTGAATGCCTGTGGATGAACGTTGGATTGCTTGAATTGGAACAATTCATCAAAATGTGTGTTTTAAGCCCACTTGAGAGTGACAAAATCATGTTTTCTAAGCCCACTTGAGGGTGGCAAATCCATGTCGTAGCCTACTTGCGAGTAGCACCTTCTAAACCATTTTCAAACAAACAAACATGAGATGTTTTGTTCCAACTTAGGCGATTTAGTCTATACTTGTATGCTGTGCGCATCATGTAGTAATGATAGATTAATATACTGGAATAAGAGCACATGTGCTTTCAAAAACAAATATCATGTTAGTAAAGGCCGATCTTTGATCGGGCGAGTGGGTGTGCTCATTGGATGACCTTCCCCTCTCGTACCCAAGTTCCGAGCCAAGGAAACTTTGTGATGACAGACTCGTGGCCTTAGGCACGAGTCAGGGTTTCCTTAATTTCTCAAAACAAAATATTTAGGTGGCGACTCTGTGTCTTGCAAAGCAGTCCATGTTTGGCACTTCTTTATAAAAATCAGTTTTCCAAAACGATTTGCCGGATTTGGACTCTTTGGTGATTTATCAGTCTTGCATTGCACTTTGCGAGATTAGATTCAGAACCGTGACATTGAGTCCAAACTGTAGTAGCCTAAGAACAAAATGGATTTCCCGCCTTCGTGAGCGGAGTCGGGACGTTCGGGTACGTCTACAGTTTCTGGTGACTGTGCTGGGGATTTAGAGAACTTGACTTGAACTCATGATATCTTGTTTTGATTACACTTATGTGCCTCTTTGCATTGCATTTGCATTGGTGCGCCTAGGACATCGTGTTTGCCGTATGCTATTCCTGAACGGTTTGCCAGAGGCTGGCTTCGAGAAGCGTGTCATAAGGCTGACTGGCTGCGGGCTCTGCCACGACGGGAACACAAACCTCAGGTTTTGCCAGGGCACCCTTTTTGACCATTCGACCTAGTGCATATCGAAAACTGTAGTGACCATTCCAAACTAGGACAGGTTGCTTACCCGATTATAGGTTGTTTGAAACCGCTATGTGCTTAGTGAAACCCTAGCTCCTGACAAAATAGGACAGGGAAACCCTACCCCTCCATAGAGGTGCTTTGGCTCTCACTTGCTTGCTATGTGCTTTTAGAGTGCGTCTCTACAAGAATGCATGTATCAATTTGCAAGTCTAGGTATCAGGCCTGCGGGCATCAGTATTTGGGGAATCAGTTTTACCTGCGGGTATCAGATTTAGATTTGGGGCAGTGATTTGGGAACAGTGATAAGTGGTTGAGAACAGTTCTTTCATCTTGTATTTGCCAACTGTGTGTTGTCTTTATTTAAGCTGTTATGTTGTCCGTTTTTCTGCTCATGGTTTCCTTATTATGCTTTATTTATCTTTTTGCACTGTAGTTTAGCACATTGCTTCTGACCAGGTAGATATTCCCTGAGCACTCTAGGTTAGAGGTCGAAGACTTAATCGATCCGCATATCTGATAGACGGACAAGCGATGTTCCTTTCTTTACCCCCGGTTACCAGACGAAGGTCAAAAAGGCACAGTGTATCAGTACAGCGGTTGCCAAATCAGTGGTCCACCCCACTAGTGAACAGTCAGGCTGAGGTCTCAGTTTCTACTACAGGGATAGATATACCGGTTATTCAGATAGACCAACATCCTATGGCATCTATGGAAGAGATGATGCGTCAGCTTCAGGAGAGTATACAAGCCATGCAGCAGGATGCTGCTCGCCAAGCAGAGTTTGCCGCACGCCAAGCCGAGGTTATGGCACAACAAGCAGAGTTGATTACTAGACTTCAGCAACAGCAACAACCACAGCAAGCTGGAGCTTCCGTTTCGCACCCAGCTCCTCCCCCACCAGAGTTTTGATACTCGGGGAGACAGCACACGTCCAGAAAATATGGACGTTCAAACAGGGCCAGCTCCGCCCCCCGATCTTACCCCAGCTATCCAAAGCACAGTCCAACCTGGGGGATACACCGTTTGAGTTCGAGGTGGATCCAACAGCCCAAAAATTGAGCAAGCTAGAGAAGCTGTTCAAGAAGTCTCAGGGCGTGAAATCCATCTCGGATATAGAAGATGGATACACCGACTCGGCCGTGACTTTTCCAGACCGGTTTAAAACGCCGCACATAGACCATTTCGACGGGTCTTGAGATCCTATGGTTCACTTGCGGCTGTTTTCGGATATCCTAAGGATGATGGGCCTCTCTAGATTGCGGAAGCTTTCCCTATTTGGCCAGACCCTATCGGGTGTAACAGCTATTTGGTATGCAAAACTGGAGAATTCTGTTAAGAGAAATTGGGAGGAGATGGCTGAGGCCTTTGTAGCTCAATACTCCTACAATACTCAGATCGAGGTCACAACTCGTGATCTCGAGACAACTAGGCAAGAGCCGAAGGAGAGTTTCTCCGACTTTGTGACCCGCTGGAGGGCTAAAGCCTCGATGATGACCGTCAGGCCGGTCAACAAGGACCAAATTCGGATGGTTGTGCGCAACCTCCAGCCCAAGCTCATGCAGAAGATGATCGTCCTCCCCCTTCCCACCTTTGCGGACCTACATGAGATAGGGGTGCAGATTGAGGATGCGATGAAACAGGGCCTCATTGATCATGAGAGAGAGCAGCCCAAGAGGGCTTTCAACCGCAGTACGAATGTAGGCACAAGCAGTGTTGCAGTTGCCAGAGCTTCAGATGTGGGTATGGTCACCACCTCCACTACCCCAAAAACCCTCGCAGCTACACCATTCACCAGTGCGTCCAGAAGTTGCTCGCAAATAGCCAGGTATGCACCCAGAGGCCAAAGAACCTTCACCCCACTATACATGTCTTTGTCCAAGGCTTTGGGGGTTTTGATAGAGCCGCGACCCTTACCAGAAAAGCTTCCTCCCTCCCATAACCCGGCGAAGTATTGCGCCTATCACCAACAGCATGGTCATGACACCGACCAGTGCCATAGATTGCGTCACGAGATTCAGGATCTCGTTGACAACAGGGTGATCGTGCCTCCGGAAAAACCGAATGTCACCACCAATCCACTCCCACCACATAACCAAGCTCCACATCCCGAACACATCAACCTGATCCAAACTGGGGTTGTATCATACGACCCTAGCATATATATCACCCTTTCTCACCTACCCAAGCCGGAGGTGTTCATTCCTGACAGCACTGACTTGTGCATGTTGGACATCTCCCAAACCCAACCTGAACAGGTGAGAGCATATGGGAATTGGGTCGACTGTGGGAGCATATGGGAATGATGGATCGGAGCCTGAGGGGTCTGCGAGCTTCATGTACAACTTGAGGGGTTACATCACACCAGCGGGCCAAGTTAGGCCGAATGTGGAATTGCCGATGGGGGCAGAGATTTGTGTAGTATGAGAGGATGGACCGAATCAGGGGCTAGATGACCGAGCGGATCTGGAAGAAGACATTGCCAACCTTCAGTTCTTCAACGAACAGGACTCAGGAGACGTGACTGTCAACTGGTTCGACTTGGATGGGTCAGCAGAAACTACAGGGTGGCTTAGCGATGAGCAAGATGTTGTTGAGCAGCCTCAGCCAAAACAGGGTCTGTCAGGGACGAGGACATCAATAGTGGCCGGAAGGGCCGAGAATCAGGATGCATCGCCAGAGAGCACCAGTGTTAAGAATTTTGCTCAGAAAATGGGCAGTTTGGGTACGGAAGATACTGAACAGCAAGCTGCACTTAAGCAGTTTGAGCAGGAAAGGATCGAAGATTCTGAGGAGGCCAGAAAGGCCAAAGCCCCTCCGGGGACAGAACGTGCTGTGTGCACAAGAACGGAACGTGTTGCAAGCACATGAACAGAAGGTGCTGCGAGCACAGGAATAGTTGTAACAGAGCCGGACAGGTTTTTGTTGGCTGCCGATGGCATGTGGTGGGAAGACGACGACTTATGTCTTGCCCACACAGATGAAGACTGGGGGCAAAGCCATCCGGATGGTACCTGGTATGTTGGCGATGTTGACCACATGACTAGGAGCGGGCGGTATTTCAAGCCCCCATACTTAGATCAACCAGAGGCGTCCAGAATGGACAAAGAGGTAGACAAGCAGAAAGAAAAGCTGCTCGAAGAGGAGGCTGTGCTGAAACAGCTTAAGAAGATAAAAGTAGACATCTCCATCTGGGGACTGCTTATGGCCTCAAGAGTTCATAGACAAGCTGTCCTTTCTGCAATGGACAAGGCCAAACTTTCAATCAACACCACGCCCGAGCAGCTCGTAGGATTGGTTTTTCCAGGAGGAGCTTCCCCGACGTTGACCTTCACTGACAGGGTGCTGCCGCCTGAGGGCGCAAACTATAACAAACCTCTCTACATCTCTGTCGAGTGTAGAGAAAAATGGATACCAGTGGTCCTTGTCAACAAAGGATCCGCTATCAATGTGTGCCCGTCAAGGACGGCATATGCAATCTGGTTGAAGCCCGCGGATTTTGTGACGACTGCCCAGGTGATAAGGGCTTACGACAATACTAGCAGAGAAGTGATGGGGACTGTGCAGATTTGGACTCAGGTTGGTTCAGGACAACATGATGTTGACTTTCATGTCTTGGACGTTCTCACAACCTTTAATCTACTCCTAGGGCGGCTGTGGCTGCACCAGGTGAAGGCGATCTCTTCCACCCTACATAAAATGCTGAAGTACCCCCACGGGAAGGGGGTGGCAATTGTCTTTGGGAATTCTTCAATCCATCCGCGGCCAGAGGTGTCTACATCGGTTCTGGAAATCGAGCATGGCACGGAGGATGTGTTCCTGTCAGGATTTACCCCAACCAAGGCACGGGTCATACAGAACATTTTAGCTATTAATGAGGGGTTATATGTCAGTGCACAGTCAGTGTACCTCATGAACAACCTCCATCACATCCCTGGGATAAGACTACGGAAAAGTGGCCGGAAGGGCATTACAACATCGGCCGAAGTGCCGCACAACCCGTATACCTTTGGTTTAGGTTATCTGCCTACCAAAGAGGACTGGGTGAGGAAAGGGAAAGAGATGGCTGGGAGAGCCAGAGCAAAGCAGGCTGGGAATCTTTATGAGTTGATACACCGGCCTATTTAGGGAACCCTGAACGGACGCTTTGTCCGGGAAGGGGAAGACATTCCATTCTGCAGCTTCCTAGAGCCATGGCTAAATGCAAAGAAGAGGTGCCAAGCAGGATTTGAGATTTTCTTTGACTTGCAGTTGTCCGGGGATGATGTTGCCAAAGAGCGGACAGACCCATCATCTGAGGCTGAGCAGTGTAAGGAAGAGGATTCCGAGAGCACCGAGATTGAAATGGGGGTAGCGCTGGTTTGTCTACTCTCAGATCCTCTGATCGTACAAGAGTGCTTGTGGAATAACTCAATTTCCATAATTGCGAATGAAACGGCTGTGCGCCCATCTTCAAACATTCTGGATGCATCCATCACACCCTCACTCGTTTGGCAGTACGAGGAGTGATTCTTATCGAGCAGCACCGGGTCAGGTAGTGAGTCGGAATCTGATTCCACTGAGTCTGTGGAGTCGGAATCAGGTTCCAGCTCGTCTAAGTCTGAGTCCGGTATTCTTGGGGGTGACAACCCGGATGCCACAGTCCTGCATAGGTCGTCTTTTTCTTTTTCCTTTGAGTTTGTTGTAACAAATAAATCAGGCGATTTGGAAGTGATTAATGAGAATAGTGCGGATGTGGCCTTTGAGTACTTTTCTGTGCCTTTCATTTAATGCATTAATCAAGACTTTCAAAATTTTGATGAAAACGATGAGGAAGAAATTCCTCCGATTTTGAAATATTTGCTAGATCAAGAGCTAGAGAGGTTTGTAAAACCACTGGTTGATGAAATCACCACAATTAATGTGGGTATTGAGAAGGACCCGCGGCTGGTCCAGATTGGGTCCACGTTGTCTTCGGTGGAGCGCGAGCGCTTAGTCGCTTTATTAAAAGATTTCAAAGATGTTTTCGTGTGGTCCTACGAAGACATGCCTAGAATCGATCTTGAGATTGTATAGCACCAGATCCCTCTTGACCTAGAGGCCTGACCTGTTTAGCAGAAGCTCAAAAGGATCCGCTCGGACTGGGCTATCAAGATCAAAGAAGAGCTCACCAAGCAAATTGACGCTGGGTTCCTGCTGGTATCTAAATACCCAACTTGGTTGGCCAACATAGTTCTGGTGCCGAAGTAGGACGGCAGAATTCGGGTATGTGTGGACTTCAGGGATTTGAACAAAGCCAGTCCGAAGGACGACTTTCCTTTGCCGCATATCGACGAATTAGTGGACTTTACTACTAGGCATTATTTGCTCTCATTCATGGATGGGTTTTCAGGCTACAATCAGGTTCTGATGGCACCAGAAGGCTGGGAGAAAACTGCTTTTACCACCCCGTAGGGGACCTATTGTTATAAGGTGATGCCGTTTGGGCTGAAGAATGCTGGGGCCACATATCAATGGGCTGCGACCACGATATTGCACGACATGATCCACAAAGAGGTTGAGGTGTATGTGGACGACATGATTGTCAAGTCCAAGGAAAGAGGGGGCCACTACACCGCCTTGCAGAAATTCTTTCAACGGATCAGGGAGTATCGATTGCGGTTGAATCCTCAGAAGTGTACGTTTGGTGTTACAGCAGGGAAAATGCTCGGGCTCTTGATCACACACAGAGATATCAAGGTCGATCCTTCTAAAATCAAGGACATCTTAGAAATGCCACCACCGAGGACTGAAAAGGATGTGCGAGGCTTTCTGGGTAAAGTACAATTCAAAAGACGATTTATTACAAAATTAACCTTGATTTGTGAACCACTCTTTGGTCCGCTAAAGAAAGGGAAGAAATTCCAATGGGACGGCCGATGCCAAGCTACTTTTGAACAGATCAAGCAATATTTACAGAACCCACCTGTGTTGTTACCGCCTGAGCTGAGAAAATCGTAGATTCTGTACCTTTCAGTGACTGAAACTACAATGGGCTACATGCTTGCACAGGAGTCTGAGGACAAAGTGGAGAGGGCTATCTATTACCTGAGCAAGAAAATGCTGGATTATGAGACCCGCTACACTCCGTTGAAGAAGGCTTGTCTGGCCTTGGTATGGGCTACCAGGAAGCTGGGCACTACCTATTAGCTCACTCTGTAATACTGGTTTCGAGATTAGATCCCATCAAATATCTCTTCGAGAAACCAGCACTTACGGGTATGCTAGCCCGTTGGTTGCTTCTGCTTTCCGAATTCAATCTGAAGTATATGACGTGCAAGTCAGTGAAGGGGAGAGCGGTAGCAGAGTTCCTAGCCGATCACCCAGCGGAAGGGGATGAAGTAGTTGAATACTTGTTCCTAGACGAGGCCATTCTACATGTTAAAGAAGAGACCTGGACGATGTACTTTGACAGAGCGTCAAACCAATACGGGTATGGGATAGGGGTGTTGCTGATAGCACCTGACAATTCCCGCATACCACTAACATTCAAACTCTGGCTCAAAGTATCGAACAATGAAGCAGAGTACGAGGCATGTATTGCTGGACTAGAAGACGCCCTAGAACTAAGGGCAAAACGGTTGGCTGTCATCGGGGACTCGAACCTTGTTGTATCTCAAACTAAAGGAGAATGGAAAGTTAAAGAAGAAAATATGAGAATCTATCACCAGGCCTTGGACGTGTTGATTCCTCGGTTTGAGAAATTGAATTTCGCTCATCTGTTAAGAGAGAACAACAGGTTCGCTGATTCATTAGAACCTCTATCTTCTATGATAGACATTCCTTTTGGAGTCCGGATGCGTTCGATCATCATCAAATAGAAATTCGTGCCGGCCTACGAGCTAATTGCTGCCATAGATGAGGTACAAGATGAGAATCCCTGGTATTACGATGTCTGGAACTTCTTGGAAAAAGAAACGTATCCACCAGGGGCAAATGCCAAAGATAAAAGGGCAATTCGAAGAATGGCTGCTCAGTTCATCGTCTGCGGGGGAAAACTGTACAAGAGAGGTCATCTCGGGATACATAAGCTATGTGTTGATGCTGAAGAATCCAAGTGCCTGATGGAGGCCATCCATGGAGGAGAGTGCGGAGTGCACATGAACGAGGTGATTCTAGCCCAAAAAATCCTTATACAAGGTTATTACTGGTCCACCATGGAGGAGGATTGTATTGGCTTTGTCCGGCGATGCCACAAATGTCAGATTCATGCAAACCGCACTTCATCCTGAAGTCCAGCCATAAACACTTCCAAGTCAACTTTGTCCGTGTGATCATGTTGGTCATCTTTGTCTATTCTGCATTCAAGAGCTCGGTTGTGATCTCTAGTTCAGTGCTATTCAGACTAGGGGCAACTTTCCAGTTGATGGGATCCGGGGTTGTACATCTCAGTGACAGATCTCAGGCGTGTCCAGTTCTGATCCATATCGAAAATGGTTTTAAAAAGTTTTAATAAAAGTTGATTTTTCTCAAATTAATCTTTTTACAACTTAGACCATTTTTGGACCAAACAAAAAATTTTCAGTACCCACAACCTTCAATTACTTTGATTTCAGTACAGAGTTCTTCTGCTCTTGAATACAAATTGAAGTTGCTTTTTATTACATTCATAAAGAAAACTTGAAGGTACTAATTAAAGCAAATAAATTTGGGGCATAGTTAGTTGTTCCTACGTCCACTCTCAAAGCTTGTGGAAGCCTCTAATGCCAAAGTGGGCCCGATCTGCGCCTCCTCATCAAGCCAAGCTATGCACTCATTAGAGAGGGTGCAACTGAAAGTGGGAGCGGGGGCCAGAAGCTCTCTCGTCCTCCATGCTGTAGCATACCGTGCTAGATGTGCGCCTCAGACTGGAAATACAGTAGGGTACTCTATCCTTGTTTCCGGGCAAGTCTGATCGTGTCCAAACTGGCGCCGGAATCGGAACGGAAGTAAAAGACATAGTGTGTCAGGCCAATCAACTGAATCCCGAGCTGGCGGGTCATGCTGTAGCTCATCGCCAGTAAATTGAGCCAGGGGCAGCGCCAAGCAATGTCTAGAGCCGACAAACTACGCATCCATTCGCACCACCATCCCTCATCCGGGGCATCAACTATACGTCGTTGGAAGAAATAGCTACGAGTTGAATATGCTGGGCATGACTCCACAACCATCAATTTATCCATCAACCATATCTAGGGAAGGATGAAAAATGAGAGATTAAAGAATAGAGAGGTGTACGTTGAGAGAAAAAGTTAGAAAAGGGTTTTGAGAGAAACACCGAGCCTGAGGGCCGAGTGATGTGAGAAATATATGTGAGATCGGGTGAGAAACATTACTTGCAGTAGTAGTGGACTCCCCGCGAATCTAGTCGTCTCCCGACGGAAAAGCATCCAAACCCATCAATGTCTCAGCTAGCGTCATGGCGATGCAGCTCTTACCCTCTTTTAAGCCCTCGGTAGCTTCAATCAAACGAGTGCTAAACCCACCGGAGCCTGGGGCTAGCAAGAAATGAGACAACATGTACAAGCAAAGTGCATGTCGCCCATAACCCTGCCAATAATGATCACCGCGGTCACCGGCATCAGAAATCTGACGAATCAAGCTCGGGATGTCCAGCTCTCTGTTGTGAATCAATGACCAAGCATCATGCAAAGTAAGGCCGCACATCCGTCCTAAGGCTTGGACGTAGCCGAAGTGGAATTGAGGCAAGATTTCTTCATTGCGCTCGGATTCCATTAAAGCTTGGAAGTCCTCCAAAGTGCGACATATCTCTTGTCCGCCAAAGCTAAAGACGTGTGTCACCGGATTCCAAAACCTTGCCGCGGCATGAAGGAACGGAAAACACAGCAGGGTGCGACTCAACGTGAATAGTGCATTTATTCCGAAGCCCCGAAAATTTAGCCTTTCCGGGCCATCCAAGTTGGCAATCCAATTTGTGAGATTTTGGACAAGAAATGCTTCAACAAAAACTGAGCTGAAATGGAGAAACTACGAAGCTGGGACTTTTGTAGAAGATAAGGTTTTGAGTGGAAGACAGGTGGCAGCATTCTGGAGGTTCTTGCCACTTTTGGCCGATCGGCCAAAAATAGTGCCGATCGGGCATCTTTTGTGGCCGATCGGCTAGTAATGTTGGCCGATGGTCATTTCTTGTTCTCTGAGATGTCTATGTGTTGGAGATGTTGAGAACTTGTGATTGGTTCCACTTGAAATGCCTTTCGGTGATGATTTTGCGAAGTCGCGTCTGTGTTACTTCAATTTGTTTATCGAGTTGTTGTACTTTTGTTTGTCGAGTTGTATTTAGTGTTCTTTAGTCGTTGTTTTGCTTCTCGAGTTGTATTTATATTTGGTTAGCTTGTCAAGTTCTTTGTTTTGCTTATCGAGTTATTTTGTTGTTAGTTGGTTCACTTCCTGATTAATGCAAATCGAGTGTTTAGTTTTCAAAACAAAGTTCAATCTCATTTACATTGTTATGTAATGTGATGTGATGCGATACGATTCTTAGAATGTACAAATGTAACATTTTTTCAAAAAAGTTGTTCTATTCCATCATATTTTCTTTTGCAAAAGTACATAGTTTTGAAGAAAATAAAACCTGCCTGAGGTAGTACAATGTGCAAAACTACTAGTTGAAAGAAAAATAAAGCAAAAAAGGAGAAAAGCAGCAAAATGTCTGGATCGGCGCCAGTTGCCTCAAGTGCGGGAGTCCGTCCTTGTCCTCTTCCTAGACGAAGGTCCAAGATCGCCACCGCCAGCTCCGCCATCAGAGTCTGAGCCCGAGCCATCCCCAGCCTCATCCTGAGACGACTCTACCTCAGCATCAGACTCGTCGTCATCTGGGACAGGTGCTCGCGAGCTACTCCCAGAGTGAGTGCGCCCGGCCCTGCTGCGGCTGCGTACTGAGATCCCTCGTCCTGCTCTCCCCGCTCCTTGGGCAAGTACAGATGGTCCTGCTGAGGCACCCCCTGCAGCCGGTATCTGGAATAGGGCCTGAAAAGAACAATTGGCAAACGCATCAGTTATGCTATGCAAAGTTGAGTATGGTATCGAATACAGTGTATAAGTAGAGTGTATGAATGCTGTAAGCAGTCTATGAATCCTGTGAGCAGCCTACGAATGCCGTGAGCAATGTATGATTACAGTGTATGAATACCGTGAGCAATGTATGAGTACAGTGTATGGATGCCGTGAGCAGTGTATGATTACAGTGTATCAATGCTGTGAGTGGCATGTGAGTGCAGTGTATCAAGTGTCGTATTGATAATATGATGTATCAGATCAGTATGGAACAGAATGTGTAAGGTTTTGGGGTTGAGGTTGAAAGAATTTACCGGGATACCGTAAATGCTGAGCAAGTCCATGCTCCTCTGCAGCATCACCATCACTGAGGTTGACAACTCCAGGGCCTGCCCGGTGTACTCGATGGAAGCCTGCAAAATGTTGGAGTAATTAGTATTCTGTGGGATATCAAATGAAATGAAATTACTGTACAAAATGTAAAGTATAGTACATACCGGGGCCGAACCGCGGACATCGACGAGCTCATGATCAGCCGGAGGAGGAGCGATGGGTATCTGATAAGTCTCCCCACCCTGTCCTCAGCATGTCATGGTGGTGGGCAGGTCTGGCCACTTAGCTCTGCGTCCCCTCTGGGAACCACTCCGGTCACGTGCCTGAGTCGCCCTCGGTGCTCCTGCTCTTCCTGTTAGCGCTGTAGGCCTCTCCTTCTCATCTTGGTGAGTATTGGCCAGAGGTCGCATGAGATATGTCTAGATGAAGACGGTGTAGTCGCCCTCATCTCTGAAATAGTCAGCGTCCCAACCGATAGTGAAGTCGGTCATCTCCTGTGGGGTGTACCTCTCTGTATGCCTCATGTGGGTGGGAGGCAGCGTCGGGGACTATCTGCTCTGGTAAGCCGAGGGTCTGCCGCAGGAAGCGCTCACCCAGATACAATGCCCGGCAGACTGGACCCTCCAGTAAAACCCTGAACCAGGTAGTCTCCCGATCACCCGCGTACTGGTCCCTCACTACGTCAGGCAACGCAGCCCAGGGCTGCCAGGTGATCTGCAAATGACAGGATTCACAGTTTGTTATCTGCTGTTGAAAGTACAATGTGAAGTGAAGCTCAAATAAACTATAAGGTTTGAAATACCTCAGCTGCGGTAATGGTGTCGAAGTATCTACGGAAGAACAGGAAAGACTCCTGCGGCCTCCGCTCGCACTTCACGTCATATCTGTGAGAATATGGGACAGCGAGGGGCATCTCCACCTCTGGCTCTTGAGCAAGCCTCGGGAAGCAGGCATACACCCGCAACTACAGAATGTAAAAGGGCAACAATGAGTATGTTTTATTAGTAAAGTAAAATACAGATAAAGCAAAAATCAAAAAATAAGGTACAGTGTATTGTGCAGTGTGTGAAGTGTCTTGTGTAGTGTACAGCCAGTGTAAAGTAGATTGCGTGCATTGTGCAGTGTGTGCAGTGTATCGTGTAGTGTGTGCAGTGTACAGCCAGTGTAAAGAAGATTGCGTGTATGCAGTGTGTGTGGTGTGCAGATAGTGTAAAGCAGAATTGTAAAACAAAAAGGAAAAATGTACCTCCTAGGCTCGCCAGTAACCTCCTAGCAAATCTCCGCTGCGGCAGGATGAAGAGCTCATGTATCCGTAGAGCATGGCTAAGCCTGTGCCACTTCAGTCGTAGTGCCGAATCCTGGTCACGTCCACCAATGCACTCAGCAAGTATAGGGAAACAGTGTTCGCTCGGTCGGTGAAAAGAGTGGTCCCCAGCAAGAACATAATGAATCCTCGAGCATACTACTCCACCTCGTCGCGGGTCGTAGGTGCCTGTATCCGAAACTGGTCCTCGAACCAAGAATACCTCACGAACCGTGGCCGGGAGAGAGGTGGCCGAGCGCCAAGCAAGAATATCTGGATAGCATGCCACTCGCCCATGTTAGTGTCGAAGGGGATCAGATCACCTCCTACTCCGATGCTAGTGAGCATGGAGAAGTCGAAGGGAGTCATCGTCATCTCCCCCGTTGCGGAAAGGTGTGGAAGGAATCAGTGGTGTCCCACCACCTCTCCACCAGCGCGCCTAGAAGGGGCCTACTCACAGTGAGGCGCGTGCGTCCCATGCAGAAAATGCCGAAGCCGGCCTCGTCAATGATGTGGCGAACCTCGTCAGGCAACTCCATGTACCAACCTCGGGCAATGGTATTCCTATACCCCCGGAAGGCATGGGAATCTCCCTGTGTTCAAAAACAAATAGATGCGAAGCAGTGTCAGAAATACAGTGTTTGAATGCGTTCAAAATTGATAAAAATGCAATGTGTGTGCACGTGTTCGAGTTTACACAGATATCGTGTATGAGTGTGCTCACGGTGAACTAAGCATGTGATCTACAAGCGTGTTTAAGTTAATCAGTTAAAGGGCAGTATCAACTATCCAAGATATACGATCTACATTGCAGAAAGTAAAGAGGAAGGGTATACCTCAGTGGCGCCGTAAGAAAGGTGCGACTCCGGCTCGCGTAGCAGGAGCTCCAATGGCGTACCTCGTGTGTAGCTCCTGAACTGGTGGATGCTATCGGGAGGCAGTATGTGTATCGTGGGCCGATATGTCGCCGGGTCGAACTGTCGAACACTAAGTGGCAAGAGCTCGACCTCGGGATCCGTATCCATGTCTGGGGGAGTCCCACCCCGTGGAATATCATCTGCCATCTCGAGAAGAGTGTGAAACTGGTCGAGGGTATGGAAAGTGGGTAAAAATGCAAAAAGTCAACCGAAAGTCAACCCCGAGGGGTGAAAAATGGAAGAAAATGTCGAAGTGCGGAAGAAAGCATGGAAACCAAGGCTAACTCGGGGAAACAAACCCCAAGTGATGGAAATCGAGAATGTGGCACCAAAATCACATTTCGTTCGGTTCAAAGTGTTTCAAACGAAGAGGGTTTCGCGAATCGGAAGTTGCAGGAGGCTTGAAAACGGGAGAAAAGTACGGATCGAAGGGAGGAAAATGCCCTAGAGAGAGAAGGCAAGAGATTTTGGCTAAGGAGAAGTAAGGAAATAGGGCTTGGAACCCTATATTTAAAGACCCAAAGCAAATGGACAAAATTGCCCCGAATCTGCCACTTTTGGCCGATCGGCCAAATTGTTAGCCGATCGGCCAAATTGTTGGCCGATAATCTTTTTTTGTGGCCGATGGATGGCCAATGGCTTCCCCTTGTGGTCGATGCACCTCCAATGCCCTTGTTTGGGTCAGTTATGTTGATTGGTACCCTCATCTCTCAAGAAAGTGCAAGAAAATACACTTTTGAAGCTTAACCGGCCTTCGTGTTGACCTGTTGACCTCGAACCATGTCTTTCGTGTGTGGCACTTGATACGCACAAGATGTATCCTTTTTCGTATCCTTTTGTATATTGCAAGATTCAATAATTGCTTGAGAATTACTTTTGAATATCTTGCCTTACAAGTGTTTCGTCATACTTGTAAGGTGCGCATTTGTTATACATCTTTTTGCTCTTGCATTGAGCATGCCTCGTCTCGTTTTAAAGTCGCATCTCAACATCGTGAATAACATGCCCTTACCATGCTTACGTTGAATATGTGCCTCTCTTTGTTCTTGCATTGTCATGCACATTGCCTGCGTTGTCGCGCATGCTTTACTTACATGTGTTTATGGACTCCATGGTTTGCGTTGTCACGCATGCCTCTCTTGCATTGTTTTGCACTTGGCTTGTGTTGTCGCGCATGCCTTTCTTGCATTGTATATCCGCATTGTCACACACACTTACTTTGCATTGTCATGCATCCCCTTACTTGCGTTGTCAGGCATGCTTTACTTGCATTATCATGCTTGTTTTCATTGCATTGTTATGCACTCCTCGCTTGCGTTGTCACGCATGTTTTACTTGCATTGTCATGCACCTCCAGTTGCGTTGTCATGCACCTTTCACTTGCATTGCTATGCATGTTTCTATCGACATCACATGTGCATGTATTTATCTCATAATTGAAATGATATCTTGATCTAATGTTGAACATGTGCCTCTACTATATTGTACCTGTTGAATTTTTTTCTTTTGCAGGCACGATATTGTATGTACGGTTCATTCAAGAGAAGTTCCGGTTCAGTTTGACTGTAACCCTTCTCCACTCACGTGTGTCGCGTTTGGACGTACCTTTCTCCACTCGCGTGTGCTGTGTTTGGACGTATTCGCACTGTTTAGTGCTTCTCGCTTTCTTTCGCAACCCTTCTCCACTCGCGTGTGTCGCGTTTGGACGCATCTTTCTCCACTCGCGTGTGCCGTGTTTGGATGTATTCGCACTATTTAGTGCATCGCGTTTTCTTGCGCAACCCTTCTCTACTCGCGTTTGTCGCGTTTGGACGCATCTTTCTCCACTCGCGTGTGCCACGTTTGGATGTATTCGCACTATTTAGTGCATTGCGCTTTCTTGCGCAACCTTTCTTCACTCGCATGTGTCGCGTTTGGACGTACCTTTCTCCACTCGCATGTGTCGCGTTTGGGCGTACATTTCTCCACTCGCGTGTGCTGCGTTTGGACATACTCGCACTATCTAGTGCATCGCACTTTCTTGTGCAATCCCTTCTCCTCTTGCATGTGCTGCGTTAGGACGTCTTCGGTTTCGAACACTCGGAAGAGTTCCGGTGTTCACCCAATCCTTCTCCTCTCACACGTGTTGCGTTAGGACATCTTCGGTTTCGAACACTCGGATGAGTTCCGATGTTCATTCATACATTTTCTCCTCTCGCATGTGGTGCGTTAGGACATCTTCATTTTTCCAACACTCAGATGCGTTCCAGTGTTCAGTAATTCTTTTTCTCCTCTCGCGTATACCGCGTTTGGATGCTTTTCTCCTTTTGCGTTTGATACACTAGGAGGTGTTTCATTTGAGACTCTGGGTGTCCTCAGTAGTTACTTTTAGCCTTCTCCGTGTAAGACGCAGTGAGAGTTGTATAATTTTCTTACGTCCTTTCTGCATGAGATGTAGTTTGGGTTCGTGTTTACTTGCTTGTATAGCATTCGCTTAAAATGTTGTATTTATTTTGCATAATTGCTTCATCACAGCCTTCTTTGCATGATCATAAATTATGTTCAGCATCGTGCATGCCATTTGCATCTTGCCCCTGCCTGAGGGCGCATCTCTTTGCTATCTTGTATGCTTGTCTAAGTCTTCGGCCATGTCGAAAATAGGTCATCTCTGGGCTTTGACATTCACTCCCGTCATCTTATGACTTTCGAGTTCTGTCAAAGAGGGCCAACTGTAGACAACCCATTTTTGACCGTCCACAAGACTTGGACGTCATCGTTTGAAGACTCGGTGATCATCCATGCTCGTGTCCATTTTCAGTTCCCGAAGGTCTCAGCTGCACGCCTTGCCTTTGGATCTCTCAACTTGTTTGTTTCGTGCTTGGTTGTGGACCAAGGACTTGTGGTTTTTGCTTCTGAGGGAAGAGGGTGGCTTGTTGGCCATCCCTACAGCCCATCGGCGAAGGCATTGTGTCATTGGCCTTGTTTTGTTGCCATCGGCTATAAGTGGTGGCCAATCGGCACTCTTTTTGGACGATCAGCCATATTTCTTGGTCGAGACCTTTCCACCTGCTTTTGCAGATATTTTTGTGCCAGCTGTGACAGCCGGTGAGCACAGATCTCATCCTCCATACACGTGTATGAAGGGATTGAATCAAGACTCAAGCTTGTTCAACAGACCCCTCTCCCTCTCCAGAGGTTCTGAAATCTTGATATACAAAACATATATCACTCTCTCTCTCTCTCTATATATATTTGCACTTGTTTGTGCTCAAAAGTGTAATTTCTTCACACTTTTGCACTAAAGCACCTACTAGAACACCATCCTTTTGTTGCTGAGGTACTTTGGAACCGGTGTTAGTGTTTTTGGATTGGTTTCAGCTCAGAAAAGCTACTGGAGTTATGTTTTTGAAGGTGTTCTTCAAGGGTGAGTAAACTAGCCTTTAAACCCTTGTTTTGGTTTAAGCTTTTGGACCTATTTTCATGCTAATTTAATCATAACTTTCTACTATAAAAAGTTCTGATTTTGCATGCTTGTGATGTTTGTTTAAGGTCACTTTTGTGTTGGGGGAGGTCTACCCCCTCTTGGGCCTTGTTTGGCCTTGTTCATGTACCTTCTTTTTAAGCTATTGGGACCACCTTGTTTCGGCCTTCTCACCACTGAAACTCAGAGGATTTTCAGTGGTGGAAGTGGTGTTTTTGAGGTCCGAAATAGGAGAGGGTCATTCCCTCTCCTTGTGTCTTGTTTGCTTGTATTGATGGCTCATAAAAGTAACATGTTTGTTAAGCTTTTTTTGGCTCCATCTTAGCATGTATTAGACCTTATTTCAGCATGTTATACCTCTGTCTAAGGTTGGTTTGATAGCCACTTGCATGCACCATGCACTTGTAGTGCAATCCTCTCTATTGCCTTAACATGCATCTTGTGTTTGGATCATCATTCTTCCATGTTTTGGCTCAACTCAAAGAAACATTCCCTCATGTTTTACCATGCTTGAGCTTTGTTTGATGTTGTTTTTGTCATGAATGCGTTGCTTTGTATAGCCTTAGTGCATTCTAGCTTGTTAGCTTTGAGTTTCCAAGTCAGTAGCATGCATTGCTTGGACCATTTTCATGATTTGGCATCATTTCATATGTGATTTCAGTCCATATAGTGTGGTCATACACTTGTATTTGTCACTTTTTTGATGCTTTGGAGGTTTGGTTCTTTATGCCTTAAGAATGGGTCATTGTGTATGCCACCATGCTTAGGCTTTTGGGCTATCATTTCAATGCATTTTTGGTGTTATTTTGACATGCCATAACTCTGATTTGTGTTGGAATAGTCATCTCATGTTTCGCTTTGGGAGGTGCAGTGTAATCCTCTTGGTTGGCCTTATACGCGTCATGTTTTGCGCTTGCCATGCTAGCTTGTTTTGGCCTCATTCCATGCATGTTTTGGCCTTATTTTGACATGATCTAGGACTGTGTTGGTTGTTCTTGGCCCTTTGGGGCTTGACTCATGAGGCCTTGGTACGAGTTCCTTGGCCAGCCCTAAGCTTTGAACCTCCTAGCATGCTATGTTTATATTGTGTGCATGATTTGGCATCATTCATCACATGATATCAGAGCTTACTTCATTTCCACATTCTCATGTTTGTCACTCCTTGCTCATGTTTGAGAGTTGTGCTCCTATGCTTAACTGATAGACCATTGCATGTGCATGCATTTTTCTCACCTTTCATGCCATCGTTTCATCATTTTGGCCACTGATTTGGGCATGATTGAGGTCTGTCCATTTTAGTTTAAGTCCATTGGGCATGTGGTTTTTATGTTGTTGCATGCTTGTTCCATTGTATTGTTGTTGCATGCTTATTGGTTTGCATGTTGTTGCATGATCATGTTGCACAGTATAGTGTGTGTATGTCTTGCATTGTATTTGGGGTTTGTGCATGCCCGTCTAGCATTGGTTGCATTGCATTATGTTTGCATGCTCATGTTGCATTAGCATTCTTTTGCATGCCATTAGCCTTGTTAGGTTGTTCATCTTCCATTGCATTATGTATGCCATGTTACATTGCATTGTGCATGCTTGTTGTTGGCATTTTGTTTGGTTTGGGTGTTAAGCCAAACACGGGTAACGAGAGACGTTTCATACTTGAAGTGATGAAACGTGCCTCAATTCTCGGTCTCCAACCCTCTTGATCAAGCATGATAGAGGTTAAGGCAATTATGTGTTTTCGTGCATTCATTTGCCATTGATTTGTGCAACTCAGCCTCTTTGGCCATCATGCATCAAAATGCGTGATTGATGGCTCGAGAGCCGAGCACTACACTCCTTTGAGTTTGAACATGACAAGGGGTGTAGTTGCGCACACATTTTCTTGCAAATGTATTGCCATTCCTCTGTTTGTGCTCTGCCGAAGCAAAAATGAGAGTTTGTAGGAAGAGATGGCCGATTGGCTATCCAGTGCACCGATCGGCTATCAATAATTGGCCGATAGGCTTAAAAGTGGTCGATGACCTTTATCCCTTGGCTGATGGCCATAACTCTTGGCCGATGACCTCTCAGCATGTCCATGAGGTGGATTAGAAGTGTTTTGGAGATTTGTACAGTTTTCAGAAGTCAAAAACAGTGCAAACAGAGGCAACATGAGGCATGGCAACAGATTTCCGAGCGAAGCCAACTGAGCATGCATCTCTTCCATGCCCGCGAGGCCACTTCACTCCTGATTGATTAGTTTGAATGATTAGCCATTTGATTTGTTGTGTAATATTTAACCAGCTTAGTATAGCTATTCGTTTCAATTCGGCTGTGTAATAATTAAACTAGCTAATTTGTTTAATTAGTTAACGTGTTGTAATAATTAGCTTAGTGTTAGCTAGTTATTCATTTTGATTATGTAATGATTAGTCTAATTAGATTACTAAATTAATTAGAATAGCTTAGCGTAGCTAGCTTGTATTATTCATTCAGACCCTCCGTTGAGAGGGCGCATTATTGTAATAAGTGTGCGTGAGTGTGTGAATGTCTTCCAACCCCACGTCTTTCTCCCTTTTACTTAACCGCTTACGATGGTTAGTTCTAGGACATATTTCAATTAGCATCCTTATGCTTGCATGTTTGCATCCATTTATCTGTTTTGCATGCACCAGGCTCGGTGTATCATACTAACTACATTGTATTTAATACCAATTTGAATACATGTTATCAAGTGTTGTATTCACATGACATCTTAGAATAGCCGAGCCTATCTTAGTCGCATTTTGCATGTGTTGCATTAGGCATTGTTAACACGGTTAGGATCATGCATTGATTACTAACTAGCTATTGTTTTGGCTCGAAGTACTAGGTAAGCTTTTATGCTTTAGCATCTTGCATGTATGTAAGTGACTGCCATGATATCATGCTTGCCATGAGGCTAACTGCTTATGTGTTCAACTGCTTGAATGCCTGTGGATGAAGGTTCGATTGCTTGAATTGGAACAATTCATCAAAATGTGTGTTTTAAGCCCACTTGAGAGTGGCAAAATCATGTTTTCTAAGCCCACTTGAGGGTGTCAAATCCACGTCTTAGCCTACTTGCGAGTAGCACCTTCTAAACCATTTTCAAACAGACAAACATGAGATGTTTTGTTCCAGCTTAGGCAATTTAGTCTATACTTGTATGTTGTGCGCATCACGTAGTAATGATAGATTAATAAACCAGAATAAGAACACATGTGCTTTTAAAAACAAAATATCATGTTAGTAAAGGCCGATCTTTGATCGAGCGAGCGGGGGTGCTCATTGGATGACCTTCCCCTCTCGTACCCAAGTTCCCGAGCTGAGGCAACTTTGGTAATGATGAACACGTGGCCTTAGGTACGAGCCAGGGTTTCTTAAATTTTCCAAAACAAAACATTTAGGTGGCGACTCTGTATCTGGCAAAACAGTCCACGTTTGGCACTTTTTTAGAAAAATCAGTTTTCCAAAACGATTTGCCGAATTTGGACTCTTTGGTGATTTATCAGTCTTGCATTGCACTTTGCGAGATTAGATTCAGAACCGTGACATTGAGTCCGAATTGTAGTAGCCTAAGAACAAAATGGATTCCGCGCCTTCGTGCGCAGAGCCGGGACATTCGAGCACGTCTACAATGTGATTACCAGAACATCTGGTAGTATTGTACAGATGTGATTACCAGAACATTTGGTAGTATTATACTTTCTTAGTCTCATTATGTTGATAAGATACTTGAGAAATTTAGTAAATCGGGTAAAAGTGTGTCGAGGACACCGGTAAACTTGAGTCTATATTTGGCTGAGAATAATGATGAGAGTGCATTTCAACTAGAATATTCTCAGGTCATTGGAAGTTTAAAGTATCTAATGAGGTGTACAAGGCCATGTATAGCCTACTCATTAGACAGGCTAAATAGATACACGAGTAATCCCAATGCCTATCTTTAGAGGGCATTTGTGCATGTACTAAGGTACTTACAATGAAGTCGGGATTATAGGTTGCATTATCCCAAATATCCAATTGTACCAAAAGGGTACAGTGACATCACTTGGATATCTGATATAAAAACTACAAATCCATTAGTGGATTTATTTTTACTATTGGAGGTGTAACTGTGTCTTGGAAATCTTCCAAGAAGATGTGTATCACAAGATCAATGATGGAATCGGAGTTCAGTGATTTAGAAAAAGCTACTGAAGTAGCTGAATGGCTTTGCTGTTTTCTTTAAGATATTCCATGTTAATCGAAACTTGTGCTAGAAATTTTGTATACTTTGCAACAACCAATCAAGTATTGGTAGGGCACAAAGTAATACGTATAATGGAAGGTCTAGACAGTTTCGTCGAAGACATAATTCCATACGACAATTACTCTCTTGTGTTGTCAACATAGACTATGTAAAGTCTAAGGACAATATTGCGGATCCGCTAACCAAAGGGTTAAATCAAGAGTTAGTAAAAAGTCGTCATGAGGAATGGGGTTAAGGCCTTCAGCAAATGTTACCGGAACGGAAAACCCAACCTAGTTAACTGGTGATCCCAAGATTTAGGTTCAAAGGGACAACCTAATTGCATGTAATGGGTGAGTAACTGAAGAGGTAAATCCTCTTGCATATTCCTTCATACAGTGATACCCTGTCGAGTGGAAGGTTAAGCTGATGTTTTTATGACCTAAGTGCTGCGAATAATCAACCGTGGTGTAACGATATACCTTGTATAGGTCACCTATGTGAGTGCGACGTGGGGCTGCTTCTTTAAGAATTGGCCAGGACAAATTATGTAAAAATACTCACTGAACCAGGCTAGTGTTCCAAGACCAAATCAGACACACAGTGAGAACAAGAACAATGGTTAGAGTGACTCCTGTGTGAGGTCTATTATCTTGGTTTACACAAACGACAGAATAGTTCAATACATCACGTTCATTGGTCAGCCAGTAAATCCGATAGGCTTCACTACGAAAGGTTCAAAGCCAACCGCTACCTTTTTTGATGCAGGGTTATTCTGTGTGCTCTCTCTCCGAGCCTTTGTTGTTAAGCGTTTTCCGTTTTTCTTTATTCGGCAATTTTATACATGTGGGGGATTGTTGGAATATAATGATTTTTTGACAACTTAATTTAAAATTAAAGTGGGACCCAACCGTCGGTTGAGGTGGGTCTAAGTGGTTTTGTATTCTCTCAAGTGAGAAGATTACAATATAAAAATGATGGGCCAAAACCATTAAGTTGTGAATGAGAATTGTCTCATAAAGTTGGTATCAATAGAAGTTGGGCTTGGGCCTAGGCTCAGACTTGGACTTAGTTTTAGTCTTGGTCTGGACTGACCTAGGCTTGTGTATGTGTATGTGTTGGACTTAGTCTTGGGCATGGGCTAAATTGTGCTATGCTAGACTAGGCTTGTCCTGTGCATATGTTTTAGACTGGGTTTGGATCGGGTTGTGACTCAACACCCCGTATCCATTTTGTGACTCATCTAGTTGGATTATTTAAATAGCATTATATTTATTTATTTATTTATTTATTCAATCTTTGTAACTCTCATCTTTTGATGATAGAGTTGATGATCATGTTATGCACATGGGAGTTTTGCACCTTTGTAACTTTAGCTCTAATGGCTAGAGTTGGTAGCCATTGATGCTAAGTTTTATGGTTGCCTTCATGGCTAAGATCCCTTCCCTACAAGTATAAAAAGGGCATTTCCCCTCCAACTTTGAAAAAGAGTTTTTGAGAGTTTTTTGATGGAAAATGGAGATAGTGTTTTAAGATAAAAAAGTTTGAGATGATTTTTTATACCAAAGAAAAATTTTCCTATCTCTTTTGGTTTCTCACCAAATCTCACCCTTTTAGTGATAAACAAAACTTAAGTTTGGAGTGATTTGATTTTATCACCATTTCTATTCATTTTTCACAGTTATTCACCTCATTAATCATCCAAACAAGTGATCATTAATAAGGTAAGTAACCTAATTCTTTCTATTTTTTTTTTTAAAAAAGATTTCTCACCAAACCCCTTAATCCAAACCGAATGTTAATACCAAACCGAAAATAAAAATTATTCTGATTAGTGGAGGGTGGAAAGTAATTGATTTTACACTACCAAATTTCTCTTCAACCCAATTGACCATTCTAAAATTGAACAATTTTAGGTCTTGATATTCTATAGGATGTTAGTTGTTGTTAGTGAAGTTAGATTACAACTAAAAGAGTAGCCGCTGCTCCATCAGTTCGAACCCCTAATTTTTCCCTCACCACACCCTAAGGTGTAGCTACAAGACTATTGGGCCAAATCCAAGGTCTCTGATTGTTGGTTGTTAACATGTGGAAATATTGGATTGTTTATTTAATTATGCTTCTTAGAAGTTATTTATCTATACATGAAAGAGAAAAGAAAAAAAGGAACAAAATTGTAGAGAATTAATTTAATCTCAATAAAGAGATATTGGTTCAATTTTGCAATTAGAAATGCAGGAACAGTAATGTTTAAGTGATATTGTGGTACATTTAGCTCAATTTTTGTTTGATGTTATAAGTCTAAATTTTTGTGTAGTATTTTCTTTGTGCGTATATAAACAGCGATAATATATATATAACAATACTAGAATTTTAGGATAAATTACAAATACACTTCTTGAGATTTGATTAAAATACGAATCACTCGTGTGGTTGTGAAAATTATATTCTACCCCTTGAGGTTTCTAACTTCATAACAAATCGGCCTATTTTATTATCATGAAGTCAATTAATAGTTATTAATGATATTAGAAATATGTTTCAATTAATAATTCGGATAATTTTATTATTATATAAGAGATTAATTATGAATTTTACTTTTTTAGTTAATTCTGTTAAATAAATTTTTAACAATGGGTTATATATAATTTTTCAATTCACAAAGGCAATCTATAGTTTAAGTAAAGCTTAGGTGGAGTATTTGTAATTTATTCTTATTCTTATATTTTTGAATATTTATAATATTTTTTTAATTGATTTTATCTTTTAAATGGTGTATAAAAATATTAAAACTCCATATTAAGGTTCACTTAAGGTTTTGAATTTTATATTCATGGCCGGCCCCTAGCACATTGTAAATGATGACCATTTAAAGAGTTGAGAATTAATCATTGATATATCGTCATGGGTAGTTTTATATTAGAATCTAATAAAGCTTGAGTACTGAATCATCAAAGTCAATCAACAACCTCCCAATGTCAAAAACTAGTTCAATTTTTATTTAATATTATGATTCTAAATTTTTTTATAGTATTTTCTTTGTGCGTATATAAATAGTGAAAATATAAAACAACAATACTAAATTTCATCTTTTTAAATTTTAAAAAATATTTTTGTAATTCATTTTTTCTTTTTACATGGTGTATAAAAATGTTAAAGGCTCCATATCAAGGTTCACTCAGGGGACTCTAAATACAGGCCTCTTTTGGGAAGTGGGTTAAAAGTCACTTCCCAACTTATAACCCTTTTTGGATCATATCATTTCTCACATTTTCTACACATTTTTTCAAAAAAAGTCCAAAAAAATTAATTTTAACCAATTTCTCAAAACACTACAATACTCAGTGTTGACCATGACACATTGTCAATGATGACCATTAGAAGGGGAGAATCAATCAAAGATATGTCATCATATGTAGTTTTGGAGCAGTCTCCTCTTCAATTGGGTTTTTTTTATTGAAAGATGTTGTTGGGCCTTCATAGGCTTATTTATAGATACTCTGTGATAGGCTCACGAAGGCCCAACAACACCCTCTAATCTGATTTGGACTGCAGAAGAGCTTGCTACGGTAGTTTTATATTAGAATCATAGAAAATCAATAGCCTCCCGAACTACCACGTGTCTATACTCTTTCACCAATCATCATTCATTATACCATTTCATATTTCTCAATCATCCAACACAAAATCATAATACCCTACTTTCTCCACCAATCATAATATCATGAAATACCACGTGGTTATAGTTTGAGACTACCTAATTGTGGAGAAGTGGTTTGGAAATACTCTTCTGATCCTGAGAGACGCTCGTGATCCTCAGATAGACACCTGAAAAGAAATGAACACTCCGGTCGGGGGTGCCGGAATTAGCACTCCGACAGACAAGTCAGTCTCTACTCTCTCTGGGTTACTTGTATTTTAAGTTAAGCATACTAGTTCTCACATACCTTTCTTCAATTGTTATTCCTTTATTTATACTCATTTCTAGGGCCTCAGGGCCTGGTCCACTTTTCGCTCACTATCCGCTTATTTATTCGGCCCCATGGTTCAATAGTTACACGGCCTATTTATTGTATTCGGCCTCCTGACCGTGCAGGTTAGAGCCAAATAATGTCTATCTTCTAGAGCGTACGCTTCTGATTCAGCTATTTATTCGGCTCCCACAATTGCCCCCCAAACTCCCTATTGATGGCAGTTAATTGGTGTGTTTGGTTTCGAATTTGAAAAGTCAAAAGAAACATAAGTTAGGCGGCTTCACCTATCCCAATGTGAATGTCAGAACGCACACGCCTCTCGGTCATCATTATACATTCCCTCCTCATTCGTGTAACTTTTGCATTTATTATGATTTGAAACTCCAGTCTCTTCGAGTGCACACTTTTTTGAATATTTGAGCCTCCTGGATTGCTAGCCGGTATCTCTCATTTGTCTCGCGTCTTCTGCAACTTCTTCCCGTCTCTCCTTGTCTTTCGTAGGTTTTCTTCTCTTCTCTTTGTAATCCTATTTTCTGTGTTCATTTTTTATTTAGAATACCCTTGAGTCCTTACTAGAATGGCTAAGCATTTGAAAGACCTCCTTTCTGAGGGTCGTATTTCTGGGTTCCGACGACATTTTTCTATCCCTGATGATGTCCATTTATCTCTAGTGACGGACAATACTCTTGATATGGAGAGGGATGACCAAAATACAATTGTCTTTCCTCTCCTGTACATTGTGGAGGGTGGAGTTCGCTTTCCCCTACACCCAGTTCTTAGGGTCGTCCTCCGCCATTGGGTTCTAATTCCTTCCCAAACCAATGTGAATTTTTTTTTGAATTATAATGGGAATCGTAGAGCTGAACCGGCGCCTTAGGATCAACCTTGGCATTCCGGCGATTCAGTACTGCTACGCTTTAGCCAAATCCTTCGGTCGGCTCGGGCGCTACTTTCTTAGGACCAAGGACACCGACCATCACTTGGTAACCATGCTTGCCAGCTCTGGCAAACGAGTTGACGATGTAATGGTCAATGTCCGAGGCAACTGGGAATTTGGCAAAGGCGAAAATCGCTTAGACCCTATTCCCAGACAGAGGGGTGAACCAGGTTGCCGTGTAACTCCTTGTGTTTATTGATCTTTCTTTTATTCGACTTTTTCTCCAAGTCTAATCCTTTGTTTTTGCGAGCAATAAGTTGAAGAACATTCTGACCTCGGTTGACGATGCAGTCCTTGCGAAAATTAAGACTGCACTCGAGTATTTTGGCCATCCAAATGTACAGAAGCAAGGGAGAGCCGCCCATATACTCCTATGGTACGAGCCTACTTACACTACGTTCTCGGCCGCGGATGACATTCCGATCCCATCCGGCGAACAGCACCTTACGGCTCTTATATTCCCCAACTTCAAGACCCTTAGGTAAATTGGTTTCGAAGCTTTTGATTTGGAGCAAGACATAGAGCCAGCGGTCGAGGTAATTGCTGAACCAACGAGAGAGTTTGCTACGGAGGCCGAAGAGGTCGACAAGGCTATAAACTCAGCGTTCGAGGCAACCGGTCTTAACCAGCCTAACTCGCCGTCCACTTTGGGTCGGGCGAAGTTTTCCTTCGGAGATATTTTTACAAATTTTCGAGGCCTACCCGGTGCTTATTCTGAGTATATGGCTGGGGAAAATCTCACGCAGATGGCACGAAAGAGAAATGCCAAACGCATGGCCACCCGGCGGAAAGCCGAGGCCACCCGTTCTGGACTTGCCCCGATTGAATCTTCAAAACCCGTTATTGTAGAAGAAATGGCTCAAGTTGTTGTGGCCGAGACAGAGAAGGAAGCTGAACAGCAGATTCCAGAAGAACGGCCGATTCTAGAAGAGCGGGAAGAAAAACGTACCGCCGAGGGAGAGGCCGACTCAGAGGAGAGCCCCGCTAACAAATGGCCTCACTTAGAAGAGTCGGATGTGGTTCCTTTCGTTGTTCAACCAAAGATCAAAAACACATCGATCTCCTCTAACACATCTGCCTTGAAGGATCCAGCTATAGCGTTGAGCTTGGCTGCCTCAGTCTCGTTGCCGTCTGACAAGGCCACCTTTGGAGCAGAGCCGGATTTGGTAGCTATAGCATTAGCTACCCAGTCGGCCCTTCTAGTATGTGACTTGATCTTTTTTACTCCTTCTTTGGTTTGGTTTGCATACGATATTTCTTGGTATGTGATGATCCCAACTCCTTGTTTTGCAGACGGTTGGAAGGATAGCCGAACTAGGCCGCTGCCAGCACGATGCCACTGAAAGAATTGGCCGCTTGAAGTTAGAAGTTGAAGGTGAGAGGAGCAGGACTGAGTTCGAGGCGATGAGAGCCACAATGGAAAGTGCTCGAGCCGAAGCTGAGAAGGAGAGGGTTCGGACTGCTGACCAGCTCAGATCCGACGTCGAGGAGAGGGCAAACGTGAGCGAGGAATCACTCAAGTTAGCCAAGGAGGCGCTTGCCAAGGTAGAGGCCGAGTTAGAAGAGTTGAAGAAGGCCAAGGAAAAAGCCGACTCCGAGGCTTCTGCGGCGTTCGAGGCTGGAAAGAGCGCCGCCCTTTAGAACTACGTAGAAGAAGTCCGCAAATTCGAGAATCGGGGATTCAAGCATGGGTGGCTTAAAGCCCTTGCTGCCGCTAGAGTTACATTGGCGATGCCAATTCCATACGAGCAAGTGGACGTTGAGCCACTTGAGTCTGATCCTGAGGATTGATTTGGGAGACATTCTAGTTTTATTAAGTATTTTCAATTTCAATGTATGCTTTTGTTTAGTAGATTTCTGTTAGTTCAAGGTAATTTTCATGTATAAATTAGTTACTATCTGTGCTCAATTTATTAATGAAAATTTCCTTTTCATTTCACTATTAGTTGTACGCAGTTTTCGATATTAATGAAGAGTTTTGCTTTTCACTACTTTGGATAAAATGATTAATGTCTGTTGTGTTTGCTAACTATCGATCCAATAGGAAGTAGGATCAAGAGATGAGTAGATTAAATATCCCACTACATAGCTGCCGATTGGATAACAGTGTAACTTGGCAATTAATTTAACCTTAATTTATCTGAACAAGTAAATCGAATCAGGGCCCCGTTGTATCCCTTGCCCCAGCCAATGTATGAACTCTGGATGCCAAATAAGACTAGTTCATGGAGTGGCTGCGGCATAGTTTGATCGACATTGTGCTTAGGTATTTGGCCGATCAGATTAATAAATCTGATCTTACCCGACAATGTATGAACTCTGAGAGCCGAATAGGACTAGTTCATGGGTATTGTATTGATAAATCGATTCATGTAGCGGCTGGGATAGTCAAGCCGACTAGATTGATGAATCTGCCCTTGCCCCAGCTAGTTCATCAACATAGAATGCCAAATATCAAGAGCTTATGAAGTACTGATGAATCGATTCGTGGAGCAGCTGGGGCACTCAAGCCAACTAGATTGATGAATCTGCCCTTGGCCCAACTGGTTCATGAACATAGAACGCTGAATAACATGAACTTATGAATATTGTACTGATGAATCAATTCGTGGAGCGGCTGGGGCACTCAAGCTGACTAGATTGATGAATCTGCCCTTGCCCCAGCCGGTTCATGAACATAGAACGCCGAATAACATGAACTTATGAATATTGTACTGATGAATCGATTCATGGAGCTGCTGGGGCACTCAAGCCGACTAGATTGATGAATCTGCCCTTGCCCCAGCTGGTTCATGAACATAGAATGCCGAATAACATGAACTTATGAATATTGTACTGATGAATCGATTCGTGGAGCGGCTGGGGCACTCAAGCCGACTAGATTGATTAATTTGCCCTTGCCTTAGCTGGTTCATGAACATAGAACGCCGAATAACTGTGGTTGATGGGGTGATTGGGGCATATGACTCAGTCGGCGCCGGGCTATTGAGGTTTCAATATTAATGAGATTGCCTCGGAGGTACTGCCCTCGTAGGGAATAAATGGGCGTGTACTTCGTGAACGAAGGTCCTATTTATGTGCTCAGTCAGCAACTCAGTCCATCTCTTTGAGGAAGATTAAACAAGTGTGAATGTCGAATAGACTTTTTTTCGACAGCAGAGGGGAAGCGAGGATGCTAGCTGAGCTGGGAGGAGATATGAGCACACAGAAAGTAGGACTTCGAGGGATCGGAGAGACACCAATCTCCTTGTCGTTGAAGTAGGTCCCCTAGGAGGGACAAGCAGCCACAGGGTAAATCTCCTTAACCCTGTTCTGGAAGGGAATCCGACGCGAATCCATGCCCATTGAGTTTTGCGGTCTTCGTGGGGAATAGACCCATGACAGAGGCGGATTCGATCATTCGAGATCCAAATGTGGCAGTCGAGTTCGCTCAACAAAGTTTTCCACCCGAGGTCTAGCAGTCGATGGTAGGTCAGCAGGGCTTCGAAGTGTTTTGTGAAGGCGTTCACAGGGCGGTGAAGGGGCTGTACACCGCTTATGAAATCGGCATGCGTCTCTGCGCTGCTCGGCGCGATATAGAGCAGAGAGATGAACGTATTCGGAAGTTAGAAGCTTGCGCGGAGAAGGCCGAGCGTGAGCTAAGGAAAATCAAGTCCACTGAGTCTCAATCAGCCAGCCATCCCAACCCGGTTGTGGAAGAGAGGGTGACTCAAAGGTTGATAAGTGATGCTATTGCCGATCGGAACACGGCTAGCATGTTTGCGATTGAGACTGCGAGGGCCGCGGCCTATGAAAAAGGATTCCATGACGGCCGAAAGGTTGGAATTCAGAAGACTAAGGAGAAACTCACCGAAGAAGTTTGCCGATGTGAAAATCATGGGTTTAGGCACGGCTTGATCAAGGCACTTCAGGAAGCTGAGGCTCTCCAGGTAGCAGGTGTGAATTCGACGTTGCCGTTTTACCAATATAATTATTTCCCCTTCTCCGCTTTCGAAATTGAGAAGAGTGATGATGAGGGAGCCACCGAAGAGAATAAGACCTTGTAATGCTTATGTAAAAATTATGTATTTATTGGCTAATTGTAATAAAATGCTTAATTTTCAATTTGTAGCGTACTTTTTATTTATGTTAGTACACTTGATGCTAATCGTACTTTTTATAAAGCTGAGACACTTGATGCGACACTTAATTGGCCTAAAGGCGTAATGCGCCGATGGGGCTCCGAATCCGGAGGCTTTAGTTGGTCAATCGTGATATCCACGAAGGGTGCTCCGAATCCGGAGGCTTTAATCGGCCCAAAGGCGTCATGCGCCGATGGGGCTCCGAATCTAGAGACTTTAGTGGGCCAATCGTGATATCCACAAAAGGCGCTCTGAATCCGGAGGCTTTAATAGGCCCAAAGGCGTCATACGCCGATGGGGCTCCGAATCCGGAGACTTTAGTGGGCCAATCGTGATATCCACGAAGGGCGCTTCAAATCCGGAGGCTTTAATCGGCCCAAAGGTGTCATGCGCCGATGGGGCTCCGAATCCAGAGGCTTTCTTTGGCCAATCGTGATATCCACGAAGGGCGCTCCGAATTCGGAGGCTTAATTGGCCGAAAAACATCATACGCCGATGGGGCTTCGAATCCGGAGACTTATTTTGGCCAATCGTGATGTCCAGGAAGGGCGCTCCGAATCCGAAGGCTTAATCGGAACACTATTGAACTAGATTATGTAGTGAGTAAATAGGGATCTTTGCATTACAGAAAATGAGGTGTACATGGTGAACCGTTTAGAACAAGTATCATGCCCCATAAGTCGGGTCAATGATAAAATTTGCGTAAATGCGTGGAATTCCAAGGCCGTGGCAGACTCCTTCCGGACATGTCTTTGAGCCGATATGCCCCTACTCCTATGATCGAATCAATCTGATAGGGGCCATCCTTGTTAGGACCCAATTTTCCATCAACCGGTTTCTTGGTAGCTAGAAGTACCTTCTTTAGGACCAACTCTTCTGGTATATAGCAGCGCAGCTGAACACATTGATTATATGACTTGGCAAGCTGCTGCTGGTATCGCGCCATGGACGCAAGGGCACGGTCTCTTTGTTCTTCAATCAGAATCAAGTCCAAAGCCAGCATCATGTCATTTTAGCCCATATCAAAAACTTGAGATTTCAGGGTTGGGTGGCCGATCTCCAGGGGTATGATCGCCTGGGTTCAAAAGCATAGAGCAAATGGTGTTTCTCTAGTAGATCGCCTCGGCGCAGTTTGATGAGCCCATAATACACTCAGAAATTCTTCGACCTATCTGCCTTTAGCTTTCTCTAGCCTCTTCTTGATGCCATCCAAGATGGATTTATTAGAGTCTTCGGCTTGACCATTGCTTTGTCGGTAAGTCGTCGTAGAAAAGCAAGGCCGGATACCATGCTTGCGACACAGCCCTCGGTGGACGCCACAATCAAACTGGGTGCCATTGTCTGAGATAAGAGCTCTTGGAATGCCGAATCATGTTATGATATTTCTCCATACAAAGTGCTTAACATCAACATCTCGAATGTGGATTAATGCCTCCGCTTCAACCCATTTTGTGAAGTAATCTGTCGTGACGATCAAGTATCGCTTATTCCCTGGGGCCCTCGGCAATGGTCCTATGATATCAGGTCCCCACTGGGCGAACGGCCAGGGACTGGTAATGGGGCTTAACTCTTAGTAGGCAGATGGGTTAACAGGGAGAACTTCTGACACTGTTCACATTTCTTCACATAGCATTCGGCATCAGCTCTTATTGTCGGCCAGTAATACCACTGTGTTATAGCTCGATTGGCCAAAGAGCGCCCACCAGAATAGGCACCACAACTACCTTCACGTATTTCAGTCAAAAGCACTTCAACTTTGTCCGGTATGGACCAGAAAGGGATTTTTTATAAAGCTTTCCTTGTGGATCCAAATAGTATCGCAGGGCTTTATTTCACAGCTTGTGCGCTTCTTTTTTTGTCCGCTGGGAGCTGTTTGAAAAACAAGAATGCTACAATGGGGTCCATCCAACTCGGTCTTGGCTCTATGGCATTGACCTACATTTCTTTTGAAGGGCCGATGCTAGGCTCCGGGATGAAACCTACTTCGATGGTCCGTTTAATCTCTGAACTACTGGGCGGAGGCTAGGCAAGCTAGGGCGTCTGCATGTGTGTTCTGATCACATATTATCTCATTCAATTCATGATGGTTAAATTTGGCCAGCAAGGTGCTAGCCGATTTCATGTAAGCCGTCATACGGTCATTTTTGGCTGCGTACTCCCCCTTTAGCTGATTAATCACCAATTTTGAATCGTAAAATACCAGCAAACGCCAAGCACCCAGAAGGTGTGCATTCCTCAAACCGACCAGAAGGGCTGCGTATTCGGCCTCATTATTTGATGCTTCGAAGCCGAGTTTGACGGCCTACTCAATTATTGCGCCGTCGGGAGCCATGATTACTACTCTGGCTCTGCTGCCCCGTTGATTGGATGATCCATCACAGTACAACTGCCAAATGTCCCCAACATAAATTCTCCAGTTCGGCTTCGATCAAATTTCATCAGACTTGAAGTCGGCAAGACCCCCGGTGAATTCGGCAACAAAGTCGGCAAGCACCTGTCCCTTTATTAAGGTTCTAGGTAGAAACTGAATATCGTACTGGCTGAGTTCAAGAGCCCATTTTGAAACACGTCCTGATGCTTCTGCGCTACGTAATACTGATCGGAGGGGATAATCTGTTAGCACCCCAATGCTGTGCCCCTGGAAGTAATGCATCATCTTTCTTGCCGCCATGACCAGGGCTAGGATGAGTTTCTCCAGCAGAAGGAAGCATGTTTTGGCGTCAACCATTGCCTTGCTCACATAATACACTGGTCGTTGCTCCCCCAGTTCTTCCTTTATCAGTACGGTGCTGAAGGCCCGATCGGAAACTGCCAGATACAAAATGAGTGGATCACCGGCCGACAGTGTTGTCAAGAGTGGGACTGATCGAAGGTAGGTCTTGAGGCCGTTGAAAGTAATTTTTCACTCGGTGGACCATTCAAAAGCCTCGCCCTGCCATAGCGTATGAAAGAATTGTTGGCAGCGGTCCGTGGAACGACTGATGAACCTGTTGAGTGCGACAGCCATCCCAATTAACTTCTGAACTTCCTTGACCGATTGAGGGGAGCCGAGTTCTAGGATTGTTGTGATTTGCCTTGGGTTGGCTTTGATTCCTCGGTGGTTGATAATGTAACCCATGAATTTGCCAGAGCCGATCCCAAATGCACATTTGGAAGCGTTCAGCTTCATTCTATATTTACGTAGAATGCCGAATGTCTCTTCCAAATCGGCTATATGAATCTGCTCTTTCTTGGACTTGACCACCATATCGTCAATGTACACTTCCACACGGTGGCCGAGTTGTTCCTTAAACATGGCAGTGACCAGTCTTTGGTAGATTGCCCCTGCATTCTTCAGCCCAAAAGGCATAACCTTGTAGCAGTAGGTTCCTCTTGGGGTGAGGAATGTAGTTTTTTCTTGGTCCTCTGGATGCATGGCGATTTGATGGTAGCCTCTGTAAGCATCGAGAAAGCTCATACGATGATGGCATGCCGTCGCATCTACAAGTTGGTCAATTCCAGGTAGGGGAAAACAATCCTTGGGGCAAGCTTTGTTTAGGTCCGTGAAATCGACGCATACTCGCCAAGTCCCATTTTTCTTCTTCCCAACCACTGTATTAGAGAGCCATGTAGGGTAGGTCACTTGCCTGATTGCCCCGGCTTCAAGCAGCCTGTCAACCTCCTCAACAACGGCGGCAGTGTGCTCTGCGGCTGGCCGCCGGCTTTTTTGAATGATCGGCTTGCACTTAGGGTCAACATTCAAACGGTGCTGTGAAACGAACAGATCTATACCCGAAATCTCGTATGGAGTCCACGCAAAGACATCAAGGTTGCTGAGCAGGAAAGAAATTAGTTGTTGTGTATCGGCTTGATTCAGGGAGGCGCCGACCATGAAGAACTTGTTTAGGCTTCCGTCAATTTCAACTCGGTCTAGGCCTTTCGTGGCCTTTTCACTTGGGAGCTGTCCAATATCGTCGAGGCTCTCCCGATCCGGCACCTCAATGGAATTCACTTGCAACTCCTTTGGCATCTTTCTAGCGAGGAGATAACATGCTTGTGCTGATTTTTGGGAGCCACGGATTTGCTCAATCCCGCGTTCTATCGGGAAGCGTAGCAGCTGATGATACATACTCGGCACGGCCTGCATGGTGTGCAACCAAGTTCGTCCCATAATGATATTGTACGGCAATGGCAGCTTGACGGCCAAGAAATCTACATCCACTATTCGGGTGCCCGCTCGAACGAGTAGGGTGATTTTTCCCAACGAGTACTCTGGATTGGCGTTGAAGCCGAATAGTGGATAAGGGGCCGGGGAGAGATCCGATTCGGAGAAGCCTAATTTGGTGAATGTCTTGTAGTACATAACCTCCGATGTGATCCCCGGATCAATGAGTAAGGGCTCAACTATGAATCGGTTTACGCGTAACTCATTTACCAAGGGATCGATGTGGGGAAATGTCACTCCGGCCAAATCTGAATCATCAAAAGCAATGCTTGTAGCTTCATGGGGTCGTTTAGTCGGAGTGAGTTGACCTTGCGAGTCGGGATTCGACTGAATCGTATGCACCGCGGATGACATCGGCAGGCTATATATCATGTGGATCACACCGAGGGTAGGGGAATCCAGTCTTAAGGCTATTGTTTTGGTTGAGTTGCCTTTTCGGATGTACTGTTGTAGCCGACCATCTTGTACCAATTCCTCCAAGTGATCCTTCAATGCATAACAACTCTCAGTATCATGGCCATGGTCCTTGTGATACTCACACCGTCTATCCCGTCTTCTCGTGTCGGGAGGTCCCACCATTTTGGAAGGCTATTTGAAGAACGGAAGGTGTTGGACTTTGGACATAACTGTGCTGATCGGCTCTGTCAACTTCGTATATTTCTTGTCGGTGCACCTCGTGCGCCTGCTATCAACTTGCAGTTGTTCATTTGCTCAGTGGGAGCATTGGTCGCTTGATTGGCGAGAATCCCGTCTTTTGTCTCGTTTAGCCCGATGCCATGGTTCAGGGCTTTAAGGTGCTATAGAATTTATTGGTTGAGCAATTTCAGAAGGGGCCATCTTGTTGGCCATGTTTCCGGCTTTAACCCGTAAGGCGTCATCCTCCACTTTGCAGTATTCCTCAACTTTCTTCATCAATGGCCAGACTGTTTTGGAGGGCCTTCTAGTTAAGGAACTGCGGAGAGCACTGTCAGGATGCAAACCCATTTTGAAGGCGGTGATGGCCATGGAGTCGTTGCAGGCGTCGTCGACAAGACTAAAGCACTCCCAATAGCGCACCGAATACGCTCTTAGTGTTTCTTCTGGCTGGATCTGCATTGCCCAGAGAGAGTTGGCTTGTTTCGGCTGGACCTCGTTGGTGATGAATCTGGCCCTGAAGGATTTCTGTAATTGATGGAAGCTTTTAATCGAAGCCAGCTCCAGTTTATAATACCACCTGACAGCCAATGGTCCCAAACTGCTAGGAAATATGCGGCACATGAGGGCCTCATTGTCTGCATGTAATGTCATGGCTTGCTTGTAGTGACAGATGTGATTGGTGGGGTCTGATTTTCCATCATAGAGAGTGAACGACGGAGCTTTAAACTTTTTGGGCAGAACCGCCCTTGCAATCCATCGCACAAAGGGATCATGCTGGTCTTCCTCCTCTGAACTGTTTCTCCTGCGCTTATGCCTTATACGTGGACTCTCTTCAGAGGAACTAGAAGTCTCAGGTTGACCCTTCTTCTTGGGCTTCGGGGATAATGAGTCGGAGTCGCTATCCGTGTCTTGTTGTCAGGCTCGAGGTTGTCGACCACCTGCCCACAGAGGTCGTTCCGGATCTTAGCGTACAGCTTGTTTGGATTTTGCCACTTCCAAGGCCAAGTCCTGACGGAGACGTTCATTCATAGCAATCATGTTCTCCAATCTCTGTTCGTTTTGCTTCGCTTGTTCCATGATCGCTTGCATTGCCTCATGCTTTGAAGTCGAGGGTGAAGTGAAGTTCAAAGCGCGTTTTGCGGGGATAGTCTCCGGTCCAAGCATGTTTGTTGGAGTGAGGTCGTCTCTCTGTGTGGTTTCATCAGTGACTATCGGAGGGTCTTCTGTTACGCCCGCCGTGGATGTATTTGAGTATTGCCACATACAGCGGCAATTGTGGAGAAGTGGTTTGGAAATACTCTTATGATCTTGGGAGACACTCATGATCCTCAGATAGACACCTGAAAAGAAATGAACACTCCGGTCGGGGGTGCCAGAATTAGCACTCCAACGGACAAGTCAGTCTCTACTCTCTCTGGGTTACTTGTATTTTAAGTTAAGCATACTAGTTCTCACATACCTTTCTTCGACTGTTGTTCCTTTATTTATACTCATTTCCAGGGCCTCGGGGCCTGGTCCACTTTTCGCTCACTATCCGCTTATTTATTCGGCCCCATGGTTCAATAGTTACTCGACCTATTTATTGTATTCGGCCTCCTGATCGTGCAGGTTAGAGCCGAATAATGTCTATCTTCTAGAGCGTACGCTTCTGATTCTGCTATTTATTCGGCTCCCACACCAATAATCACCCATATATGGAGAAGCTCGCACCTAATTTGTCTTGTAGAGTGGGTCAATGTTATTTTTCAAAGGAGTTAATAATGAATGCATAAACAGATATAGAATTTTTTTCTTTTTAAATTTTTAAAATATGTTTTTAATTGATTTTATGCTTTTAGATAGTGTATAAAAATATTAAGACTCCATATTAAGGTTCACTTAGGATTTTGAATATTGTATTCAAGGCCGGCCCCTAGCACATTGTAAATGATGACCATTTAAAGAGTTGAGAATTAATCATAGATATGCCGTCATGGATAGTTGTATATTAGAATCCAATAAAGCTTGAGTGATGAATTATCAAAGTCAGTCAACAACCTCCCAATGTCAGAAACTAGGTCAATTTTTATTTAATATTATAACTCTAAGTTTTTGTATAGTATTTTGTTTGTGCATGTATAAATAGTGAAAATAGAAAACAACAATACTAATCTTTTTAAATTTAAAAAATATTTGTGTAATTGATTTTTTGTTTTTAAATGGTGTATAAAAGTGTTAAAGACTCCATATTAAGGTTCACTTAAGGGACTCTAAATACAGTATTCAGGGTTGACTATGACATCTTGTAAATGATGACCATTAAAAGGGGAGAATCAATCAAAGATATGTCATCATAGGTAGTTTTAGACAGTCTCCGCTTCAATTGGATTTTTTTTTTTATTGAAGGATGTTGCTAGGCCTTTCTAGGCTCATCATGGAACCTGTATCGATGATTCGAACCATTCACTATGTAAGGTTCGCGGAGTAATATATCCTTGTAAAACATTAAATTGATCGAATATCAATAGATACTTGATTGGATAATATTTTTGTCGACAATTTATTTTAAAAATCATATTTACCGCTGACACTTATGTAATCCAATGAACGTGATTTTTTTACAAGAAATAAGTTCTTAACGAGCCCTACATATTGAACGATACTCCGTGATGGGCCCACAGAGGCCCAACAACACCTCCAGTCCGATTTGGACTGGAGAGGAGCCTACTACATTAGTTTTATATTAGAATCATAGAAAATTAATAGCCTCCCAAATTATCACGTGTCTACACTCCTTCACCAATTATCATTCACTAAACCCCCTCATGTTTCTCAATTATCCAATACAAAATCATAGTGCTCTACTTTCTCCACCAATCATAATATCATGAAATGCTATGTGGCCATAGTATGAGACTACACGATAATCACTCATATGTGGAGAAGCTTGCACCTAATTTGTCATGTAGAGTGGGCCAATGTTATTTTTTAGAGGAGCTAATAATGAATGCATAAACAGATATAGAATTCTTATCTTTTTTAATTTTTATAATATGTTTTTAATTGATTTTGTCTTTTTACATGGTGTATAAAATTATTAAGACTCCATATTAAGGTTCACTTAGGATTTTGAATCTTGTATTAAAGGCCGGCCCCTAACACATTGTAAATGACGACCATTTAAGGAGTTGAGAATAAGATTTGTCGTCATGGGTAGGTTTATATTAGAATCCAATAAAGCTTGAGTAATGAATTATGAAGGTCAGTCAACGACCTCCCAATGTCAGAAGCTAGTTCAATTTTTATTTAATATTATAATTCTAAGTTTTTGTATAGTATTTTCTTTGTGCGTGTATATATAGTGAAAATATAAAACAACAATACTAAATTTCATCTTTTTAAATTTAAAATATATTTGTGTCACTACAACAAAAACATACTTTAGTGGCACTACACTAGTGACATATTTTTAGAAAATGCCGCAAAAAATGATATTTAGTGGCACGTTTTTGAAAAATGCCACAAAACGACAAACATAAAAGGCTCTAGTGACATTTCAATGAACAAGTGTCACAAAACTACAGCAAAAACATACTTTAGTGGCACTACACTAGTAGCATATTTTTAGAAAATGCCACAAAAATGATATTTAGTGACACGTTTTTAAAAAATGCCACAAAACGACAAACATAAAAGGCTCTAGTGACATTTCAATGAACAAGTGTCATAAAACTACAACAAAAACACACTTTAGTGACACTATACTAGTGACATGTTTTTAGAAAATGCCACAAAAATAATATTTGGTGACACATTTAGATAAATGCCACAAAGCCACAAACATATAAGGCCCTAGTGGTATTTCAATAAAGAAATGTCACATCAATTTTATGTCATTTTATAAAATAATGACACAAAAAATTATGTTCGTGACATTTACCAACAGATGCCACTAAACTTTAGTAGTAATGGCATTTTTTAAAAAATGTCAGGATACTAGGTAGGTGCAAATTACTTTTTATGGCACTTAGGTAAAAAGTTTCATAAACAAATATTTTATAGTATTTTGAGAAATGCCACTAAGTCAAAAACTTTCCAAGCTTATAATGGCATTTTTGAAAAAGTAAAAAATGCCAATATATTTTTAAAATTTTTAGAATGTAGTAAATGATTAAAAATAAATAAATTAAACTCGATATACTCTACAGGAAAAAGCATATTCAGCGACTAAATTTCCTGACCAAAAAAAATTTGGTCGCTGAAAGTATAGCTTTCAGCAACCAAAACAGCATTAATAGCCAAAAGTAAAGCTTTTTGGCGACTAAACAATTTAGTAGCCAAAGGTCTACAATTGGCGACCAAAACTAAGTTTGGTCGCTGATTATATGTGTTTTACTGACAAAAAAAATTTTAGTAACCCAAAGTAAAACTTTTTGGCGACTAAAAAAATTCAGTAGCCAAAAGTCTATAATTGGCGACTAAAAATAAGTTTGGTCACTGATTATATGGGCTTTACCGACTAAAAAAATTTTAGTTGCCAAAAGTAAAGTTTTTTGGTGACTAAAAAAAATTTAGTAGCCAAAAGTCTACAATTGGCGACTAAAAAATAAGTTTAGTCACCAAAAGTGGTTATTTTTAGCGTGGGAGAACTAAAATCCTAAGGCGGGAATTAAATTTTTTGGCGACCAAAATTTTGGTAACTGAAAGTGCATCTTCAGTGACCAAATCCGATTTTGGTCAGCAAAAGTTAAGTTTTTTAGCAACTAAAAAACAATTAGTAGCCAAAAGTATAAAATTGGCGACTAAAAAATATTTTTAGTCGCCAAAAGTGGTCTTTTTTTATTTTACTAGTAAAATAGTTTATTTTACATAAATTATGTTCAATAAAATAATTATGTTTATACATATACTTTTATATTAATATAGATGTATGTACTATATAAATAATATATGTTGCATATATAATCATATGGTGCTATAGAGGTGTAGTGGGAAGAGTGTGGTGTATAAGGTTTATGGTGCGGGAGGTTGGCGGTTCGAGTCTCTGCAAGAGCGGATCAAATTGTTCTACAACAAATTATTGTCACGAATGGCACTTGATAGTGTCACGAATAGTGCCTACCATGACATTAAAGTGTCACTGAAAGGTTTTAGTCTTGATGGTGTAATGACACTTGTAAGTGTCACTAACTCTTTTTTTAATGGCGCTTAATAATGCCACAAATAATATCTACCATGATATTAAAATGTCATTGAAATTTTTTAGCCATGATGGTGCAATGGCACTTGTAAGTATCTACCATGGCACTCGTATCTACCGTGGCACCGATAGAAGTGGCACTTGTTCAAAATGCCACAAGACCAAAAATGTCATTAAAAGAATAGTTTTGTGACACTTTCAAATGTCACTAAACTAAGAAAATGTTGTAGTGTGTAATTGATTTTTTCTTTTTAAGTGGTGTATAAAAGTGTTAAAGACTTCATATTAAGGTTCACTTAAAGGTCTCGTTTGATATGCCAAAGTTTTAATATAAAACCTAAAAAGTTGTCAAAAAAATTAAAAAAAATTTATAACTTATACCAAAAAGTAAAGTTTCTTTTTTCTTTCTATTTTGTACATTTTTTCGTAAAAAATTAAAAAAAAATTTCAAACAAACTGAATTTTTTTTACCTTATATTTGAACTAAAAAATTAAAAAATTATTGAAATAATATCTTTCCAAACGAGAGTTAAATACAGTATTCATGGTTGACTCTGAACATTGTAAATGATGACAATTAGAAGTGGAGAATCAATCAAGGATATGTCATCATAGGTAGTTTCGGAGCAGTCTCTCTTCAATTGTTTTTTTCTTTTTCTTTTTTCAATTGAAGGATGTTGTTGGGCCTTTGTAGGCTCATCATGGAACAAGCATCAATGATCTGAACCGTTCACTATGTAATGTTTATTGAGTAATTCATCCCTTTAAAAAATTACATTAATCGAATATCAATAGATACTTGATCGGATAATATTTGTGTCAACAATTTATTTAAAAAATCATATTTACCATTAACACAAATGTATATATATCGATATCTGATTAACGTGATTTTTTACAGGCAAGAAGTACTCGACGAGTCCTACATATTGAATGATATTCCATGATGGACCTACGGAGGCTCAACAGCACCCTCCAGTTTGATTTGAACTTGAGAGGAGCCTGCTCCGGTAGTTTTATATTAGAATCATAAAAACTCAACAGCCTCCCGAACTACCACGTGTCTACACTTCTTCACCAATTATCACTCATTATACCTCTTATCTTTTTCAATCATCCAACATAAAATTATAATATCCCACATTTTCCTCCAATTATAATATCATGAAATACCACGTGGTCATAGTATGAGACTATCCAATAATCACTCATTTATGGAAAAGTTTGTACCTAATTTGTCATGTAGAGTGGGTCAATGCCATTTTCCAGAGGAGTTAATAAATGCATAAACAGATATAGACTACTTATCCAACAATTGCCATTGCACTACTGATTGACAATTTCCTCTTATGTATTTCACGAAAAAAATTGACAAATAAATTAATTTTTGATATAAGAAAAATTATTTAACATGGCATGACAATGGCATTTTCGTATAAGAATTATGCAAAATCTCTCGATTCATTACTTGGTCAAGTTAAACAAGGTTTAACAAAGACTTGCAAGAGTGAGATGCATGGTTCAAAATAATAATAATAATAATAATAAACATAATTAAGGTCATGGCACATTGGCAAGAGTTTTCTAATACTTTAAGGTGGTGATAAATATGAGAAATTTGAATTGAATGACATTTAACTAAAACTAAGCTCATTGTCTCTGTTGTAGGCCACAATCAGAAAAATATTCCATTAAACTTTTAACTATATTTAACAAAGATTATAATTTTAAGGGTTAAGTACATTAACAGTCTCTATAGTTTGGAATTTGTATCATTTTGATCCCTGACATTTCAATTGTGATACATCTGACCCTGGATTTTGAATCGTGTTCTAAATAAAGACAATTGAAGATATCATTGCTTAATTTCAAGGGTAAAATCGTCAATTTGATAAAATATAAATTAATTTGACAACAATAAATGTCAAAAAAATATTTTTGAATTTTAAAAAAAAATTTCACCCATTAAAGATAAAATTTTGTAAAATTGATAAATTTTTTAGATATTTATTTCTTTAGTTATTTTACCAAAGTAATTTTTATTATGTGTTTGGATGATAATCATGTAATGGGTGGTTGTTTTTATTTTCATTAAATTAGTTTCTATTTTTTCAAAAGTCAAATATGGCGACAAGTTTGATATCATTATTAAACCAATACATTAAATTAAAAAATCCAAAACTACAAATATTTCATATATTAAATATATCGATTACACATTAAAATCTTAACAACCACCCATTACATGATCATCATCTAAACACATAATAAAAATTAATTTGGCAAAATAAATAAACAAATAAATGTCTAAAAGATTTATCAATTTTACATAATTTTATCTTTTGTAGGTAGAAATAATTTTTAAAAATTTAAAAATATTTTTTTAATATTTATTTTTGTCAAATTTGTTTATATTTTATCAAATTGACTATTTTTCCCTTCAAATTAAGCAATGGTATCTTCAATTATCCTTATTTGGAACATGATTCAAAATATAAAGTCAAATGTGTCACAATTGAAAAGTCAATGACCAAAATGATACGAGTCCTAAACTATAAGGGTTGCTGGTGTAATTCACTCTAATTTAGAAAAGAAAAAGAAAAAAGATATTAAATTTATTCTGCAGATGATACTACAATCAATGCATTGTTTTATAGTCTTAACACTAAAGATTTCAGTCAAACCCAACCAGATTCAACAGACATGTTAATTGTAAGATGCACTACAAGAAATTACACTTTTGGCGACTATTTTTGGCGACGACGTCAATTTTTCATAGCTAAAAGTATATTTTTGGCAACACAACGATGAATTTCGTTGGTAAAAGTAGTCCTTTAGCGACGCAATTTACTACCGTCGCTAAAAAGCTATAACATTCACTAAGCGCCAAAATTATTGATTGGCGCCAAAATTTCAAAAATTTTAGCTACGAGGCTTATTTTTTAGCAACACAATGAGCGTTGCTATTAGTGTGCTTACTTTTGGCGACGACAAGTTGGCGTAGGCAAAGAGTTAAACGTTTAACGATGATAACGCTATTCGTTGGTAAAAGTTTTGCTAGTAAAATGAAATGATTTAGTGGTTTGTGTTTTTATTATAACTTTTGAAAGAGTTTTAAATATTCTAGTTAAAATTGAAGTGATCATTGAATTAGATCACAAAATGAACCCATCAAACCCAATCATATTCTTAAATTGAGATGGCTAATTCGATATAATTTAAACTTTTCCAAAGAATGTGGTTAGGTTATCAATTTCAATATATTTGGTTTTATTTCCAGAAACTAGTTTCAAATTTTCTTTTTCTAAAACTAAAAAAAAAAAAAATTTGGGTGAAAAAATAAAAATTACTCATTACACTACTAGAAAAATGGGTATATGACATGGAACCTTTTGCGACAGCATAATTATTCGTCGCAAAAAGTAACTTTTTGCAACGATTAATATCTTATCGCCAATAGTCCACTTTTTACGACGGCAATTACTGAATCAAAAAGAGAAAAAAAAAAAAGGTAGTTTTTTTTTTTTTTTTTTTGGCCATAGCCTTTGTTGTGCGGTCGCTAATAGAAACAAAAAATAATAAATAAATAAACCCTCCTTTTTGTCAAGCCCTTGGCGCCCAAAATCCCCAAATTTTATGATATCTTGGTGCCTCTAATTTTTCTTTTCATTTTCACGCTCAACTCTCTCTCTCTCTCTCTCTCTCTCTCTCTCTCCATCTGCATTTTTTATCTTTGTGCGACTCAGAATCACTCCCATCCCACCGGCAAGGGCTCAAATATGTAGAGCATCAATGTCGAAGCCACCGTTGCTCATCTTAGTGTCGCACAGGACCACATAGTGTCTGTCAATCGTCCATCGTCGCACATCATCGCATGGCCACCGCCGCTCACCATTGCCTTGACGACCACTACCGCCATTGATGTCACCACCGCAAACCAGCAACCATTCTCTTCTTATCTCACATTACGATCCACCATTGGAGCACTACCCCCAAGTATGTCCTTCATATTTCGCTCTCTCTCTCTCTCTCTCTCTCTCTCTCTCTGTATCTTTGTATCTCTATTTCTATTCCCCCAATTTCATCCTCTAGGGTTTTTTTCGCATACCTTCAAGCAAACCCACCTCCAAATCGACCCACCCACTTTCACACCTGCACTTTCTGCTTCAGCAATCTGATTGTGGATGTCTCTTCTCTTATTACTAGTGATTATTAGTTGTCCATAGTGCAAATTCCAATCTCCGACCTCAATATTTTCTCGCCACTATATCTCTGTTTTGAACAACACCTCATGATCTGGATCCCCTATTCGATTGCCTCCAATCATACATGATTTTCTCGAGCCTCGCATTCTCAATGTTAGGTAATTAAAGTAATGTTGTGCTTGATTTCATTTGTATTTTGTTGTTATAAATTCGATTCTAGTTAGCTTTTTTGTTTCATTATTGGCTAATTAGAAGTGTTATGATCTAACTAGACAAAAGATAAAGTTCTATTCTAGTTAGCATTTTTTGTTTAATTCTTTGTTTGATAGTTAGATGAAGTCTTATGATCTAATTAGACAAATTGACGCGTTTTCGTTTCATGTTGATATATGCATCTTAGTCCAGATTCAAAGATAATTCGATTCTAGTTTTTTTTGTATTTATTTTTTAATTCTCTGCTAATTAGTTTTTGTTTGATCGATAGATGAGAAGTGTTGTGATTTAATTAGACAAATTGTTGTGCATTCGTTTCATGTTGATACATGCATCTTAGTTCAAATTCAATCTGCTTTCGCACCTTTGTTAGATCTTATTATTATTATTATTATTATTATTATTATTATTATTATTTTTTATTTATTTATTTATTTATTTTTATTATTATTATTTTTTTATATAGCTTTTCTGGAAACCTCAGTCACTTTCAATGTGAAATTGCAATGCCGGTATGTACGCTGCATTTTGATAAATTAAGGTCTGTCATCAACCTCCATGACTCTGTCGATTTCGTGTGATTATAATATATATATTTTTTGTTATTTAAGGTGTTTAAATTCATTTAATTTGATCATCTTTCATTTATTTCTTTAGCACACTTTGATGAGAATTTGGGATTAGGTTTTGGTCAGAGCAAAGTTTTTCTCGCATTCTGTTCTTTAATAGGCTTTTTTGGTACTTGGAAAGAAATTAACCTTTTCCTTTTCTTTTCTGCTTTTGGTTTACTTTTCCCGTCTGTTTGGTTATTCGATTATTTTCATTGAACAAATAAAATTAACAGTAATAAATCTAAATACCTAGTTGATAAAGGGTACAAACTATATAAATTACATCTTGAATTAAAGAATTTCCATTACAATAGGGACAATTTGAAAGGGCATACTCAGTTACATAGGCTTAATGCTTTTTTATTGCATTTATTGAACTGAACCGAACCAAAACTACTTTCTATGCTTTGGTTTTGGTCCGATTTCACAGGTTGACGGTTCGATTATAGTTCTAATTTTTTTGAAACTGTAAAAAACGGTTCTGCTTCTGGTTTACTTTAAAATGGACCAATTCGATCTGTGTACACCCCTATTGTTAACTGTAAACAAGTACATATGTTCAACCTTAGATTCCAAACCAAAAATGCTATGTATTATGAAAATTTATTCTTAATTTTATTTCAAAAGTGAGTATGTGGTGTAAATTTGAAATTATTAAGATGTGAATATAAATTATTGATTATATTTTCTCAGTAATATTTTTTGAATATCTAGTACTTCTGCATTATTAGGTGTCTCTTAAGTTTAAATTTGAATTTGAAGGCCAGTAAGACCTATCATAAGTCTTATTTTAACAATTTAAACAGTTCATTTTGTAGAGGGCATTTTATGTATAATCATAGTAAATTTCATTTTATAATGTTTATCTTTAAAAAGTTAATGGTCTATCTTAAATAATTTATTCATCGTTCATTTTTTTCAAAGATAAGTATGACAAAAAAAAAAAAAAAACGTTACAATTATCAAATTAAAATTTTTTTTTCTATAAATGATATAGATGGAGAGATTTACAAAATAAAAATTTGAATTATCAAAACGAGACTGATAATGACATCTTTAAATGAGAAGTTATTGGTTAGTCTAGAGGTAGCGCCGCGTGGAGGTCTACATAATTGTAATTGATAAAAGAGATGAAGTCTATGATTTTATATTGAGTGATTGAGAAATATAAAGAGATATAGAAATTTATGATTAGCCTAGGACATAGTCACGTCATGCCCCAGAATCAACAAACAATTTTTCCCTTTAAATTATCTCAAGTTTAAGTTTGAAATTAAAAGAAACCTAATCAATTGCTACATTGGGAGCAGAGTTCCACAACGAGCAAACCAATGCCCAAGCGTACCAAATTTATGCTCCCCTCCCCGCCCCCCCCACCTTAGAAGAATGCTTGACCTAGAACGGCCTCTCTCCCACTCCCCCATTCAGCAAACCCTCTTACGATTAGGGTTCTTAGTCCCCCGAATATGGTAAGCTCTTGATCTCTCTATACATATAAATATATATATATATCGATTTCTATGTTATTTGTTTATTAAAGTTTGATTTCTTTTTAGAAGCATTGTTTTCTCATGAATTTTCTTTCTTCGCAGGCTGATTCTCCTCGAAAACGGTAATACACTCCTACTCTTACCCATGTACATGAATTTTTCGTATATGATTTGTTGGGACTTTTGATTCATGGACATGATCTTGCCTCTCTTTAATTGAAGATTGATTTTTTTAAATATATTTATATATATTTCTCTTCATTTCTCATACAGAGAACAACGGTTTAAGGCTGGCGATATGACATTCACGACATTTGAAGGACTTCTAGGTTCTGCTAACTATATTTTAAGAGGAATGCAATGAAAATGATCTATTTTCGGTATATTTGGGTTGTTTTGTTTTTTCTAATAAACAATTTAGAATTGAGAAAAAGCTTGAAATCCCTAAAATCTCAACCTTAAATTTACCACAATGATGTGGATTGCTACATGGATTCTGTCGATTCCTGTAAAATTAAATACCTTTGTCAGAATGCCTGCCACGTAATTGTGGGTGACTTTATGGGTCTCAAGCAAGACTCTTGATTTATCTATGTTTTGGGTGATGGGGCATTTGAACATTTCTCTAATATGTGCTTGTGCGGACTATCAGATATAGGGGGCTCCCCTAAAAAAAGGGCCCCTATTCTAAGTGAAGTAGCATAAGTGTTTTCTTTTTTTTTTTTGAATGTTGTTGATCCTTGTGCTGGATTTCAACTTAGAGATCGAATGTTTAAATTTGTTGCTTCTTATTTATTGTGGCATAGGAATAGGAAAAAAAAAGTTTTGGTTTCTACTTGGCGTGCTTGAAGCCTTAATTTTGTTGCTATTCTCTTTGAAGAGAGTGTATGTGTTTGTTTGCTTGTGTGGGGTTTCGAGATTTGTTCTTTCATTTGAGCTATGTTACACAGACTCGGGTGCTAGTATCAGGTGCTGGTGCGTATCTAAGGGTCAGACACTTCAAAATTAAAAATGAAGGATACGCGGATACGGATCCAAATTTGGATACGGATACGGATACGGGGGTACGTCAAATAATTATTTCTTAAATATATATTTTTATACACATGAATTAAATATATATATTTTTGATAAACATCAGTTAAAAAGTTGATCCAATAATTTTTTTTATATATAATTTATGGACCAAACATATAAATTAACTACATAACAGCCTTTATTGACCAAAATTTTAATAGGCCCAAAGTTTTACTTATCTGCCTCAGCCCAATTGTTTTAAAAAAAAAAATTTATAAAAAGAATAAAATGGAAATATGAAATAAAATAAATAAAGAATAAGAGAGGAGAGAGAGAGGGGCAGATCAAAAGCAGATCTGGATTAGAAGAGAAAGGCAGATCTGGAATAGAAGAGAAAGGCAGCGAGCAAGAGAGAGAGAGAGAGAGAGAGAGAGAGACGTGACAGAGAAAGATAGAGGGGGTTACAGTCGTGCTCGTCAAAGACGAAGACAAAGACGAAGTCGGCCCTTTCGAACACGAAGACGAAGGACACGAGCAGGGGGATCGAAGTCGGCGATAGAGGGATCGATGTGTTGCCCTTTCGAAGTCGGCGACAGGTTCTCTCCTTACTCTCTTCTCTTTCGTTTCTTCTCCCATATCCATTTGTACAAAGCCGTATCCCGACCGTATCCCGCACCCGTACCCGTGTCATGTTGTGTCATGTCGACACGGGTACCTCCCAAAAAACGAAGAGTCCGTGTAACGTAGCATTTGAAGAAAGATTGATAGGTTGTGTGGACATATGCTGGGAACTCGGTTTTTGGAACTCGGTTATTTGAGGGATCAAAAACTTAGGATAGTGACATGCTTTTTTTACTATTTTTTCATCCTTGCTTGGAAAAAATAGATAAATAATATGGAACCATCAAATCCTGCATGACTACATGTGTCATTTAGTGAACAACTATATTGTTTGGGTCTAGAGATATATGAAGCAAAGGAAACCTTGGTTCCTAATGATTAGTTGGTGTTAAGACACGAAGGTCGCAGTTAAAAGTGCAAGTGTTTCAGCTTTGTAAATGCAGGGTTTTTTTTTTTTTTTTTTTTTGCTTTTAAAAAGTTAGCCAACTCTCTAGGTGCAGTCCAATTTCTTTGTCAAAACAGTAAAAATATTAGTTATGGCATTTGCTTTGGTGAGTGAATTAGCATAGGATTTGATGAAACATTGCTTGTTCATTTCAATCTCTTGCTTATTCTATTAGTTCATATGTACAAGGAAACTGCCTAATCTGAAGATGCAGTTTATTTCTTCTTTTTATCCAGTTGTATGTTGATACTGGCTTGTTTACATATTTTTGTTCCATTACTTCACTACAACTGTTCTGTTCTTAAACATGATTTCTATCCCAGATATATTACTTACTCAAAGGAGGAGGAAGCGGTTCGATGTATGCAATCAGTGCATGGGTTTACCTTGGATGGTAGATCATTGAGGTGGGAAATGGCTACATTCAGTATTTATGTTCTATTATGTATTCTCTTATGTAGGTGTTGGGATTTCATTTTGTAGGGCATGCTTTGGAACCACAAAATATTATCATGCCTGGTTGAGAAATATGGTATGATTTCTGAATTATTGATTGGAAATAGGACTATTGGTTATAGGTGAGGATTGAAATTTGTTTGGTGCAATCTTGCAGCAATCCTGATTGTCTGTATTTGCATGAGATTGGCACACAAGAAGATAGTTTCACTAAAGATGAAATAATATCAACATACACAAGGTATTTTCATATTTTGATTACCCTCTGCTTTTCCTCTCATTTAATTAAAATATGGCCCTAAGTCCATACTATAAGATTTTGAATGAACGTTGTCAATAACACTTGAGTTTGTGGTGGTAGACTTGGGATTATTTTTCTGCATGCTAACTTAGAACATCCCTGATGTGGATTTTATCTTTTTAAGCACCTTAATTGGTCACTGATACAACTATAATTAGCATCATTGTTGGTGGCGGTGAGGCAAATCAGAAATACAAGATGTCCTTGGAAAATTTGTCTTAAAATGAAAAGGTATATAAACCTGAGACTAGGGCTATCAATGGACTGTATTCTAAGCTGAATCTAATCCAATAATTTGTTGTTGAAATGTGATTATTCAATTACTATCAGAATCTAATAGGTCTGATTGTTAATAGATTAGACGAGGATTTAGTTGATCTGAACTGTTAATGATTCTGTTTAATTATAAAGATGAATATGCTAGTTATAAAATGTTTCAGCTATCAAATCCTAATTTATTGGATGGTGGCTTCTCCGTATACTACAGAACAACAACACTTATTTGACTAGGATTTTTTTTAACAACACTTTTTTAGAAACTTATATATGATATAGTTTTTGGGTAGTTTATAACTTTTTGGACAATTATAACTTAAGGATAGTTCTTTTTGGATGGTTTTGAATTAAGGCTAGTTTTTGGATGATTGGAATGTATAGACAATTCTGAATCTAGGTTGGGAGAGGAAGACAATAACTAGACCATGATTTTGTGTTCACTGGCTGCCCAACTACATAATGATAGCAACCTGTATTCAGTCAGCATTAGAGAGCAGTATAGTATAGTGTAACTTACCCAAAAAATTTTCTCCATAGTCACAGATCCATACCCACCATAGCTACCCATTTTCCCTACAGAAAGCATTCCAGGTGATGAAGATGAAGAAGGCGATGGAACTGCTGCAAAATCACACACACCACCAAACTAATATTAAAAAAAAAAAAAAATTTAAATGGTATGAAAGTATTGTTGGATATTTGAATAAAATTTAGGATATTGAAATGCATTTGATATTAATTTGGTTACATTACTAATTGTTATGATGTATTCAATTTAGTTTTTATTATTTGTTAAATAAAGGTTTTTTTTTTAGATCTAGCTGAAAATATTTGTGACACAGAATTTCTAGGTTATGACACACTTTCCACCAGAGCAGTAGTTGAGGCTCTCTTGGTGAATGGGAAACTGGTACTATAGGTTTCTGAAGGCAGCGAAGTGGAAGTTTTTCTCAATAGGACACCATTTTATGCTGAATCAGGTGGTCAAATTGGAGACAATGGTTTTCTATTTATTTCAGAACCTGGAAACCAACAGACTGCTGTTATAGAGATAAAAGACGTAAAAAAATCCGTCGATAATATATTTGTTCATAAAAGTACTATCAAGGAGGGAAGTATAGAGGTTGGCAGTGAAGTGGAAGCTGCGGTAGATGCAAAGCTGAGGCAACGAGCTAAGGTACTGGCTTAAATAATACAGTTTACCACATTTATAGTATAATTAACTTGTCTGCACTTGTTTGCATATTTTAATGATGCAAACTTCTACAGTAGTGTTTGTTAGTTTATTTTTCTATCTCGAAACTCTATTAGACTTTTTGTGAATCTTGTTTGCTCTTTGGCAGGTTCATCACACTGCTACTCATTTGCTACAAGCTGCACTTAAAAAAGTAATAGGCCAGGAAACATCACAAGCTGGTTCATTGGTGGCTTCTGATCGTCTTAGATTTGATTTCAACTTCCACCGCCACTTTTGGATAATGAGCTCATGGAGATTGAAGGATTGATCAATAGCTGGATTGAGGACTCTACACTTCTGCAAACTAAAGTGATGCCTCTAACTGATGCTAAAAAAGCTGGGGCTATTGCAATGTTTGGAAGAAAAATATGGAGAACAAGTTCAAGTTTCTATAAAATCTTTTCTTTTGTACTTCTGAGTTCTGACAGAAAATTGTGTTAAAACATACGCTCATTTCACAACACATAAATGTTGTAACTTATGGAACATACTTTTACATAGGATTCGATTTTTCCTTCAAATACTGTGATTATTTTAGGTACGTGTTGTAGAGGTTCCAGGTGTATCCATGGAACTATGTGGTGGCACTCATGTCAGTAATACTTCTGAAATATGTGGCTTGAAAATAATCTCAGAATAGGGGATTACGTCTGGAATTAGACGTATAGAAGCCGTTGCTGGTGATGCTTTTATCGAATGCTAGAGATAACTACATGAAACAGCTCTGCTCCACTCTCAAAGTATGTTTTCTTCTGTAATCTTTTTGCTAAATAAAGAACACCAGATTGTTTCCAACGTTTTCATTATTAAAATTCATTCTGCAAAGGTGAAAGCTGAAGATGTACCAGCCAGGGTAGAAACACTATTGGAGGAATTGCGAATGGTAAGAAATAAAATTTCAGCTATTCGTGCTAAAGTAGCAGTTCACAGAGCCTCAATCATCGCAAACAATGTATTGCTTGTGGGAAATTCTAAAAATATCAGATATTAAATTAACTTCTGTAGTTCCATCTATTTTAAAGAGTAGAAATTTGTGACCTGGTTGAGGTAGGTTTATAGGTTGTCAAGTCTTTTTTGGATCTTGAGTAGTAATTTGGGTTTAATTTAAGAATTTGACAATCCAACCACCTCCTTTTATTTTCAATTATGCAAATGGTAAACTGAGATATATATTGTTCTACTAATCAATTGACATACTTAATTCTTGTAGATAATCCAGTTGTTGTAGGCATTGCTTGCTTGTACTTGGCTGATAGAGCAAAACATGATGAATTAGCTGCACAATGGACCTTGCGATTTGCGAGGTAAATTTGATGAATTTCGATAAAAAAAAACCTTTGTACTTGATAGGTTTTATTTACACAAGCAACCTCTTGCATGATCATCATGTGTAGTGAGTGATGTCTCCATTGTAAATAATAATTAAGCATGTATGACTGATAATTAATTGCTTTTCTTTAAAATTAGTGACAGCCTAGCAACTTTATATATTTGGTATAATTTAAGTCTGTAAGTTTTGTCATTGATATGCAAATTGAAAAATAATGATGTTAAGTAAAAGGATAAAAATGATTTATACCATTCTAAAACTTAAATTAGTAGATATCGGACAAACATGTTGTTTACATATATGCTTTTTTGATTTTTAATGATCTGTCATGCTTTAAGGCTTTTGCCTTTTCAAAATTGGTGTGGAGAGTGCATCACATATTTATTTAGTTCATTTTATTGTGTATGTTTTTCGGTTGCCACTTTGCTGCTAATGAACATTCACTAAACTAGTGTTTTAATTCTTAAAAATTGATGGGATTTTGCTTATATATTATATATAAGGGTCAGAATTTCATTTCAGTATATTATTTTAGTTAGCTTGGAAATAGAAACATGAGGAAAGCATAAAAAAATGTTTGTAAACAAAAACCAAAACCTACCTTAGTGGATAATTGAACATGGCTACCCGTGTATTTTTGCTTAAACACACTTCTTGATTTGGAAAAGAAGAAATCTTTAATTGTTATTCTAGTCCATGCTTCTAAAGGCAATTATATGCCACTTCTTAGTAATTTTATCTCAACAGTTTGTTGCTGTTCTCTGTTCTGTTCGGCTGTTCTGGTGTATCTGCTGTATATGCTGTTCTGCTCTGCTAATCTGGTGTATATGTAATTATCTACTGTATACGTTGTTTTGTTCTGGTGTATCTGCTGTATATGTTGTTCTGCTCTACAATAGTGATTGCGTTGTTGCTTAGATGTTCTTCATCTTTGAGGATCTTATCCAAAGTCATGAGAGGTTCTCTAGATCCATTGTTTCTGTAAAGACTATCCTTTTTTTAAGATTGCGTATTGAATCAAATCATATGCTCTGTTCTTCTATTGTAAATATGTATATGTTGCTGTAAATGGGGTTTCTTTTGGTAATCTGAAAAGTTTTATGCTGTGGATAAACAAGAATTAAGGGCTAATGTTGAATTCTTCTAGAATGTAGTTATCCACTTTGACATGCCATCTCTTTGGTATTTCTTTATTTTGTAACCATATTCATTCTTATCAAAATTGAATTAATTCAATGTAGGTAGATTTTTTTAATGTTCAACTTATATCTACTCTGTTTTAGGTTAGATTTGTTCAACAAAGATTGGATTCTACTCCCATCTATTCATTTTAGGCCCTGATTCTTGAAATCAAGTGATTATTAAGGTAAATGTTTTTCTTTTATTTCATTAGCATAAGAAATATGAATGAAATTATGGAATTTAGAATGTTTGAATTGATTAGTATATTTAAGTGATTTACAGATTATAATTTTATAATTTTTATATTTTATAGTTTTTATTTTATTTTTTATTTGTATCTCATAATGCATGCTATCAACTTATTATGATATCTAACTTTTTGAGGGCCTGCTCATATAACACCTAGCTTATTGATGAATTCAACCTTATAAGTTACTTCTGTTAGATCGCTACTAATCCCAAAAGGTCAAGTTGTCTGGAAAGAGGCCCAACAATGCTTATTGAGCTCTCCGACACCCTCATCATGTGCAGTCCCGTCTTGCATGTGGAGATGAAAACATCCTAACATGTGGAGAAACAAAATGCAAACAAGGAAACAAATGCATATAGAGAACTTGAACCTAAGACCTTTATTAACCTGTGGATTGACACCTTATTAGACGATCACCGGTAGTCCCGAAAATTTAAGACCTTAGGAAAGGGGCCCAACAATCATTACTTTCCTCTCCAATACTGTCACTTGGATTTATCTTTGAAAATGAATTTTCAGTTAGCCTTGATGCATCACTGCATTATGTACTAAGCACTGCATTATGTGCAGGTCCCCATGGATCATACCAATTCAAAGATTGGAACAGATGCACCACCAAGCAGTACTCCAAACTGGGCAATTAATGTTTCAGATGTGAGGAAAATACTTACTAAAAGTGCACACTAGTTGGTGCTTATAAGAAGTTCTTTTTATTCATAAACTGGGCATCAGTGTGAATGACTAAACCACTAGTTGGTGCTTATAAGAACTGCTTTTTATGAATTGGGTATCAGTGTGAATGACTACACTTTTGTCTTCAAATTCCTGTATTCGGATATGTGTGTCCCCCTTATGTCACCAAGACGATGAGCACAGAATTTTGGACTTTGTTGAAGTGACTCAGATTCTATCTTGCGTGAATCTATTATCTGGCAGTTTAACCAGTTTTGATTTCTTTAAATTTTGTTTTGCAAGTGGCAAGAACCACGCCGCATTCAAAATTCAGTTAATGCAATTTGAATATCTTTTCCGTAATCACATTTTCTTAGTGATTACATGTACTTAGCTATTCTTTTACTTTTCTTTTTTTTTTTCAAATGTAAGAACAGTTAAAGTCAGTAATATCTGACTAGCTACCTCTGAGAAGGATATTAAGGAATTATTCTCTTTTTCTGGTGATATCCAGTATGTTGAAATGCAAAGGTCAGCTCTCTTGACTTACCCAGTGTTAAATTTCTTGCATAATCAATGCTCCATAGAGTTTGTGGCACGTTCTGCAGGGAAACTGAAACATCTCAGCTTGCATACGTTACCTTTAAGGAATCACAGGGAGCAGATACATCTATGCTTTTGACAGTATGTCAATTGATTTTCTATATCAGTCTTGATCTCAATTTTTTCATTATTAATTTTTAAAATAAAAAGATTTTGACTGAACGATCCAGTTCTGTACAATGTTGTAGAAATCAAATGTATCCGGAAGGCATGAAACCCTAATGTATAAAACATGTGCCTTATATTTTGTAAAATTAGGAAATTTCTAAAATATTCAGTTTAATAAAGATGTACGCTGAAAAATGTAGAAAGAAAAGAAGATAACAAAACTTTACTTGCAAAGAAAAAATTCTCAGTTAGGGGCTCACTCTTTGGAAATTTTTTGTCATGTGAACCGCAAGGTCTCACCTGAACAGTTTTTTAAGCCTCCTGATGGAAAGCTTGGATGTGTAAGCTTCCCAATCTTTAGAAATATTTTTTATGCAAATGGGTGCCATTTCAAAATTTCTATTAACCCTTAGATTTATTTTATATTTTTATATTTTTGGCCTTTTTGAGTCAGGGATCCACAATTGCTGATCTTTCAGTCTCTATTACACGGGTTGAGAATTACCAGCTGCCTTCTGATGCTCCTCCCCTAACCCTTGTAAGTACCACGGCTATTAAAAATAATACTTTGGTATTTGTTTTTATAATACTGTTCTACCTATTCATTCTAAAAATTTATAGATAATGCGAATGTAAAAAAAGTTGGATGGGCTAATGACAGGTAAATTGGTCATGGACCTACTCACCTGATCCTGAGGCCCACATTGTAGTTTTTTGGACACCTTAGTCACTTTACTCCTAGAAGGATATAAAACCAAAGAAAATTATCAATGAACAAGAAAAAATAATAATGATGGTGATAATAACAATAAAATAAATAACTCTAAAAGAGAGAAATGAATGACATAGGAAAACTTCTTGATGATCAAGGTGTGATATGGTGGTAATTGTTTAAGACTGAAAACTCCCCTCCTTAGGCTATGTTTGCTTGAAGGATTTGTAGCGAGAAAGGAAGGTAAAATAAATAAAATAGAAATTGTATTTTTGTCACATTTCCCTTATTTTTCCTTTCCCACCACTGATTCCCACTCAAATCCTAGTCCAAAACACAGTCTGAATGTCACAGGTTTGCTAGTTGTTATTCATGTCTTGATGGTCAAAACCTACTGATTGCAGCAGCAAGCAAAAACAGGTCAAACCCTCTGATGTTTTAATCAGTGAAGAAAACAAACTAGAAAACTTTGAAAGTGATTATATATTTGAAACCAAGTGAACTTATAAGGGGGACACACATGTCCATTACTTGGAAAGACATGAAACACATTATAATTTTGAACAAAATAGCTTGGAGGATATATTAATAAAAGAAAAAACAATATAGATTTCTACTATTAATCTCTCTTCCTTTAAACATAGGAATTAGCTGATTGTGGGTGCCACTTTTTACTTGCTGATCACCAGTATGGTTGCCTCTTACCTATAGTTTTTAAGTTTATGTTTCTTAGTGAATGCAAACATTTTATTTGTTTTCTTCTTGTTGCCAAATTATTGAATGGTGTGAACTTGATAATGATTAGGAGTTTTGTATTGTAATATCATAGAATCTGAAACCTCTGTACATATCGCAGAGATAATGCCTATGCTTTCCATATCAGAAATCATTGAAATGGACCTTATCTGAATATTAGAAGAGAATATGAAATTAGTTTGCCTTGTGTAAATTATGGCCATTGTTGCAAGTGAATGATTTGTAACTTGGACAACATTTTTTTTCACTGGAGTGTAGAATGCATTGGATCTACTGCTACTGATTGTTTTAGTATAGTTGGAAATAGAAGGTTTTTAATTTATTTAATTTTTTACCAGATGATGGTAAAAGCTTTATGTTTTGGCCAGTACTTGCGCTTCATATCTATTAACTCACACACACACACAAACAGAGACTGCTACCAGATCAATAAAAAAGCTAATGGACTTTGTTTTAAATTTGTCATTGATCAATACAGACTACTACCAGATCCTCCTTTTTTGCTAGTGGCTAATGGTTGTTGCTTGTTGGTCTGCTGCAGCTGCTGGTTTGTTGCTGCTGCTTCCCCCGTGGTTGATGCTTGCTGGGCTGCTGCTGCTGCAATGTTGCTGTGAGGCGGCTGCTACTAGATGTTGGTCGGCTAGTGTCATGACCCGAACCCGCCCCTATGGGTTAAGGACATAACCGGCCAATAATCCTAAGATTACCTACGACCTCAAACCAAATCAGACATAACTCATCAGAGTAAAGGAGCCAAACGGAAGCAAAATTTAAAACTTTGTCCATAGAGCTATGCTTGCATGGCACATCAAATAAACCAAACATACAAACATTAATAACTCACAATGGAAAAACAGTACCGTAAAGTTCTGTACAGACAGGATCATATAAGTCTAAGTCAACCCATCATAACTATATACAAATATACTCAAAGTCTTCGCCAACATGACAAAATAAACAGGACAACAAAAGGGCAAGGACGGGTTTCATGCGTGAGACGTAAGGGCGGACTCTCCAAAACTGGCTTCACTGAGGCTGGGTCTTGACCTCTCTTGGCTCACCTACAAATACATGAATGAGCGTGAGCGATAGCCCAGTGAATAATATCAAATACAGAAGTTACACAAACAATATGTAAAACAACAAGCTTTCAACGGCCTTGGGCCCAATTCATATTTCTATTTAACATATATACACAATTTAAGTTGTGTGACTACGATTCCCAACAAACTGGCCTTTGGCCCATTCAAACTTTCATTTGTGTCAAAATGGCCTTTGGCCCATTCATATGACTAACTGGCCTACGGCCCATGCATTCATTCATGTCAAAATGGCCTCTGGCCCATTCATTCATGTCAAAACGGCCTTCGGCCCATTCATTCGTGTCAAAACGGCCTTCGGCCCATTCATTCGTGTCAAAACGGCCTTCGGCCCATTCATTTGTGTCAAAAATGGCCTTCGGCCCATTCATTCGTGTCAAAACGGCCTTCGGCCCATTCATTCATGCCAAAACAGCCTTCGGCCCATTAATTCATGCCAAAACGGCCTCTGGCCCAATCATTTGGTATAGCAAACATTGTCCACCAATCGAATCAATGAGCTTATAAAACTTACATAGAAGTAAGCAATTGGACAACAACATATTTTAGTTATCTTTGTTAAGATATTACTCATAGTGATCGGTTGGTTGGTTTGCCCTGGAGCTCGACCCTGCACATTCCATGAATACAAAAGGGTCACTAACAATTCAATCCGTTCTAAATTCACATTTTCCTCTTTAGGCTTCATTCTTATCTCTTTAACTCAATTACAATGCTCAATGCATGCCTAAGAGTACTTAGAAGTGAAAGGGAACGAAAAATGGAACTCAGAATGCATTTTCAAAATTTCAGAAAACAGGGTCCCCGCTCGAGCGTGGACTTCCCCACCCGAGCGGACCCTTGAGGCCTGCAAAAGTACTGGTTATGTCGAATTCACGCTCGATCGTGCACTCTGGCGCTCGAGCGGAAGGCCTCTCTACATGGCTCCCGCTCGAGCGTGAACTTCCCCGCTCGAGCGGACACCATGTCTTCATAAAATGCTGGGAGCAAGAATTTCACGCTCGAGCAGCAGTTTCCCCGCTCGAGCAGACATCGAAATTTTGGAAAACCCAGAATTGTTCTTGGGCTTCAATTTCGATGTTCAAAGGCTTCAACTCATGATTTTGATCCCAAAAACATATAAACACATTATATTGTATGAGAGTGTAAGGATATTACATCAATTTGTTCAAAATCATCATCTAATTCTCAAACAACTCTCATTTCTTTAGTATGAACAAAACCCATATATTTCACACTTCACATAAGCTCCATTCCTTCAAAAATCAAACATGCATGTATGTTTTGGCTCCCAATTTGAGTTCAAATGGTACAATTAAGGTTCATGATCATGGAACTTAGGAAAACCATGTGTGCATGTGAGATTTGGTGCCCAAATCCTCTTGTTCAACATGGCTCATGCATGAATATGCAAAACTCTAGCAATCATACACATGCATGCCCATGTAAGCTCCCAATTCAACAAATTCAACTCAAATTATGCTCTTGATCACAAATAAACTTTGAACTTACAAAATTACAAATTCAACTTATGAATTCAAGGTCAATTACTTACCTAGAGGCTCAATCCTTCCAATCTATGACAATTCTTGAGTGTAGCTTCAAAGTTATCAAGCTTCTCGGCCAAAATTGCATAATTCTGTCCTCTCTCTCTCTCTCTCTCTATAGCCGGCCTTCACACCCTCTCAAAGTATATCTCAGATTTTTGAGTTCAAAAAGAGGCAATGAGAGTGTATATGGCCTCACACATAAAGCCCCACTAGTGCTTATTTAATAATAATAAATAATTGGGCACTAAATTTTCAATTATATCAACTTAATCTGGTCCGAATCAATTTTTCAATTAAACTTTACCGTAGGCTCTAAAAATTATGCCAATCACAATGGCACGACCAATTTCGGTTTCTATGGCCGGTAAGGCCTTCAATTTAATTCCCAAAGCAGGTAATCAAACAGATATTCCTACGGTAAACAGATAGAAATTCAAAACCACATATTTTCACATAATGACACACGAAATCATATTAGACACATAATCACACTCATATTAAGGACCAATTAAGATACTACGGAACAGGGGTATCACAGTCTTCCCCCTTTAGGAAGTTTGGTCCTCCAAACTCAATTTACCTTCGTCGGGAAACAAATGTGGATAGCATAGTCACATTTCCTCCTCTTTTTCCCACGTGGCATCCGTCCCATAGTGTTCTTTCCATTCGATTTTCACCATTGGGATGGATTTGCTTCTCAACTGTTTCACTTGCCAGTCAACAACTCGTTCCGGCCATTCGGCGTATTCCATATTTTCATCAATAGCTACCCAGTGATAATCAATTACATGAAACAGGTCGCGGATGCAACCCCTCAACATCGACACATGAAACACATTATGGATTTGCTCGAATCCCGGTGGCAAATCAACTCTATAAGCAACTGGACCAAGCCTTTCTAGAATCTGAAACGACCCAATGTAACGGGGCGACAACTCGCCCTTTCTTTCCAAACCTGACTTGGCCTTTCATTCGTGACACACGAATAAACACATGGTCACCGACCTCATACTCAGGAGGTCTTCTTCGAACATCTGCATAGTTCTTTTGTCGGTCCTGAGCTGTTTTGATCCTTTACCGAATAATTTTGATCTTCTCAGAAGTATCTTGCACAATTTCAGGCCCAAGCAAAGCTCTATCCCCGACTTCTGTCCAACAAATAGGTGATCTACACCTTCTACCATACAAAGCCTCATATGGTGCCATACCGATGCTGGAGTGGAAGCTGTTATTATAAGCAAATTCTACAAGTGGCAAATAGTCTTCCCAACTCCCTTGAAAATCTAAAGCATACATCCGAAGCATATCTTCCAAAGTCTGTATCGTTCGTTTTGATTGCCCATCTGTCTGTGGGTGGAATGCAGTACTGAACCTCAACTCTGTTCCCATAGCTTCCTGCAAACTCTTCCGCAATCTGGATACAAATTTCGGATCTCTATCCGACACAATAGATACCGGAACTCCGTGTAAATGGACAATCTCATCAACATAAATGGTAGCCAATCTATAAGCATTAAACGTGGTTCTAACTGGTAGAAATTGTGCAGATTTAGTTAGTCTATCAACTACAACCCAAATAGAATCCATACCTCTAGAAGTCCGAGGTAGGCCAACAACAAAATCCATAGTTACATGCTCTCACTTCCATTCAGGAATAGGGAGAGGTTGCAGTAGACCGCCTAGTTTTTGATGTTCAGCTTTAACTTGCTAACACTGAAGACATTTGGACACATATTCCGCAATCTCTTTCTTCATTTTAGGCCACCAATAGGTTTGTTTTAAATCTCGATACATTTTATTATTACCTGGATGCATAGCAAACACAGATCTGTGGGCTTCATCTAAAACCCTCTTCTTTAGTTCCAGAATATCTAGGACACACACTCTGTTCCAAAATCTCAACATTTCATTCTCAATGCTAAACTCTGCTTTTGGACTTGTCTCAAATTCACCAATTACTTTCTTGAGGAATTCATCCTCCTTCTATTTCTGTTTGATTTCATCAATGATTGCTGGCACGGTTGTAATAGTGGCTATCAATCCGCCCTGTTCACACATTACCACTTCAATTTCAGATTTCTCAAAATCTTGCAAGATCTCTCTCTATTCAGTAAGCAAACAAGCCATACTCCCCGTTAATTTTCTGCTCAAGGCATCAGCAACTGCATTAGCTTTCCCGGGGTGATACTGAATCTCTAAATCATAGTCTTTTATCAGTTCCAGCCATCTCCTCTGTCGCATATTCAACTCCTTCTGTGTGAAGAAGTATTTTAGACTCTTGTTATCCATGTAGACTTCGCACTTTGCTCCATACAGATAATGCCGCCAGATTTTCAAAGCAAAAACAACTACGGCCAATTCAAGGTCATGTGTTCAATAATTCTTCTCATGTGGCTTCAACTATCGGGTGGCGTAAGAAATAACCTTCCCACTCTGCATTAACACACAACCCAAACTCTTATAAGATGCATCATTGAAAAATTACAAAAATTTTCGTACCTGAAGGTAGTGTCAAAATTGGTGCAGTGGTCAATCTTGTTTTCAATTCATGGAAGGCAGATTCTCTTTCGTCGTTCCATTCAAACGGTTGCCCTTTACGTGTCAATTGGGCAAGAGGCATAGCTAATTTCAAAAAGTCCTTCACAAACCTCCTGTAGTACCCGGCTAAGCCTATGAAACTACGGACTTCTGTCACATTAGTCGGTGTAGGCCAATTCACAATCGCCTCTATTTTCTGCGGGTCTACTGAAATTCCTTCCTTGTTGATCACATGCCCTAAGAAAACAACTTCATCCAACCAAAACTCAAATTTCTTTAGTTTAGCAAATAATTTCCTTTCCCAAAGTATTTGTAGAACAACTCTCAAATGATGTTCATGTTCAAGTCTATCTTTAGAATATATCAAAATGTCATCAATGAAAACCACAACAAACTCATCGAGGTAGGTTTTAAAAATTCGGTTCATTAGGTCCATAAATGCTGCCGGAGCATTGGTCACTCCAAATGGCATAACAAGAAACTCAAAATGACCATACCTTGTTCTAAACGCTGTTTTCTCGACATCTTCTGCCTTTACTTTCAACTGGTGATACCCGGACCTCAAATCAATCTTAGAAAACACCTGTGATCCCTGCAACTGGTCAAATAAATCATCATTACGGGGTAGGGGGTATTTGTTCTTTATTGTTACCTTATTCAATTCCCGGTAATCGATGCACAAACGCAAAGTTCCATCCTTCTTTTTCACAAATAATACTGGTGCACCCCAAGGCGAAGTGCTACGTCGGATAAACCCCTTGTCAAGTAGGTCTTGCAACTGTTCTTTCAATTCTTTAATTTCGGTAGTAGCCATTCTGTAGGGAGTTTTAGAAATGGCCTGGGTGCCTAGCATAATTTCAATAGTAAACTCTATCTCCCTGTCTACCAATTCCCCTGGTAATTCATTTGGAAACACATCTGGAAATTCTCTAACAATAGGGATATCATTCAATTCAACATTCACAGATTGTTTAGACAACACGTAGCACAAATAACCCTGGCACCCTTTCCTGATCAGCTTACATGCTTTCATTGCAGATATCAAATAAGGTGGAGGCACTACCCCATTACCCACAAACACAATCTCTTTCTGTTCTGGTGGTTTAAACACAACTCGTTTTGTCACACAATCAATGGTGGCACAATACTTGGTCAAACAATCCATGCCCAAAATTACTTCAAAATGCCTAAAGTTCAAGGGCAACAAATCTACATATAGGATAGCATCCTCAACACGCATATCACAAAACCGGTATATAGATTCACACAATACAGATTCCCCAGATGGAGCAGACACACATAGCAGATGTGGCAGTAATTCTAAGGGCCTATTTAGTCTAGATGCAAATGCATATGTCACAAAAGAGTGTGTGGATCCGGAGTCAATTAATACAAAATCATCCTGATTACATATATAAATAGTACCTGAGACAACTGCATTGGCATTCCGTGTATCGCTCGGAACAAGCGCAAAAACTCTCCCCTGTCTCACGGTATCCCTGGTGGAAGTAGGCCTCAAAGTATTTCCCGGCTTCGGGATCGATGCAGTGGAACTAGCAGCTATCTTTCCACAATTCTGATTACAATCTCGGGCCATATGCCCTCGTTTCCCACAATTGAAACAGGCTTCTGATGCACGGTAACAAACTCTATGGTGCCTTTTGCTACAAATGTTGCACATGGGAGCTGTGTCTCGGGAAGAATTTGAAGTATTTGAGGAGCCCATGTTTTGCTTTTTTAGAAATTTCTTCTTTGAAAAGAAGCCTTGCCTTTTGTGGCCTTTCCACTCTGATGTTGGCTTAGCTTGTCTAGCTATGTTAGTCTCTGATATGATGGTCCTATCTAGCACCCCTGTGATAACCCTGTCCCTTATTATGCTAATTGGTTCTTAATATGAATTTGATTATGTGTTTGATATGATTTGGTGTGCCAATTATGTGAATATATGTGGTTTTGAATTTCTATCTGTTCACCGTAGGAATATCTGTTTGATTATCTGCATTCGAAATTAAATTGAAGGCTTTATTGGCCACAAAACACGAAATTGATTGCGCCATCGTGATTAGCATAATTTTTAGAGCCTACGGTGAAATTTAATTGAAAATTGATTCGGATAAAAATAATTAGATTCAGAATGATTAATTAAGTGCCCAATTATTTTAATATTGATATCTTTCATTAGTGGGACTTACCTTGAAGGCACTATACACTCAAAATCGCACTTTTATTTGATTTGGCTGGTTTTGACTCCAAGAGAGAGAGGGAGAGTTAGCTATAGAGAGAGAAGGGGAGAGAATTGTGCAACTCTAGCTTAAAGCTTGGAAACCTTGAAGATTACTCAAGAATTTGCTATAGATTGTGAGAATTAAGACTCCTAGGTGAGTATTTCTTGGATTCTAGTTTGTGATTTTGTGTATTCAAGCTAGTTGGGTAATCAAGAGTAAGAATTGACAAGAAATTGAGCTATTATGTTGAACTGAAAGTCAATGTATGCTTGCATGAGTGAAATTGCTTTGAATATTGCATGTTTGAGCACAAAGGGTATGATCCATGTAAATTTGTAGTTGAAGCTCATGTTTTGATCACCTCTTCATCATCTAAATTGAGAGTAAGGGTTATGTAGCACATGCATGTATAATTCATGAGAATGTGAGCTTGAATGCATGACCTTGTTATGTTAGAATGAGTTTGATGAAAGAATTGGGACATGCATGTGATTTATTTGGGAAATTGAGCTTTAGTGGGTTGTAATTTGGGGTTTATACCATGTTAGTACAAGTGTATGTGAAGTTTGAGCTATTGCATGCAAGAAATGTTGATTAGGATGTTGAAATAGAGCTCAAGATCACTACTGGAAAAACCCAGAAATTAGACGTCCGCTCGAGCGAGAGAACCGCCGCTCGAGCGTGAAATACGAGCTCCCAGCATATTTTTATAGACATGGTTCCCGCTCGAGCGGGGAAGTTGACGCTTGAGCGGGGAGCTATGTAGACATACATTCTGCTCGAGCGGCCGAGTTCATGCTCGAGCGTGATTTTGATGCAACCAGTACTTTTGCAGGCCTTAAGGGTCCGCTCGAGTGGGGAAGTTGACGATCGAGCGGGGACCCTGTTTTCGAAAATTTTGAAATTGCATTTTGTGTTTTGTTTTCTGTTCCCTTTCACTTCTAAGCACTCTTAGGCATACATTGAGCATTGTAATTGAATTAAAGAGACAAGAATGAAGCCTAAAGAGGAATATGTGAATTAAAGAACGGATTGAATTATTTGTGACCCATATGTGTTATGTGATGTGTAGGGTCAAGCTCCAGGGCAAATCCACAAGCCGATCACTGTGAGTAATATCTGAAATATATTGTTGTCCAATTGCTTACTTCTATGTAAGTCTTGTAAAGTTCATTAATTTGAATGGTGGACAAAGTTTGATATGACAGTTTGAAAGGCCAAAAGGCCAGTTGATATGAAAGTTGGAAGGCCAAAAGGCCAGTCTGATATGAAAGTTTGAAAAAAGCCAAAGGCCAGTTTCACATGAATGAATTGGGCCCAAGGCCGTCTGATGTATAATGTTCCAATGTATTTTCTTTATTTGATATTATTCACTAGGCTTTCGCTCACGCTCATTCATGTGTTTGTAAGTGAGCCAAGAGTGGTCCAGACCCAGCCCCAGTGAAGTCTGTATGGAACAACCGAGTTTTGGAGAGTCAGCCCTGGTGTCTCATACATGAGACTCGTCTTCACCTTTTTGCTATGCCATGTTATTTTTGTCATGTTGGCGAGGACTTTGCATATGTTTGTACATAGTCTTCGTGGGTTGACTTAGTGTTGGATGATCCTGTTTGTACAGAACTTATGTTACTGTATTTCTGTTGTGAGTTATTAATGTATATATATATGTATGGTTTGTTTTGATGTACCATGTAAGCACAGCTCTATGGACAAAGTTTTAAAATTGCTTCCGTTTGGCCCCCATTAACTCTGTTAGAATACGTCTAGTTTGGTTTGAGGCCGTAGGTAATCTCATGATTACTGGCCGATTATGTCCTTAACCCGTGGGGGCGGGTTCGGGTCATGACAGAGTGGTATCAGAGCATGAGTTAATAACTCACACACTTGTTCAAAAGAGCAATAAGCGTCTAGAAAAGATCTAGGATGCATTCATGTGATAAGTATGAATTTGAAAGCATTGAGAATGTGCTTAACTATTTTGATATGAACAACTATGTGTTATAAATTTGTGATTTACTTGCATTACAACTATTTGAATATGTATGCTCTTGTTATGTGCATATTTGTGAACCTTTTGTATAAAAAATAATGCAAGTTTAATCAGATGGTGAGAACAAGAGGTGATGAGATAGAGGAGTCCTCTACTGCCAGACTGGATAGGATGGAAAGACTGATTCAGGAAATGGCAGAGACATTGAGGCAACAACAAGAATGGCAACAACAGTGGCAGCAGCCACATCCTCCACCTCCACCTCTGGCACTTCCTGTGCCAGATAATCAGAATGATGACCGAATCATAGCTCTCACCAAAGAGTTCAAGAAAATGAAACCACCATAGTTCCATGGTGGATTAGATCCTTTGAAAGCTGAAGCTTGGGTCCTCGGCATCGAAAAACTGTTTGAAGTATTCCCATGTTCAGAGACACAGAAAGTGCTTCTAGCCACCTTTATGCTAGAAGAAGAAGCAAGAAGATGGTGGATGTTAATGCATGAGAATTACAAAGATGCTGGTTGGGCAAAATTTCTGGAAATTTTCTATGACAAGTACTTCCCGCAGTGTGTCTGGGACAGAAAAGTGGCAGAGTTCATGGAACTAAAGCAAGACAGCATGACTGTGGCCGAGTAACTGAATTGGCCAGGTTTGCACCACATGTGATTGACACAGATTATAAGAAGGCGCGACATTTTGAAGGTGGGCTTCGAAGTGACATTTTAGAGAGAGTGAATGTCTTGAAGCTGGAAACTTACATAGGGGTGCTAGACAGGGCCATAATATCAGAGGCTAACATAGCTAGACAGGCTAAGCCAACAACATAATGGAAAGGCAACAAAAGGCAAGTCTTCTTTTCAAAGGCGAAATTTTTGAAAAAGCAGAATACGGGCTCCTCAAATACTTCGAATTCTTTCCAAGACACATCTCCCATGTGCAATATTTGTAGCAAAAGGCACCGTGGAGTTTGTTACCGTGTGTCAGGGGCCTGTTTCAAGTGTGGTAAACAAGGGCACATGGCCCGAGATTGTAATCAGAACAGTGGGAGAACAACCGCTAGTTCCACTGCATCGATCCCAAAACCAGGAAATACTATGAGATCTACTCCCGCTGGGGATACCGTGAGACAAGGATGAGTTTTTGCACTTGTTCTGGGTGATACACGGAATGACAATGCAGTTGTCTCAGGTACTATTTCTATAAGTAATCAAGATGCTTTTGTGTTAATTGACTCTGGATCCACACACTCTTTTGTGACATATGCATTTGCATCTAGACTGAATAGACCCTTAGAATTACTACCATATCTGCTATGTGTGTCTGCTCCATCTGGGGAATCTGTATTGTGTGAATCTATATACCGGTTTTGTGATATGCGTGTGGAGGATGCTATCCTATATGTAGATTTGTTGCCCTTGAATTTTTGGACATTTTGATGTAATTTTGGGTATGGATTGGTTGACCAAATATTGTGCCACGATTGATTGTGTGACAAAATGGGTTGTGTTTAAACCACCAGAACAGAAAGAGATTGTGTTTGTGGGTAATGGGGTAGTGCCTCCACCTTATTTGATATTTGCAATGAAAGCATGTAAAGTGATCAGGAAAGGGTGCCAGGGTTATTTGTGCTATGTGTTGTCTGAACAATCTGTGAATGTTGAATTGAATGATATCCCTATTGTTAGAGAATTTCCAGATGTGTTTCCAAGTGAATTATCAGGGGAATTGGTAGACAGGGAGATAGAGTTTACTATTGAGACCGTGCCAGGCACCCAACCCATTTCTAAAACTCCCTAAAGAATGGCTACTACTGAAATGAAAGAACTAAAGGAATAGTTGCAAGACCTACTTGAGAAAGGGTTTATGAGACCTAGCACTTCGCCTTGGGGTGCACCAGTATTATTTGTGAAAAAGAAGGATCGAACCTTGCGTTTGTGCATCGATTACCGGGAATTGAATAAGGTAACAATAAAGAACAAATACCCCCTACCCCATATTGATGATTTATTTGACCAGTTGCGGGGATCACAAGTGTTTTCTAAGATTGATTTGAGGTTCGGGTATCATCAGTTGAAAGTAAAGGCAGAAGATGTTGAGAAAACAATGTTTAGAACAAGGTATGGTCATTTTGAGTTTCTTGTTTTGCCATTTGGGGTGACTAATGCTCCGGCAGCATTTATGGACCTAATGAACCGAATTTTTAAAACCTACCTCGATGAGTTTGTTGTGGTCTTTATTGATGACTTTTTGATATATTCTAAAGACATACTTGAACATGAACACCATTTGAGAACCGTCCTGCAAATACTTAGGGAGAAGAAATTTTTTGCTAAACTAAAGAAATGTGAGTTTTGGTTGGTTGAAGTTATTTTCTTAGGGCATGTGATCAACAAGGAAGGAATTTCAGTGGACCCACAGAAAACAGAGGCAATTGTGAATTGGCCCACACCAACCAATGTAACAGAAGTCCATAGTTTCATGGGCTTAGCTGGGTACTACAGGAGGTTTGTGAAAGATTTTTCAAAAATAGCTGTGCCTCTTACCCAACTGACACGCAAGGGGCAACCTTTTGAGTGGAACGATGAAAAAGAATCAGCCTTTCATGAACTAAAAACGAGACTGACCACTGCACCAATTTTGACACTACCTTCAGGTACGAAAAATTTTGTGATTTCCAGCGATGCATCTTATAAAGGTTTAGGTTGTGTGTTAATGCAGAACGGAAGGGTTATCGCTTACGCCTCTCAGCAGTTAAGGCCACATGAGAAAAACTACCCAACACATGACCTGGAATTGGCCGCCGTTGTTTTTGCTTTGAAAAAATGGCGGCATTATCTGTATGGAGCAAAGTATGAAGTCTACATGGATCACAAGAGTTTGAAGTACTTCTTCACGCAGAAGGAGTTGAATATGCAACAGAGGAGATGGCTGGAACTGATAAAAGACTATGATCTAGAAATTCAGTACCACCCCAGGAAAGCTAATACAGTTGCTGATGTCTTGAGCAAAAAATCAACATGGAGCATGGCTTGCTTGCTTACTGAACAGAAAGAGATTTTGCAAGATTTTGAGAAGTCTAAAATTGAAGTGGTATTGTGTGAACAGGGTGGATTGATAGCCGCTATTGCAGCCGAACCGGCAATCATTGAAGAAATTAAACAGAAACAGAAGAAGGATGAATTCCTCAAGAAAGTAATTGGTGAATTTGAGACAAGCCTGAAAGCAGAGTTTAGCATCGAGAATGAAGTGTTGAGATTTGGGAACAGAATGTGTGTCCCTGATATTCCGGAACTAAAGAAGAGGGTTTTAGATGAAGCCCATAGATCCGTATTTGCTATGCATCCGGGGTAACAATAAAATGTATCGAGATTTGAAACAAACTTATTGGTGGCCTAACATGAAGAAAGAGATTGCTGAATATGTGTCCAAGTGTCTTCAATGTCAGCAAGTTAAGGCTGAACGTCAGAAACCAGGCAGTCTACTTCAACCTCTCCCTATTCCTGAATGGAAGTGGGAGCATGTGACTATGGATTTCGTTGTTGGCCTACCTTGGACTGCTTGAGGTATGGATTCTATTTGGGTCATAGTTGATAGGCTGACTAAATCTGCACATTTTCTAACAGTTAGAACTGCATTTAATGCTTATAGACTGGCTACCATTTATGTTGATGAGATTGTCCGTTTACACGGAGTTTCGGTATCTATTGTGTCGGATAGGGATCCGAAATTTGTATCTAGACTGTGGAAGAGTTTACAGGAAGCTATGGGAACAGAAGTAAAGTTCAGTACTGCATTCCACCCATAGACAGATGGGCAGTCAGAACAAACAATACAAACTTTGGAAGATATGCTTCGGATGTGTGCTTTGGATTTTCAGCAGAGTTGGGAAGACTATTTGCCACTTGCAGAATTTGTTTATAATAACAGCTTCCACTCCAGCATTGGTATGGCACCATACGAGGCTTTGTATGGTAGAAGGTGTAGATCAAGGATTTGTTGGACAGAGGTCGGGGATAGAGCTTTGTTTGGGCCAGAAATTGTGCAAGACACTTCTGAGAAAATCAAGACTATTCGGTAAAGGCTCAAAACAGCTTAGGACCGACAAAAGAACTATGCAGATGTTCAAAGAAGACCTCTTGAGTATGAGGTCAGTGACCACGTGTTTATTCGTGTGTCCCCCAATGAAAGGCCAAGTTAGGTTCGGGAAGAAGGGCAACCTGTCGCCACGTTACATTGGGTCGTTTCAAATTTTGGAAAGGCTTGGTCCAGTTGCCTATAGAGTTGCTTTGCCACCAGGACTTGAGCAAATCCACAATGTGTTTCATGTGTCGATGTTGAGGGGTTATCTCCGAGACCCGTTCCATGTGATTGGTTATCACCGGGAAGCTTTGGATGAAAATATGGAATACGCTGAATGGCCGGAACGAATTGTTGACCGGCAAGTGAAGCAACTGAGAAACAAGTCCATCCCAATGGTGAAAGTTGAATGGAAAGCACACTATGGGACGGATGCCACGCGGGAAAAAGAGGAAGAAATGCGACTGCACTATCCACATTTGTTTCCCGATGAAGGTAAATTAAGTTTAGAGGACCAAACTCCCTAAAGGGGGGAAGACTGTGATAACCCTGTCCCTTATTATGCTAATTGGTCCTTAATATGAATTTGATTATGTGTTTGATATGATTTGGTTTGCCAATTATGTGAATATATGTGGTTTTGAATTTCTATCTGTTCACCGTAGGAATATTTGTTTGATTATCTGCATTCAAAATTAAATTGAAGGCTTTATCGGCACAAAATCCAAAATTGATTGTGCCATCGTGATTAGCGTAATTTTTAGAGCCTATGGGGAAATTTAATTGGAAATTGATTCGGATCAAAATAATTAAATTCAGAACGATTAATTAAGTGCCCAATTATTTTAATATTGATATCTTTGATTAGTGGGACTTACCTTAAGGGCACATACACTCAAAATCTCTCTTTTATTTGATTTGGCTGGTTTTGACTCCAAGAGAGAGGGAGAGTCGGCTATAGAGAGAGAAGGGGAGAGAATTGTGCAACGCTAGCTTAAAGCTTGGAAACCTTGAAGATTACTCAAGAATTTGCTATAGATTGTGAGAATTAAGACTCCTAGGTGAGTATTTCTTGGATTCTAGTTTGTAATTTTGTGTATTCAAGCTAGTTGGGTAATCAAGAGTAAGAATTGACAAGAAATTGAGCTATTATGTTGAATTGAAAGTCAATGTATGCATGCATGAGTGAAATTGCTTTGAATATTGCATGTTTGAGCACAAAGGGTATGATCCATGTAAATTTGTAGTTGAAGCTCATGTTTTGATCACCTCTTCATCATCTAAATTGAGAGTAAGGGTTATGTAGCACATGCATGTATAATTCATGAGAATGTGAGCTTGAATGCATGACCTTGTTATGTTAGAATGAGTTTGATGAAAGAATTGGGACATGCATGTGATTTATTTGGGAAATTGAGCTTCAGTGGGTTGTAATTTGGGGTTTATACCATGTTAGTACAAGTGTATGTGAAGTTTGAGCTATTGCATGCAAGAAATGTTGATTAGGATGTTGAAATAGAGCTCAAGATCACTACTGGAAAAACCCAGAAATTAGACGTCCGCTCGAGCGAGAGAATCGCCGCTCAAGCGTGAAATACGAGCTCCCAGCATATTTTTGCAGACATGGTTCCCGCTCAAGCGGGGAAGTTGACGCTCAAGCGGGGAGCTATGTAGACAGACATTCCTCTCGAGCGGCCGAGTTCACGAGCGTGATTTTGATGCAACCAGTACTTTTGCAGGCCTTAAGGGTCCGCTCGAGCGGGGAAGTTGACGCTCGAGCGGGGACCCTATTTTCTGAAATTTTGAAAATGCATTCTTTGTTCTGTTTTCTGTTCCCTTTCACTTCTAAGCACTCTTAGACATACATTGAGCATTGTAATTGAATTAAAGAGATAAGAATGAAGCCTAAAGAGGAATATGTGAATTAAAGAACGAATTGAATTATTTGTGACCCGTATGTGTTATGTGATGTGTAGGGTCAAGCTCCAGGGAAAATCCACAAGCCGATCACTGTGAGTAATATCTGAAGTATATTGTTGTCCAATTGCTTACTTCTATGTAAGTCCAGTAAAGTTCATTAACTTGAATGGTGGACAAAGTTTGATATGATAGTTTGAAAGGCCAAAAGGCCAGTTTGAGATGAAAGTTTGGAAGGCCAAAAGGCCAGTTTGATATGAAAGTTTGAAAGGCCAAAAGGCCAGTCTGATACGAAAGTTTGAAAAAGGCCAAAGGCCAATTTGACATGAATGAATTGGGCCCAAGGCCGTCTGATGTATAATGTTCCAATGTATTTTCTTTATTTGATATTATTCACTGTGCTTTCGCTCACGCTCATTCATGTGTTTGTAGGTGAGCCAAGAGAGGGCCAGACCCAGTCCCAGTGAAGTCTTTATGGAACAACCGAGTTATGGAGAGTCAGCCCTGGTGTCTCACGCACGAGACTCGTCTTCGCCTTTCTGCTATGCTATGTTATTTTTGTCACATTGGCGAGGACTTTGCATATGTTTGTACATAGTCTTCATGGGTTGACTTAGTGTTGGATGATCCTATTTGTACAGAACTTATGCTACTGTATTTCTGTTGTGAGTTATTAATGTATATATATATATGTATGGTTTGTTTTGATGTGCCATGTAAGCACAGCTGTATGGACAGTTTTAAAATTGCTTCCGTTTGGCCCCCATTAACTCTATTAAAATACGTCTGGTTTGGTTTGAGGTCATAGGTAATCACATGATTACTGGCCGGTTATGTCCTTAACCCATGGGGGCCGATTCGGGTCATGACAACCCCAATGTAAGTTTCTAGCTTCAAGACATTCACTCTTTCTAGGATGTCACTTCGAAGCTCGCCTTCAAAATGCCTCGCCTTCTTATAGTCTGTGTCAATCACATGTGGCGCAAACCTGGTCAATTCAGTGAATTTGGCCTCATACTCAGCTACAGTCATACTGTCTTGCTTTAGTTCCATGAACTCTGCTACTTTCCTGTCTCGAACACACTACGGGAAGTACTTGTCATTGAAGATTTCCATAAATTTCACCCAGTCAACATCCTTATGATTTTCTCGCATTAACATCCACCATCCTCTTACCTCGTCTTCTAGTATAAAAGTGGCTAGAAGCACTTTCTGTGTCTCTAAGCAAGGGAACACTTTAAACAATTTCTCAATGCTGAGAACCCATGCTTCAGCTTTCAACGGATCTAATCCACCATGGAACTGTGGTGGTTTCATTTTCTTGAATTCTTTGGTGGGAGCTATTATCTGATCATCATTCTGAATATCTGGCATAGGTGGTGCCGGAGGTGGAGGTGGCGGGTGTGGTTGCTGCCACTCCTGTTGCTGTCTCAAAGTTTCTGCCATTTCCTGTATCAATCTTTCCATTATGTCTATTCTGGCAGTAGAGAATTCCTCAATCTCATCACCTCTTGGTCTCACCATCTGATTAAACTTGCATTATACTGTATACAATAATTCTACAAATATGCATATACTAGAGGGCATATGTAGTCAAATAATTTGCAATGCAAGTAAAGCACAACTTATAGCACATAATTGTTCATATCAAAACACTTAAGCATATTCTTGATGCTTTCAAATTCACACTTATCATATGAATGCATCCTAGATCTTTTCTAGACCCTTATTGCTCTTTTGGATAAGTGTGTGAGTTATTAACTCGTGCTCTGATACCACTCTGTCATGACCCGAACCTGCCTCTATGGGTTAAGGACATAACCGGCCAGTAATCTTGAGATTACCGATGGCCTCAAACCAAATCAGACATAACTTATCAAAGTAAAGGGGCCAAACGGAAGCAAAATTTAAAACTTTGTCCATAGAGCTGTGCTTGCATGGCACATCAAATAAACCAACACATATAAACATTAATAACTCACAACGGAAAAACAGTACCGTAAAGTTCTGTACAGATAGGATCATATAAGTCTAAGTCAACCCATCAAAACTATATACAAATATACACAAAGTCTTTGCCAACATGACAAAATAAACAAGACAACAAAAGGGCGAAGACGGGTCCCATACGTGAGACGTAAGGGCTGACTCTCCAAAACTTGGGTTGTTCCACGCAGGCTTCACTGAGGCTGGGTCTAGACCTCTCTTGGCTCACCTACAAATAAATGAATGAGCGTGAGCGATAGCCTAGTGAATAATATCAAATACAAAAGTTATACAAACGATATGTAGAACAACAAGCTTTCAACGGCCTTGGGTCCAATTCATATTTCTATTTAACATATATGCACAATTTAAGTCGTGTGACTGCGATTCCCAACAAACTGGCCTTTGGCCCATTCAAACTTTCATTTGTGTCAAAATGACCTTTGGCCCATTCAGATGACTAACTGGCCTTTGGCCCATGCATTCGTTCATGTCGAAACAGCCTCTGGCCCATTCATTAATGTCAAAACGGCCATCGGCCCATTCATTCATGTCAAAACGGCCATCGGCCCATTCATTCATGTCAAAACGGCCATCGGCCCATTCATTCATGTCAAAACGGCCTTCGGCCCATTCATTCGTGTCAAAACGGCCTTCGGCCCATTCACGCATGCCAAAACGGCCTTCGGCCCATTCATTCATACCAAAATGGCCTATGGCCCAATCATTTGGTATAGCAAATATTGTCCACCAATCGAATCAATGAGCTTATAAAACTTACATAGAAGTAAGCAATTGGACAACAACATATTTCAGTTATCTTTGTTAAGATTTTACTCACAGTGATCGGTTGGTTGGTTTGCCCTGGAGCTTGACCCTACACATTCCATGAATACAAAAGGGTCACTAACAATTCAATCGGTTCTAAATTCACATTTTCCACCTTAGGCTTCATTCTTATCTCTTTAACTCAATTACAATGCTCAGTGCATGCCTAAGAGTACTTAGAAGTGAAAAGGAACGGAAAACGGAACTCAGAATGCATTTTTAAAATTTCAGAAAACAGGGTCCCCGCTCGAGCGTGGACTTCCCCGCCCGAGCGGACCCTTGAGGCCTGCAAAAGTACTGGTTATGTCGAATTCACGCTCGATCGTGCACTCTGGCGCTCGAGCGGAAGGCCTCTCTACATGGCTCCCCGCTCGAGCGTGAACTTCCCTGCTCGAGTAGACACCATGTCTGTAGAAAATGCTGGGAGCATGAATTTCACGCTCGAGCGGCGGTTTCCCCGCTCGAGCGGACATCAAAATTCTGGAAAACCTAGAATTGTTCTTGGGCTTCAATTTCAATGTTCAAAGGCTTCAACTCATGATTTTGGTCCCAAAAACATATAAACACATTATATTGTATGAGAGTGTAAGGATATTACATCAATTTGTTCAAAATCATCATCTAATTCTCAAACAACTCTCATTTCTTTAGTGTTCAAAAATCAAACAAGCATGTATGTTTTGGCTCCCAATTTGAGTTCAAATGGTACAATTAAGGCTCATGATCATGGAACTTAGGAAAACCATGCGTGCATGTTAGATTTGGTGCCCAAATCCTCTTGTTCAACATGGCTCATGCATGAATATGCAAAACTCTAGCAATCATGCACATGCATGCCCATATAAGCTCCCAATTCAACAAATTCAACTCAAATTATGCTCTTGATCACAAATAAACTTTGAACTTACAAAATTACAAATTCAACTTATGAATTCAAGGTCAATTACTTACCTAGAGGCTCAATCCTTCCAATCTATGGCAATTCTTGAGTGTAGCTTCAAAGTTGTCAATCTTCTAGGCCAAAATTGCACAATTCTCTCCTCTTTCTCTCTCTATAGCCGGCCTTCACACCCTCTCAAAGTATATCTCAGATTTTTGAGTTCAAAAAGAGGCAATGAGAGTGTATATGGCCTCACACATAAAGCCCCACTAGTGCTTATTTAATAATAATAAATAATTGGGCACTAAATTTTCAGTTATATCAACTTAATCTGGTCTGAATCAATTTTTCAATTAAACTTTACCGTAGGCTCTAAAAATTATGCCAATCACAATGGCGCGGCCAATTTCAATTTTTGTGGCTGGTAAGGCCTTCAATTTAATTCCCAAAGCAGGTAATCAAATAGATATTCCTATGGTGAACAAATAGAAATTCAAAACCACATATTTTCACATAATGACACACAAAATCATATTGGACACATAATCATACTCATATTAAGGACCAATTAACATACTATGGAATAGGGGTATCACAGCTGGATAAGTTTGTGGGTGATTTTCATGCCGTTTTGCCCGTATTTGTTAGTTTCATGTTTTCATTTTGTTATCTGTTGTTTCTATTATGGGTTCACAATTTGGATGTATTTGGGTATTTTAGTGACTTTACCCTTTTAGGTTTTATACATTGCTTCTAAAAGCAGTATCAGTTGTGTTTTTTTTGCTTGCACATCAACTTTAGGTGATTTCATATCGATGTTATTAGTTTGTAATAGTGGTGCCTGAGGGATGTCTCTTGTAAATCTGTAAATCTTATAAAAATATATAAATTATTTTAAATTATTTTTGTTAGTAAATGTGTCGCCGAAAGTTTATTTTATCCTACTCATATTGTGTTGCTAGAAGTGTATTTTTTGCCAATGCCAATTTGTCACTGCCAAAAGTAAACCTTTATCGACAAACAAATCGTCGGCAAATGGCAATATTTACTGACATAAATGTGTTGCCAAAAGTTTACTTTTTCCCACTCATATTGTGTTGCTAAAAGTGTATTTTTTTCCAATGCTAATTTGTCGTTGCCAAAAGTTAAGTTTTATCGACAAACAAATCGTAGGCAAATGACAACATTTACCGACGTAAATATGTTGCCAAAAGTTTACTTTTGCCGATGCATATTTTGTTGCTAAAAGTATATTTTTTGCCCATGCAAATTTGTGTCGCGAAAAGTGCCAAACAATCATCATATTTGAATGACTTTTACCGACGCAAGGCAAATTGTTGACGATGGATGAAGGCTTTTATCGACGACTATGTTCGTCGCTATAGGCATTACTTTTACCAACGCAATGATAATTTCATCGGCAAAAACTTTTGCCGACTCACTTTTGCCTACGGGTTGCCAACGTAGCTTTGTGTGTCGGTAAAACTCTTTGCCAACGAATTTTACCTTTTAGCAACATATTTTGTTGCATTGCGAAAAATACAATTTCTTGTAGTGATGCATTGCAAGCCATTAATAAACAATAACTTGTGACGAAGAATATAATTAACATTCATGCGCATTCCTCAAATCCCATAAAAACTATTAACACCTAGTCGGGACTTCATGTTATATCGCCTAACACAACTCAAAACCAACATAAATGAAATAGAAATGCAACCAATGATGGATTTAGGGGGTAGGGGATAGCTGCACCATAAAAAATTTGAAAAATATTATATATTATATTAAAAATTTTAAAATAACTTTAAATTATAGGAGTTTGCACCTCCAAATTTATTGCAAATAATTTCAAAATTATATAAAGTAGCCCCCCCCCCCCCAATTTTTTAAACTATAAAGTAGCCCCCCCAAAGACATAATCCTGGATTCGTCCCTGGATGCAACATACATTATATTCTCTTTCAAAAATGAGTCTAAACAAGTTTCTCTGATTTGATGTCCTAGTTCATATCAAGCCCTTGCCCTTGGCATAACCGGTAGACACCCTATTTTGACTGGTCTTAAGATTTGAACAATTTTTTTTGAACACCCAATAATGAAAATTGGAATATGCTATTTGATGAATTTCTAAGAACAAAAGTCAAATTTGAGTTTTAATCCCAACTTTTACCTTGAAAAATCTAAGAATCCTCGAGATATTGATTTGTGATTATGTATCAATTTTAACCAGCAAATAACAATCGCAATCAAACAATTAAAAACAAATCGACACAATAATTTAACGTAGAAAAACCACAATTGGAGCACCTCCAATTATGATTAAAAAAAAAACCATGGGCCAAAGCCACAAAACAATCCACTAAGAAGATACAAATGAATTACTCAAGTGCACTCTCAAATAACCTAGTGAATCGATGCCCAAATTAAACCAACCCCAATGTGCCTCTTCCACCACCATCTTCACATCGGAATTGTCTTGCTCAACGTTGAATCCACAATGATGATGTTGAATCCACGACGATGTGCCACTCCGGAATCCACGAAAGTTTCAAGCCCAAGTTCCACGTAATCCACTGAAGAACAACTCTCTCTCTTTTTGAATAAACGAAAACAACCAAACCCTTGATGATGTTGATAAGAAGTTCACGAATCAATTGATCACTCTTAAATCATCAAGAAAACACTCATAAAACACCCTCCAATATAAAACACCTTGTATCTTGTTCCTCGCTGAAAATCTGGACAGCTGAAACCCTAGAAACAACGAACAACACACTTTATTGAAAACGAGGGCAACTTTTACTGCTCGAGCGTTGTGACTAAAAGCGGTGCGAAACATATAGGCTGACCGCTCGAGCGAAACTTTCACCGCTCGAGCTGTAAAACGTTCTTCCCAAAAGTTCAAGCGCTCTACAAAAATACTGGATGATCTGTTTCTCCGCTCGAGCTCGATCCCCGATATAGTCAGCGAAATGGAAAACATGAAAGAATTAAGATCACGAACTCCTCTCAAAAGCATAATTCGGGTTGGATTCATATATAAAAACTCATAACCTCACTGAAATAAAAGATCGAATAAAATTACAACTAATAGGAGTTTTGTCAAACAGGATTGCCAATTACAAAAACTTAACACATATGTTTTGGCCAAATTATTTTAGACCGCTAAAATATATTTTTAATTCATTAATTTATAGTATTTTATAGTTTTACATGATTTTATGTGTTTGTACATAAAAATGATCACACACTCACCATCCACTTTCCTAATCACACCCCACCATCACCACTCACCATCCACTTTCTTGATCACACACCACCATTACCACTGACCATCCATTTTCATAATCACACACCACCATCAACACTCACCATCCACTTTCCTAATCACACACCACCATCACCACTCACCATCCACCTCCATTATACATTGTCTTCCACTTTCTCCACTAAGAAAGCCTTCTTCAATTTCCTAAATAAGAAAAAAATTATAGTTCTAAAAGAAGTGTGAAATTTTTTATTCGAGAGAAGTCTAAGCTTTGATCAAAGAAAAAGTTTATTTTTTCAAAATTGAGAGAAAATATAAAGTGAGATATAAACCTCCATTTTCCTACATATGCCACCCAAAATTTCACTAAAGCTAAAACTTGAATTTTCTTGCTGAGATTCAAAAACATACTCCATAACCTGAGAATGTAATGAAGAAAGTTTGATAGATTAGAAAATTCAGCATTTCCTCCAAAGGTGAATTTTCGTAACTTTCCATTTATTTTCTTACTTTTTCTTTACTGTTTTAAATATGTAGTTTCTTTACTTTAATAATAATATAATAATAAATATTTGTATATATTTATTATTATTATGTTTGTTTATATTATATTATTATTATAACTATATTTGATTTGTTTGATTTAGCTTATGTTTGAATTAGATAGTTGTTTGTTGTAATAATTCTCAAACGCCACGTCTTTTATTTGTTATTGTAATTATTTAGTGTTGTAATAATTCTCCATCCCTGTTTCTTTCTATCACTTTTCGTTTATTTGTTTTTCACATTTGTAAATAGCCACTACAACAAGTTAGGTTTCGAATGATGATTTTTTTTTTTTTAATTCTCCAAAGAGCTGATTGAAGGTTTTGTCAATTGTCACCTTAAAAAATGGGCCATCATCAGCTCCAGTTTTTAACGCAGCCTTGACTGTCTTCATCACCGAGAGGGTAATTTGTGTGCAAATCGGGCTAAGCTGGGTAAAATCTTATTTGGAAGTTTGGGTCGTGCAATGGGCCAAGATAAGAGTTTTGTGAAGCTCGATCTTCGGCCGAGCAGGCACTTTGTCGGTCACAGATGTGTTGCTAGGGCTTGGACCTAGCTATCTGAGGCCAGACCTTTTATCTCGCTGAGGTGATTGCTAGTGTAGAGGGCCGAGGTAGGTATAGCTCAGCCGGGTGCCATCCTGTAGCTAGGGTCATTATGGCTCTGCCATGGGGAGCATAGAGCCAAGATAGCTTGGTTGACCATAGTGACAGCCGGAATAAAGAGCTTAAACCATCTCACTTGGGTGGTAGTGAGAAGGATTTTCTAAGGATTGGCGTTATCCTCTAGCTGTGTGATTCCTAGGAGGACTCTGCTAAGGAGGGTTAGAGTCCCACTAGGGTTGTGTCAGGTGGAATTTATAAAAGCTCATGGTAGAATCTTTGCACATGTAATATAATTCTTACTCTCAAATACATAGAGCTTATTATCTATTGTCTAATTGCTGACTTAGGCATCAGAGGGTTTCTGGCACACACCCGCCGGCTAGCTTACGTGTGTTTTCAAGTAGCAAAACGACGACGCTTGCAGGAGTGGAAACTTGATCAATAGGATTATACGATAAGATTATTTCATGCTCGTACAATTGGTGTTGTCCGTGGGAAGTATTAAAGAGAATAAACCTTTTGATTAAGTTTTCCTTCAACTGATCTTTAATGGTGCACAACGAAGACTTGTTTCAATCTGCTATCGATGGACAAACTCTAGAAGGGGACAGGAGGCATGAGGATTTGCCTTTCGTACCACTCATGGCAGACCTGGACCCCCCAGTGACAAAACCCATAGAGGGGCATGAGAAAATGGGGCTCAAGTCCTCATCGCTCTCAAAGCCCAGATGGACAGAGGAAGATGATGGATTCTCAGGTTCTAGAGGATTGGGTGAAGGAGCAAAATGAGTTGATAAAGAGAATGACGATAGACATGGAGATGATGAAGTGCCTGATGAAGGGCGAAGGCGTGGTAGGAGAGGAAGTCTGTGAAGGCAGAACGCATTCTCGCCATTTAAGAGATTGTGACAGGTGAGTCACACCTTCGTATAATGAAAGCGTAAGCCTTAGAACAGGTGACACACAATCAAGAACCACCAGGACTTGTTGTTCCAGGTCTACAAGAATGAGGATTAAAAGGTTTTACATGGAGGGAAGCAATTATTGTCCCTCGTATACACACCAAACAACCTGTAGGCACACGGAGTTGCCTACGTTGATGGACTTGCGATTTTGCTAGAAGAAAGGATTCGAAGGAGGGAAGATGCCCAGGTGCATGACCCCCAAAGGGTCTCTACTCTGCGGCGGCTAGCTCCTAAGACACATGGAAGTGTCGAGGTTGCAAAGCCAATGTCGCGCCTTGCTTATGAACCAGCAGACAAAGCATCAGCAAGGTTGTAGAGCTCGCCATTCATTCCGGCAATAGAGAGCGCACCACTACCCTTGCGCTTCAACTAGCCTAAGTTCACAACCTATGAGGGGAAGTCAGACCCCTACATTCACTTGAGCCACTTTCACCAAGTTATGACTATATACTGGCGAAACGAAGCTCTTATGTACATCTTGTTTCCATCAAGCTTAGGCGACCTAGGTTTGACTTGATTTGAAAGGCTTCCAGAAGGTAGCGTCACTTCATGGGCCTAACTGGTAGAGGCGTTTGTCACCAGGTTCAAGACAAACACCAAGACCTCAGTTAAGATAGACTAGTTGCTCGCTATTGACATGGCGAGAAAGAAACATTAAAGGCTTACAAACAACAGATACTAGGACACTTTTAATCAGATAGGCGATTGCCCCACCAACCTAGCTATCGCGCAGTATAAGCGGGGTTTGCTGGTGGGCCACAAGTTGAGGGATTCAATGATGATGATGCCACCCCTCACGATGGAAGCCCTGTTGGAAAGAGTGCACTAGCACATCAGGGTGGAAGAAGATGGCACTCATACAAAGGCAAAGTCTGGCACAACAGCGATCTCAAACGAAAAACCTGCGGCAAAAGTTAACACAGCTAGCCGGGAGGACCGACCGAATAGAAATAGTCGCAGCAAACAACCAAACAGAGAGGACCCCAAAACACGGAGGATGAGAGTCCGCATTCCTATCACCACCGTGTTCAAGAAGCCTATCTACTGGATTCTAAGTGAAATACGCGACAAACCCTTTATTCGCTAACTAGCCAAGTTGGAAGAAGTGCAAAGGGGCTACAACGATCGATATAGATGCATCTTTCATGACGAGGTGGGGCACCGAACTAGAAAATACATGCCTTCGAGACATCATTTGGAAGAGTTGGTGGTCGCGGACCGCTTGGACCAATACATTAAAAGGGGAGCTCGGCCAGCCCCCCGGGACCGCAATGGGCCAGACAGGTTGAAGGTCCTTCTCAAGGCCTGATTAACATAGTACATGGGATCATTGAGCCAGAGCGAGTTAGCGAGCTTCAGGGAATGATCAAGAAGGCAGAGTACATGAGAGAGGTGCTGAGTGTTCACCCAGCCATAAAAAAAGGAAAGACAGAGGCAAAAAAACGTCATCACTTTCTATGACAGGGACTTAGCAGGCTTGCAAATCCCTCACAATGATGTGCTAGTAGTTACTCTATGCGTTAAGAACTTTGACATCAAGAGAATCTTAATTGACTATGGGAGTTTGTGTGAGATAAAATTGGAGGACAAAGACTTGGCACCTGCGACATCTTCCACGGTCGGTTTCAACTCAATGCCAAAATGGCTGGTTGGCAACATAATTTTGCTAGTAAAAGCTGGAACGATGACGAAGCAAGTGAAATTCTGGGTGTTGAAAGTCTTTTTCACTTACAACATTATATTGGGGAGAGTATGGTTGCATGCCATGCGTGCGGTAGTATCAACCTACCATCAGGTGATACGATTCCCTAATGAAGATGGAGTGATTGAAGAGGTCTTGGGAGACCAAATCATGTCCAAGCAATGCTTCGTGACTGTGAATGGCAGCTGAGCTACCAAAGGATTTGTGTAGATGGTAGAAGAGCCAGAAAGCAATGAGTTATTTGCGGATGTCGACAAGGAAACTGAACAGAAGACAATGAAAGATCTGGTAGAGGTAAGAGTAGATGAAAAGGTCCCAGAGAAATTCTTTTTGCTTGGCTTATCTTTGTCCGACACCGAGAGAATAAAGATAATGGAATTCTTGATCTCTAACATCAAAGTGTTTTCCTAGAGGCCGTATGACATGCTTGGCATTGATCCAAACTTCATCTGCCATCAACTTAATATCAACCCAATCGCCAGACCAATTATACAACGAACTCGCTGGTTAACACTACACTACGCCGAGATAGTGGCTGAAGAGATGGGTAACCTGCTGGAAGCAAGAGTGATAAGAGAGGTTCACTATCTCAAGTAGATCTCCAACACGATGGTGGTGCCTAAGATAAATGGCAAATGGCGTGTTTGCATGGACTACAAGATAGTCAACAAAGCGTGCCTAAAAGACAGTTTTCCCCTACCATGGATAGACCAATTGGTGGACCTAACTGCAGGACACAACCGACTTAGTTTTCTTGATGCATATCATGGATACCATTAGATTGCTATGTATGAACTGGACCAGGAGGTTACATCCTTTACAATGCCAAGGGGGTTGTATTACGACAAGGTCATGCTTTTTGGCCTAAAAATACAGGGGCAACATTTCAACGAATGGTCACCAAAATGTTCGAGCCGTTGTTAGGCAAGACAATGGAAGCTTACATAGATGACATGGTGGTCAAGAGTAAGAACAAAGGAGACCACCTCAATGACCTAGCTGAGATGTTTCAAATTTTGAAAACCCACAAGCTACGACTGAACGCATCTAAATACACATTTGGCGTGGGGTCAAGCAAGTTTCTCGGCTTTCTAATAACCAACCACGGTATAGAAACTGATCCATCTTAGATCAAGGCCATTCAAGAACTAGAGAGGCCCAACACCGTCAAGAAACTACAGCACCTTACGAGTCTAGATGCCACCCTGAACCGATTCATAAGTCGGTCGTCAGACAAGTATCAACCGTTCTTCCAGGCACTTAAGGCCAAATTTGAGTGGGACAATGAATGCAACCAAGCTCTGGAGAGCTTAAAAGAATACATGACTTCTCCGCCATTATTGGCAACCCTAGTGCCAAGAGAGGTACTTTTCTTAGACTTAGTAGTCTCCCAACAAGTAGTTAGCGCAATGTTGGTACGAGTCGAGGGAATATCACACTTGTCTATCTTTTATCTGAGTAAGACATTACTGGGCACCGAAATGAGGTACTTGCTGTTAGAAAAACTAGCCCTGGCCTTGATGATGGCTTCAAGAAAATTGTCGCACTACTTCCATGCACACACTATAATCGTCTTAATTGCATTCCTCTTAAAAACCTTTTTTGAAAGGGCAGACTTTTCTGGGTGAATATTGAAATGGGCCATGGAGTTAGGACAATTCAACATCAAGTTCCAACGAAGAACCATGATAAAGGTTCAAGTTTTGGCAGACTTCGTGGCTGAGTTTGCTTCAGGAAGTCATTATGTTTTCTGGTTGACTTGACAGAGGAAATCGAGCAAAGGGGAAAAAGTGTCACAGGAATAGCGCATCCCCTACAACAAGTCGTTCAATAGAGCAGTGAACCATTTAGCCTTACAGTTGTTGCGTCGTCCACTAGGGCCAATAGCCCATCACTACGAAGGGCAAGACCAAGCTGCACAACTACAAGCAAGGGCACGCCTGAAAGTGAAATGCTAAGGTAGTTAGGCAGTGGGGATCAAATCCTAACGACGGACAAAAACTTAGAAGAAGATGTCGTCAACGTCCCTGATCCTAAAGCATCGTTTGATCCCTCCACTTGCTAGAAGCTGTTCGTAGGAGAGATATGTAAGTTTTGTGGATGGAGCGTCCAACAGGCACGGGGCTAGACTTGGGATAATCCTCATCTCGCTAGACGGCTTGACCATTGAATAGCTATCAACCTCGGATTTCTAACATCCAACAATGAGGCAAAGTATGAAACATTTTTAGCCAGTTTGAAGTCAACCTACCAGATGAAGGCCACCAAGCTAATAGTGTACAACGAATCCCAACTAGTAGTCAACTAGATATCGGACGTGTATGAAGCGAAGGATGACAGAATGGTCAAGTATCAGGAGCTGGTCAGGAATGAAATCATGAAATTTGACGTAGTGAGGACAGAGCAAATCGACCAAGAAGAAAATAGCAAGGTGAATGAACTGGCCAGTTTTGCGTCGATGGCAGACACATATATCTCACATCCATTATTAGTTGACTTCCTGTCCAGACTAAGCATTGAGGAACCTAAAGCGGCCGAGGTATGCTGTGCCAAGCTAGGTCTCTCCTGGATGGACCCCATCATTATGTTTTTAAAGATAGCATTTTGGCAGAAGACAATAAGGTAGCCAACAAGATTCCTGCAAAATTGCAACGGTTTTAGCTTTCCCCATCCCTAGCACCGTACAAAAAGTCCTTCACAGGACCATACCTGAAGTATGTCCATCCTAACAAGGTCGAGACATTCTTGTTCGAGATCCACGAGGGCATTTGTGGAAGCCACTAAGGGGGGAGATCTCTGGCCTACCGAGCTATCTCACAGGGCTATTGGTGGCCACACATGCAGGAAGATGCAGAAAAATATTTCAAGAAATGCGAGAAATGTCATAAATTCATGCATCAAATCCATCAACCAGCTAGAGAGCTCCTATCTCTAACCAGCGCTCGACTTTTCGCAATGCGGGGCTTAGACATAGTGTGACCACTCCCAACTAGGTTGGGCAACATAAAATTCTTCATCGCAGCGATAGAGTACTTCACAAAATGGGTGGGAGCAAAGGCCCTAGCATCCATCATAGGAAAAGATGTCAAAAAGTTTGTCTGGCTGAACATCATAACCACGGTTTGGAATTCCCAAGGCTTTGATATCTGACAATGGTACCCAATTTGATGGAAGAATCTTTAGGGATTTTTATGAAGAGCACAAGATTGAATTCTACAACTCCACGCCAGCATACCCTCAAGCCAATGGACATGTAGAAGCTTCCAATAAAGTAGTCTTAGATGGACTAAAGAAAAGGCTAGAAAAAGCAAAAGGGAAATGGGCTGAGGAACTTCCCCACGTCTTATAGGCTTACCAAACTATACCTAGGCGGTTGACCGGCAAAACGCATTTTGTCTTGGCCTATAGCATGGAAGCAGTAATCTCCCTGGAAGTCGGCCTCCTAACTACTAGAAACGAAAATTTCGATCCGGATTTGAATGAAGAGTCCATAGCGTTGGAATTAGATCTTGCTGAAGAACGAAGAGAAAGGGCACTGCTCTACATCGCCTCGTATTAATAGGAACTATCTAGAAAATACAACAAGGCAATGCATCCAAGGCAATTCAACATTAAAGATTGGGTGCTACGCAAAGTAATGAGAAACAGTTTGGTACCTGGGGATGAAAAACTAGGAGCCAACTGGGAGAGGCCGTACAAAGTGATGGGATTAGTAGGAAAAAGAGCTTACCACCTCGAGGATATGGACGACCGAGCTAACCCAAGGCCATGGAACATGACCAACGTCAAGATATTCTATTTTTAGTTTTTTGCACTTGTAATTCTTTATAAACATTCAATAAAATAAGTAGTCATTTTTTTTCGGGTAAATTTTTCAATACTTAGGTTTATTTCGGTCTGTATGTAAATCTTTGCCCAACTAGGGGCAAAGAAGGTTGGCAGGTTTGACCAACAATTTTTTTTACACTCTTTGGCCGAGATGGTTATCTCGGCCAAAGAAGGTTGGCAGGTTTGACCAACAAATTTTTGCACTCTTTAGCCGAGATAATTATCTAGGCCAAAAAAGGTTGGCAGATTTGACCAATAAAATTTTTGCACTCTTTAGCCGAGATAATTATCTAGGCTAAAAGAGGTTTGTAGGTTTGACCAACAAATGTTTTGCACTCTTTGGCCGAGATAATTATCTTGGCCAAAGAAGGTTGGCAAGATTAACCAACAAATTTTTGGACTCTTTAGCCAAGATGATTTTCTAGGCTAAAGAAGGTTGACAAGATTGACTAACAAATTTTGACAGTCTTTAGCCAAGATGGGTATCTCGGCTAAAGAGGGTTAGCAGGATTGACCAACACCCTTTTGCACTCTCTGGTCGAGATGGTTATCTCGGCCAAAGACAATTGAAACTATTGTGTGTGGCCGAGCAAATGAGCTCGGCAGAGTATGCATTCACAATTAGGGAGCACATTCAAAAGTGGCATAGAAAGGTATAAGTGGCATGCAAAAAGTTGAAGTTTTTTCATTAATAACACAAATGATTACAAAAGGAGGGGGTGTAGCCTGATTACATGGCAAAAGTAGGAAAAAAAAAAGAGAAAAAAAATAGAAAAAACAAGAGATACATCACAGTCAGCCAAACAAGTCATCTAGCTCGGCGTCTACTCCAGCACCGACTCTAACACCACCGTCAAGTGTAAGATTGGTGATTCCTTCTTCGATGACCAAGCTTAGCTCGACCTGGCTTGGCACTTCTGACCGAATTGGCACCGGGCTCTCATGGATGAGCTTAACGACTGAGAGAAGAACATCGCTCTATACTAGATTGTCCTCCTTGTCCACCTGCAAGAACTTTTATTACACGACGTTGGCATACTCCACCATATAGCTTGGGATAAAGTAGGGACGAGAATTAAGGAAGACCTCAGAGTCGGGGGCCTGGCCGAGCTTCTCTGTCGCTGCCTTCCAGCTACATTTGAAGAAAATATCCTAGGTTGCCTCACATTGTTAGACATAGGTCTGCTCGCCCTCAGCGTAACCATGGTCCTCAACATCCTCCATCTTTTTCTTGAGTGCTTTTATTTCGGTGGCCTACTTTTTTTTCCAACTTGGCCAGCTCGTGTAGGTAGTGATATTTCTTCTCAGTGAGGGCTTTTTGTTTTTCCACTTCGGTAGAGCCAACTTGCTCGGTCAATTTTCCATTCTCCACGCGAAACTCGGTTAGAGTTGCCTTTAGCGCCTTCAACTCGACGTCTTTGGCTTGACCGTCAGCAATGGCCGCTCAAGCTGTTTTTCTTAGCTCCAGTACACATTTGTGGGCAATGTGGCTCTTCTGTAGGGCCTAAAATTCAATCCACAAACAATCAACCAAACCGGGCAAAGAGTAATCGCAAAGAAAAGTAAATACATGATTCAAGCTTACCAGAACCAGAGATTTGGTAGCCGACCGAATTGCTTTTAGTTCGGTCAGCTGTTCATGCCTCTCCATGTCAACCGACAGGCAAACGCTTTTTGTCGAGTAGAAGGCCATCATGTGGTCCTTTTCGACATTAACAGAGTCGGTGGTGGACATAACACGGCCTTTGAAGGTCACAGCTAGTGCCCACACTGGTGGGGAAGAGGGGTTTGCTCGGACAGCTCGGCCTCTAGAAGTGCAATCTCCTCCTCATCCACCAAGCATTGTTACTCGGTGGATAAAGTGCGAGCTTGCTTGCTTGGAGATGAGGTTGCCCCGATGGTTGGTAGGGTGACAACGGTATCACACGGTTGATCAGCAGGAACTTGCTCAGCTTGGACTTCAGCGGAGGTTTGCTCGATGATAAGAGCTCTCACGACTCTCCTCTTGGCAATTTCTTGCTCTTTGGTAAGGGGGACAAGTTTGATTTGAGGAAGGCTTAGACCTGGTTTTGGCGAAGGTTCGAGAAAGAAGTCGGTGACTTTGCTCCTCCTCTTGCTGCTATACCGATAGGTCAGTTCGAAGTTTAGTAGCTCGGTCCGATCCCGATGCCGATATCTTAGCACAGTGCAGATCCCATCCTAGTTAGCGTACGAATAATTCTCCTTGAGCATGTTTAGACCTGCAAAAAGACGAAGGGTTAGCACAGTAGTAAGTGATTAAATAGTTAAGTGTAAGACCGAGTTACTCATACCAGTTGTGCCTGTATTCTAGTTTATGTTGTAGCCCGATATCCTGGCCTCCCGGTCCTCATAATTTCCAGAGACCCAGAAAAAGTCATTGTCGTGTAAATTTTTGTCCGATGTGCGCTTGACGACTTTCTCTCGGCCTCTTTTGACTTTGAGGTAGTAGACCCAACCATCATTATTCTGACCGATCGAATATTGGTGGAATATCTTGGCCAATCCAAGGTTAAGGCCAACACGGCGGTTGAGCTCGACGATGCCGTTTATGATCCTATACTTGTTGGTGGACAATTGGGTTGGGCAGAGTCTGGTTTGCCTGAGGAATTCACAAATAAGGGGTTGGACCACAAAGCGGAGTCCACCTTCTACTATTGATATTATGGTAAAGAGGTAACAACCGAGCTTGTCCCAGGGTATAGTATCTTGCTCAGCTAGGGTGAACTGCACATCATCAGGAATGTTGTAATCCCGCCTAAATTCTACTATGGCCCCAGGCGAGCTAACCATGAAGCGGTATTTGCCTATTGGCTTTAAGTTAGGGGTTATTGGGTTTGCTCGGCTGAATTGATCAATGTTGTTTTGTTGCTTGATTGAGCAGCACCGTCAGAGTGGCAAAGTGAATGGAGTGCTTGGACAACCTAGTCAAGTCTGCAAAGTGAAAAAAATAAAATGTGTTAAGCCCAAAATGTTGACCAGGCTAAAGACAATAGTTTGCTTGGTTGAGGGTGTGAGTGTGAAGACTTAGCGCGGTCATAGGCTGGACACAGCTCGGCCCACTACTAGTTTAAGGTTTTAGCCCGATGCTGGTTTAGGACAAGAATTCAATTCGGTTTGGACTGATGGCAGGGTTTTAGCCCGATTCAAGCAGTATGACTAGCTCAGTTGGGTACATTCAATGTTGTACATATAGGTTTTTAGCTGGGTTGCAGCATGCTTTTGGATCAAAATCACAGTTATGATCTTACGGAATTTTGAGGGTTGTCTAAAGGCCTTGATTCTATTCACAAGCTCTTTCAAGTGCATTTTAGTGGATATTTACACTATAATATTATGTTTTAATCTAGATGGTGGGTTAACAAGAACGCTAAACAAGTAGAATATTGATGGAAAAACAGTAATAGGTACAAACACTACAAGAAATTGCACTTTTGGTAACTAAATTTTTAGTCGCCAAAAGTAAGGTTTGTAGTCACCGAAATATTTTCCCGACTAAATATTTTGGTCGCTGGATTTGTCGTTGGAAGATTGTCGGGGAAAGTATTGGTGACTAAAAAATATTTAGTCGCCAAAAGTCCTATAAATGGCAACTAATGTTTTAGTAGGCAAAAATAAAAGCTATTAGCGACAAAATAACCTTTTGTCGCTGATGAGGCAAAGTGGCGACTAATCTGTTAGTCGCCCAAAGGCTACTAATTTAATTTAAATCACATTTTCAGCTACTAAAATTTTGTGTTGCCAAAAATTCAAGTATTTAGAGCGACCAAAGTTTCAATCGCCAATAGTTTTTCTTGTGCATCTACATTTTTTTAGCTACTAAATGTTTAGTCGCCGAAAGTCCGATTTCTTGTTTAGCTACTACACAGGTTAGTCGGCTAAAGTCTAATTTTTTTCAGCTACCAAAGGTTTTGTCGCCGATAATAAAATTGTTATGATTTGGCGACTAAATATTTAGTCGCCAAAAGTGTTTTTTTTCTTCTTTTTTTGGCTACTAAATGTAGTCACCAAAAGATTTTATTCTTTTTTCGCTACTACCTATTTAGTCACTAAAAATATTTAACTCCATTTTGCGCTACCAATTGTTTTGTCGTCAGAAACATCATTTTATTTTTTTTTTCATTTTAATTAATTTTTTCATAACTTGTATGTATCCACCGCAACTTGTAATAGATATATAAACAAAACAATATGTATATATTACCACTGTGCTCAAAAAATGTATATATTATCACCCATTCCATAATGCATATTTCACTTACAACCATCAAACAAAAAAGAATACCTTTTAATGTAAACTTATATACAAACCAACTATATATATTCCAATTAGAAATAATAATGTCATACATAACAAATAAGCATACCAAAATTATTATGTACCCTGCCAAAAATTATATGTACGATTCAGCCAAATTCCACACAAAAGGCAGAGGACGACAAAAAACTTCCCAACTGTTCAAAAGTGTAAATTATCCTCTGTACAAAAAAAATGGAAGATCAACATGTCAATGCCAAAAGCCATCTAGAAAACAAAAATTACACCCATTAGTTCCATATAGTATTTCAACATAAGACCACGCAAAAAAAGAAAAAGAAAAAGAAAAAGTTAATAGATCTGTAAAGGGATTTTTTCGTTTTTCATTTTGAATTTTTGGTTGAGGTGGTTTCATCCCTCAATCATAATATTTTGACAATGAAATTAACATTATTGAAATGCTAAGAACCAAAACAATGCAAAGTGCACAGGATTAAAAGTCCATTGACATCCAAAAAATGACAATCAATGTAAGGTTGTGCAGCATATATATTCAATAGTTATGAGGAAAAATGTAGCCCCTCAAAAATGAAAATCAATTTAAGGTTGTGCATCATATTCAGCAGTGATGAGAAAACATGTAGCCCCTAAAATATTATAATCAATGTACGGTTGTGCAACATAGTCAGCCCCGAAAGGCCTTTTTTGACTAAGTTTATGGAGTTTTTTACGGCAACTCCCAACCTACGCATGTTAATTACATCCCGTCTATCCCCATAGATCCTATTTGACACAAGGAAGCTACCCATGGCATCCATAGAGTGGTTTGGGGGCTGCTTTGAATTTTCGGCCCCGAATGGCCTTTTCCGGCTAAGTTTATGGCGTTTTTGACGCCAACTCCCAACCTACGCGTGCTAATTACATCCCGTCTGTCCCCACAAGTCCTATTTCACACGAGGAAGTTACCAGTGGCATCCCTAGAGTGGTTCGCGGGCTGTCGTGAATTTTCGGCCTCGAAAGGCCTTTTTCGGCTAAGTTTATTGTGTTTTTCACGCCAACTCCCAACCTATGTGTGCTAATTACATCCCGTCTGTCCCCATAGGTCCTATCCCATATGTCTCCATAGGTCCTCAGAATTAATCGAGGTGTGCATAAATTGATCCGACCACAAAATTATCCACAAAAAAAAAAAAAATATCACTTTCTAAACAGATCCTACTTTTGGTCTTAACAAATACACTATGATTGTTCTTAAGTCAATTGTTAAAGTGGTTAAATGTCAATATATCACTTTCTAAACAAATTCACAAATTGCCATCCCTATAAGCACCAATACACTCACTAAACACTGCATTTCATACCAACCCATTTCAACAAGCAAAGGAAAGTTGGCAAGGGATTCCCAATCCTTTATTTGTAGACGTGCCTGAACGTCACGGCTCCGCGCGTGAGGGTGCGAAATCCGCTTTGTTCATTAGCTACTACAGTTTGAACTCAATGTCACGGTTCTAAATCTAATCTCAGAAAGTGCAATGTGAGACCGATAAATCACCAAAGAGTCCAAATCTGGCAAATCATTTTAGAAAACTAATTTTTATAAAGAAGTGCCAAACATGGACTGCTTTGCCAGATGCAGAGTCGCCACCTAAATATTTTATTTTGGGAGAATTTAGGAAACCCTGACTCATGCCTAAGGCCATGTGTCCGTCATCACCAAAGTTGCCTCGGCTTGGGAACTTGGGTACGAGAGGGGAAGGTCATGCAATGAGCACCCCCGCTCGCCCGATCAAAAGATCGGCCTGTACTAAGCATGATATTTTGTTTTTGAAAACACATGTGCTCTTATTCCGGTTAATTAGCTAATCTTACTACGTGATGCGCACAACACACAAGTATACACCAGATCGCCAAATTTGGAACAAAACATTGCATGTTTGTTTGTTTGAAAACGGTTTGAAGTTTGCTACTCGTAAGTAGGCTAAGTCGGGGATTTCAATAAATTGTTCCAATTCAGTAATCCAACCTTCACCCACAGACATTCAGGCAGTTATATCAAATAAGCAGTTAGCCTCATGGCAAGCATGCTTTCATGGAAACATTAACACACATGCAGTATGCTAAAGCATAAACACTCACAGTGTACTCCGAGCCAAAACAGAGAACTAGTTAATAATCATGCATGATCCTAGTTCATGTTAAGATGGCTAATGCAACACAAATCAAAATGCAACTAAAACAGGCTCGTCTATTCTAGAATGACATATGAAATGCAACTTGATAACTGTATTCAACTTGGAATTAAAATACAATGCAGTTAGTATAATGCACCGAGGCCGGTGCATGCAATATAGATGAATGGATGCATGCATGCAAGCATAAGGTATGCTAAACAAAATATGCCCTAAAACTAACCATCGTAAGCGGTTACGTAAAAGGGAGAAAGAAATGGAGGTTGGAAGACATGCATCACACACACGCACGCTTATTACAACAATTGGCCCTCTTGACGGAGGGTCCAAATAAAGAGCTAACTAGCTAATCTAAGCTAATTAAACTAATTATTACACAATGAAGCTAATTAACTAATCCTAGTTAACTAACTATTACAAAACGATTAAGCAGCTAAACGCATTAAGGTACATAACCCAAAGCATAAACTAGCTAAGTAAATTAGCTAAGTAAAGTAGTAAAAAGGGGCCCTCAGAGGGGGAAGAGTGCATGCATGCTTGGTCGCCTCGTTCGGAAATCCAACGCGATGCCCCAACTTGCCTCTGTTTGCAACTGCTCTCAGAAACTTGCACCAAGCTCCAGAAAGTTTCTAACTTATCTTGGGGATCTGTAGGAGGTTGGCCGACTAGTTGTTGATGTGGGAGACCACCTGCCGACCACTTTTTGTTGCTGCATATCAGAAAAAGTGGTCAGCCAGCTAGTTTTTCTGGCTGGCCGACCAGTTGTTACTGCATTTCTCCAAGTTGCTGCAATAGAGAGCAAGAAATGGCATGGAAATGTATTTGCAAGATATGTGTGCACAACCACCCTCCCTATCATTTCATAAGCTCAAGGGAGTGCGGTTCTCAACCCTTGGGCCACCAATCACTCATCTCAATGCGTGATGGCCAAGAAGCGAAGCTGCACAATTCAATGTAAAATGAATGCACAAGTAAACACATAAATGCCTAGAGCTCTATCATGTGTGATCAAGAGCATCGGTGACTAAGAATTGAGGCACGTTTCATCACTTCAAGTATGAAACGTCCCTCATTTCTCGTGTTTGGACTAACACCTATTCCAAACAAAATGCAACACAAGTAAAGCATGCAAGCATGCAATGCAACTAGCATGAAAACATGCAATGCAACTAGCATACATAATGCAAATGGTATCATAGCATACACAATGCAATGAACATGGCATACACAATGTAGCAATACAATGTAATAACTTGGCATACTCAATGCAGTGTAACCTAAGCATGCAAACAACATGGCATACTCAATGCGATGAACTACATGGCATACACAATGCTCAATGGACTTAAACCAAAATGGATAGACCTCAGCCATGCCCAAATTAGTGGCCATAAGGATGAAACTAAGGCACAAAAAGGGTAGACAAGAATGCACAATGCAATGGCCCATCAAGTAGGCCTAAGAACACAACTCTCAAGCATGATGAAGAATCGATAAACATGTAAGTGTAACAACACTAAGGGCTCTGAAATCAAGCGTGAAATGATGCCAAATCATTCAAACAACGCAAGTAAAGCATGCAAGAGGTCCTAAGGCACAAGGCCATTAAAGGGACTACACAAAGGGCATGCAATACATGACACAAATGGTTGAACCAATCATGGACAGAGCTTAATTAGGTCTAAACAAAGACCAAAACATGCTGAGGTAAAGGCTCAAAGACCTAGGCATGCAAGCATACACACTAGGCCTAAAACAAGGCAACAAATGCACAACCCTTAGAGGCACTCAAAAGGTGAATGAAGTAGGAACATGGCAATGCTACAGGCTCTGAAATAACATATGAAACGATGCCAAATCATGTACAGAACACAAATGAAGCATGCTATGGTGCCCAAAGCTTGAAGCTAGCATAGGCACTTGTACTACAACTATGCAAAACATGAAGCATATGGCAAAGGCAACCCAAAATAGTCCTAGAACATGCCAAGATAAGTCTAAAACATGTATGGAAGGAAGCCAAAGTAAGCTAGCATGAGGGGCATAAGGCAAGATAGATGGAAGGCAAATAAGGTGGATTACACTACACCTACCGAGACCAAGCATGGGATGAATTAACCAACAAAAATCAGAGTCATATCATGGCAAAATAACCCCAAATAAACACTGAAATGATAGCTCGTAGGCTTATGCATGAAGGCATACACAATGATTCATGTTAAGGCATAAAGGGGCAAACCCTCCAACGCATTGAATGAGTGACAAATGCAAGTGCATGGCCACATCACATGGACTAAAATAACATTTCAAATGATGCCAAATCATGGAAATAGGTCAAGCAATGCATGCTAGTGGACTCAATACATAGAGCTAACAAGCTAGATTGAACCATGGCTATACAAAGCAAGTCATGCATGGCCAAAACAACACAAATTAGAGCTAGAGCATGCTAAAACATGGACAAAAGCTTCTTAGAGTTAAGCCAAAAGCATGCTAGGATGACATGTTAAAGCATGGTACACATTAGGCTATTGAAGGAATTGCACTACAAGTGCAAGGAGCATGCAAGGGCCAACCAAACCAAACCTTAACAGTGGTATGACATGGCAAAACAACACCAAGAACATGCTTAAATGGACTCAAAACAAGCTAGAATGACATGCTACTTCATGAAGAATATAAGACTAGTTTATGAGATTTACACTACAGGTGTATTAGGCATGCATGAGGTGACAAAACCAAGTAAAAATAGTGGTATGTCCCAGCAAAATAACTCCAAATACAAGCTAAGATATGACCAACATAAGCTTAACAAACATGCTCAAAAAATGAGGCATTCAAAGCAAGTATGCAAGACACAAGGAGAGGGGATGACCCTCTCCTATTTGGGACCTCAAAACACCACTTCCACCACTAAAATTCAACTAATTTTCAGTGTTGAGAAGGCCAAAACAAGGTGGTCCCAAAAGCTCAAAAAGAAGGCACAAAAGTAAGGCCAAACAAGGCCTAAGAGGGGGTAGACAACCCCCAACACAAAAGTGGACTTAAACAAACATTTTAGCCATACAAAATCAAAACTTTTTGTAGTTTAGAGTTAAGCTTAAGACAATATGCAAGTGGGTCCAAAAGCTTAAGCAAAACAAAGGGTTTAAAGGGCTAAAGGCTCACCCTTGTAGAACAACTTTGAAGCTACAACTCCAGCAAGTTTTTCAAGCTCAAACCAATCCAACAACACCAAAACCAGCTCCTAAGCACCTCAGCAGCAAAAGGATGGTGTTTGAGTGTGTGTTTGTGTGTTAAAGTATGAAGAAATAACACTTTAAGGCACAAAACAATAGGGAAATCAAGATGTAGAGATATAGATTATATGAATAGCTCAAGGAACTTTTTTTTGAACCTAGAGGAGGGAGGGGGAGCCTCTCTCTCATAGAAAACAAAAGCTCAAGCTTGTTAGACAAGCTTAGGATCCAAGGCCATCCCTCCATACACGTGTATGAAGGATGGTTCTGGTGCCTTCCAGCTATGCCAGCTGGAGAGAAAATATCTCCAGGAAGCTGGTGAAAAGCAGCCGACCACTTGAAGTGGTCGGCTAGCTACTTCTACTGTTTGGCCGACCAGTGGAAGTGGTCAGCCAAGGCAAAAAGTGGTCGGCTAGGTGGAAGTGGTGGGCTGAAGCATGAGACCAAGGTGGTGGTGTGGTGGCCGACCAAAAAAGGTGGCCTAGAGACCAAGAAAGCCAGCTGCTCGACCAGAAAACTGGCTGGCAGAAAGGAAAGTGGTTTACGGGGAGAGAAACTGGTCTCCCACCCTAATTCCACCTTCTAAACAAGGAAAACAAGGTTTGTGCCAAAAACAAACCAAAAAGGATGCAAGACGAAAGTCCGGGAGGTATGGCACACAGCCGGGAGACCCAAAAACTAGTCTATGAGCACCAAAAGTGGTTTACGACCACAAAAGTGGTCTTCCAGACCACAGTGTCCCTCTAGGCAGAGGTAATAAGGTGTGGTTGAAAAACCACACCAAACGGAGAACGTTAAGCGGTCCCGAGACAAGGTGCGCGGCCGGAGGTCTTCAAAAACCGAAAATTGGTCTCCAAGTGGGAAAAGTGGTCCACAAGACCTCTCCCTCCCTCTAGGGAAGAGAAACAAGGCTTGGTCCGCAAATCAAGCTGAATCACAAAGAGTTCAGAGGCCCGGAGGCAAGGCTCTCAGCCAAAACTCCGGAAACCTCGAAACGAGCACAACATGCGCAATCACCGAGCGCTCAATCAATGACGTCTGAGTCTTAAGGTCGGTCAAAAATGGGGTGTGTACACTATGGCTCTGAGTAAATTCACAAATTTAATGTACATTTTCAATTTTTTTTATAGAAAAGACTGACGAGCATACTTATCTTCAAGAAAGTAAATTATTCACAATTCCCTACAAATGTTGGCACACTGGAAAACCATGTAGAACCTAATCTCAAAGCTCTTCCTTATGTTAATGGCCTATTTTGTTTAATCTAGGGCAGTCTAGTCCCATGATTTCAGAGGCCTGTAGCTTCATAGGTCATTTTAAAATAAGTGTAGAAGTAATCAGTTATGTTAAGCCTAGGCCTCTAGTCCCATGATTTCAGAGGCCTCTAACATCCAAAATGCCATTAAGCTGGTTGTAGCTCAATACATTGCCACCACATGCCAAAAGCAAATTGGTTTTTTATTATAATGTTCATGACATAAGTTATTTAAGCAAAATCAATTATGTTAAGCCTAGGGAGGTTACATCTTACTTTGGATTCTAATGCATCATATGAAATGTAATACCAAATGTGATTGAACTGAAATTTACAGAGTCTGCAACTCAGGAAGGCTGAAGAGAGCGAGTGGAATTTGACCTTGAAGTCTGCTATTTTCCATCACTCTACAAGTACAAAGTTAAAGTAATATGTTTACCATAGTTGGGAGTACACTGATGAAATAACAGAGGATGGAAATACAATATCAATAGATGCGAGTTGGGAAATTAAGAAGATGTCATGTAACTTGGAGTAAGATGTGGAAAAGCTCCTCATTTTCTGTAATATTGATCAGTCAGTTTCATGACATCTACGAGCACACTGTAAAGTTAGAATGTTCATCATATGCAAATATGACAGTTAGAAATAGTGATGATCATATATTGCCTCTTAAGTATTGTCTATTATGCTATATAGTCCTGATATTTTCAATCATTTCAGACTTTGAAGTCCTTCACTAGCTTTATATTTCCAGAATCTTGGTAACATGTACTTTGATGATTTTATTCTTAAATTATGGGTGAATGACCAAGCTTGTAAAATAAAGTCCATGACATAATCAATATTTGTTTAAAGGTTGCCAACTCATATAGCAATTTCATCAAAAACAGTGATTAATGATACATATTTTGGGCCTTGTTGATCTCATGGATTATGACATTTGATGTGGCTTAGAAATGTGAACTGTTGCACATAAGAATGCAAGCTTTTTATTATGGCACTTTTCAACTGTAAACAACCTTGACTTCTTTTAAAAGGGAAAAATCACAAGGCACATCAAATATTAAGGAAAATGACGTACGTGAGAAGCATAGAATATGTTGAGAATTACATGTTAAAATCTGGAACAAGAACAATATTGAAGAGATCCAGGTCATACTCAAGACCAAATCTGCAAAACAATTTCAGAAGTAGGACTGACCTTCCTGACTATAACTTACAGTACAAAGAAAATTAGAGGGTTTTTAAAACTGAAGTAGGTCAATAGAACTTCAACAACATCCTCTTGTCAATTAAACACCACCTTTTTTTTCTCAAACCCAAATCAACTCTCTGGCCCCTAATACGAAAAAGGAGAAATACAAAATCGAGATAGATATAGAGGTCAACCAACAAAAAAAATAATTAATAGTAGAAGTGAATAAAAATTTTAGACATAAATTGATTGATTGAATAGCAAAGCAGAGCAGCGAAGTGAGAGTAACATTTGCTATCATATGAGCTATGTTACATAGACTCGAAGAGAGCGATGAGTCGGATTTTTTTGATAAATGAGTTGTGTTTTTTACTATATTAAGGGGAAAAGAGCATATATTTTGTAATTAGCGTATTTTAGAAAAAGGTTGTGTTTAGGACCAAATCAATAATACTCCATCCACAGATGATGTAAATCAAACACTTCTACACCACAAGGATGTGTAATAAGATATGAGCTCAACCAAACCAAACCAAACCCAAAAGAAAAAACAAAACAGTATATAGCAGACAAAGCCATGATCATCTATACAGGGCACTGAACGCGTTCCTACATGTAAGGTTTTATATGTTTCAGCTCATTTGAACTATCTGCAATCAACATAAACCCTATTTCTAAATTAAATCCAAGCAATTTGGCCTGACAAGATGATAAGATTTACATTGTGGACCTAAAGCAAATCATATTTTACACAAAAATGATGTGTCTATATAGGCCATTTCTGAGGCTCAATTTTAATTAATTCAAATTGACATTGGTTCACCTTATTAACAAGATCATAAATATATATAAGTTTTGAATCCATGTTTCAGCCTAATTTCTAAGACCTGGTTCTCTGATCTTCAGGCACACCAAGGCATATCACAAGATGAGAAAGGGTTAGCGTGCAAATACCTCAAGTGCCAGAAACTATTACAAGAGATGTGCATTGGAGCAGTTCAGAATGAGTTGATCCAACTGCGTCTGATTGTCCAGGCACTTTTCAGTCAGCAACTAAACACGCATAAAGCCTTCAAAGAATGCTCAGACTCATTTAGGTATGCACATTGTGGGGAATTCTTCGGTAGCCTCTCAAGCTCGAGATACGCAAACTCCAAAAGCCAGAACCTAAGCGAGAGTCCATATATAGACGGAGGCAAAGCAGTCAGTAGTAGACCCCTCAGCGTCTTGCTACAAAAAGATGCAGCAATTCATAGGTCTGAGTTGTCGAGAAAGGAATACGAATCCACAATCTTCAGAATTCAGAGTCTTGAACAAGAACTCATGTCTTTGAAGAAAAGCCTTCAAATACAGAACATCTCTATAAAAGAAGAACCGATTCCAAAGAAATCAGAACCAAATTCTATGAATCTGCAGGGCTTGAGGCCTTATGGTTTGGAGGGAAGAGCATTGAGCAAGAAGAGAAACTCACTTGGACAAGTGAGTGCTTGCATTGGTTCTATGACTTTTGCTTCCCACAGAAAGTATGCGAGCAGGTTACTGAAGGTGTTTCGTAGAATAAGTTTATTTGGGAGAGGGAAATCAAAGAATAAGCCAAGTGCCTCTGCCCTATGGCCCTAGTTAATGTAACACCAGAACTATATAGGTTTGTGATGTATGACAACTAAATCAGCAAAAATAGCTAAATTTAGCCAATGATCAAATATATTGAGTTTTCATACATTCAAAAAAGCATATTTAAGTTCATTCCAACATGACATATATAACTGAGAACTGACTATTAATTACTCTCATTCATACAAGTGTGTACGCAATTATATGTAGGCAAATGCATAATATGTGCATTTATGCTTGTGTCATGCATTTGTTCTATACTTTGGCAATATTTAACATTTAGTGACCAAAAAGGAAAAAATAGGGGGAGGGGGAGGGGGAAAGAAAAAAAGAAGAAGAAGAAGAGTTAGAAAGAACAAAACTAGGAGGATACACACATGCAACTTATTACTGATAATAAAATAGGTGAGTGGAAATGTATGCTTTCCACCACGTTGACAGAGGCGTTCCACAATGAAAAAACAATGTAATTTCTATAATTTAGCCCAACCACTTTACATGATTTATTGAATTTCCTAATTAGACTTGATTTCATCTTCCTAAGCATTACAAAAATGTAAATAATTCTATATACTTTCTGCATTAGATAGCAATTTAAAAAAAAAAAAAAATTTAAAGAGAAAATTAAAGCGCAACATTCCCTTCAACAGGTTAATCCTATTTCAAAATGGAACGAAAAGCTCAAAAAATAAAAATGGTTTTTTTGTTGAGCCAGAGTTTAGTGTTAGCCGGATTATAATATCTCTCCATTATGGAAAACCAAATCAGCTTATAAAATTCTATATTAATATAAAGGGATCAAAATGCCTTAAAAAGGCCTTGGAGCAAAAAATCAAACACAGGTGTCCATCTTCTCAACTACTCCCTAACAAAAAAGTGAAACATTATAAAATTATAAAAGCTTAGTTTACTGCATTAAACAAGCCAATAGACAATTTTGCAAATTATGCAAAAGAGCTTTCCAATAATAATGGAAAAGCTTTGCTCAGCATCACTGTTAAGTTTGTGTTTGTTTCTCCAATCTGGAATTGAGGAATAATGCAGACTTTGAGATGTTAGAATGCTTTCTATAACAATACACTAACAACACTTCCCTGCCCCCTCACCCTAATGTTTCCCACTGTTTAATCAAATGTATCTGAAATGTAGGTTCCAGAAGAGTGGGTGGAGATATCAATTAATTATTGAAAACTTGATTTTGTAGTAATGTCAAAGCTGGTCGAATCAGAATATGAGGTATGTCTAAATAGGGAGTTACCAATAGCCATCACATTTCTAAACAGACAGTTAGCAAATTTTCACATACAGATGCAACAATGTAATCAGAGATGGCCACAAGAATGTTGCCTGCCAAATGTTGAACAGATTGACTCTCAATTAGTAGTAGAAGTATCTGTAAGGAAACATCAAGAACTATTATACGCTAATTACACACTTCTCCACCACAAGGCTGCTAAGCTAATACTCCATCCACAGATGATGTAAATCAGACACCATTTCACACTTTATACCCAAATCAATTATGTAAGAAGAGATATAAAACATCTATTGTATTATATGAAATGGTTAGAAGAACCCAAAACCAGCCTCAAACCACAATATTTTGAACTTAGTTTAATACCACAAAATTCCCTGAGAAATAATCATAAAAGGGAAGCAAATAAATTCTTTACTAATAAAATCATAGCATCAAATTTCAATTCAAATAATCAGAATACATGAGAATACATACACAATCAATGAGCAACCATACATGCAAATACATACACAATTTGAAACTAATGAGGAGCCATACATGGAAATACATAAACAATGAGTCGGATTAGGGCTTTGAGCCTAATGAGAGAGAAAGAAAAAGAGGGGAAAAGGTATCAAACAACTTAAATCAAACCTATTTACCACATCAAACCCATAAAACCCTAGAAATCAAACCACTTAAACCAAACCCATTTCAGAAATCAACACGAAATTAGACTTGGTAAATCATGTAAAACCCTAAAGCAAGAGTGAGAAATGGGAAAATAGAGGAAGGGAGAGAGAGACAGAGACAAAGACAGAGAGCGAGCAACTGAGAGCGAGAGCGAGTGAGTGAGAGAGAAAGCAAAAGAGAGACGGAAGAAAGAGAAAGAACCTGTTCGTATTGCGGCGATGTGCGACGGACGTGAGCAACGGTGGTGAGGGAGTTCGGTAAAGTGAGGAGGTGAGGTTCTCTGGGTGCCTAAAATATGTTCCCACTAAATATTATAAATCTTTTAGCGACTAAAACATTTTTTAGTTGCCATAAGTTGACTATTTGGCGACTAATTGTTCTTTTGTCAGAAAAAATTGAGTATACCGCGACTAAATATTTTTTAGTCGCCAAAACTGCATATTTGCCGACCAAATTCTTAGTCACCAAAGAGTAACAGTGCAAATGTGGCTATTATTTGGCAACTAAATTTATTTTAGTTGGCAAAAATTAGTATACTATGACTAAAATAAAATTTAGTAGCTAAAAAACTAGAGTAACGGCGACTAATAATTTTTTTAGTCGCCTATTGTGAAAAATTTACCGACTAATGTTTTTTTTAGTCGCCAATAAATAATATATGTCAACTAAAATATTTTAGTAGCAAAAACTTGAACCAACAGTGACCAAAATAATTTTTAGCAGCCAAAAATTGAACTTTTGGCGACTAAATCCCTTTTAGTCGCCAAATTTGGTCAGCAAAAGTGTAAATTTTTATAGTGAGAGAACTTACTAATTTAGGCGTGAGGTTAAAACCCAGTCAAAGGAGGTCTCTCGTCATACGAATGCGAATCCATAGGAGTTGAAATTGGCTTCAATTTGGGGCAAAAGTGGAAGAAACAAAAGGATTGAGGCTCTGGTTCAAAGGTTTGAAACTGAGAAGATGAACAGTGGGAGTGACTCTTCACTATATTTGAATTATATTTGTACTGGAAGTTGAAAGGTGGAACGATTTATATTTTTTGGGGATAGTGGACGACGGCTGTAACAGGAGTACAAGCATTAATAGGGGCATGCCATGTGTCTCAGGAGTAACATCACGTCAGACGTGTCAAACAGTTGACGAGACACCTTGCAACTGAGCAGACCCCGTGACCGAGCAACCTTTTTAGCTCGGTCGAGTTAAGCATTATCAGCTCGGCCAAAGAGGCGTAATCCCAATCATGCTCCGCAAAAGGAATTAAGGGGCAATTGAGAGGGTAATTTGTGTGCAAATTGGGCCGAGCTAGGTAAAATCTTCTTTGGAAATTTAAGTCGCGCAATGAGCCGAGATAAGAGTTTTGTGTAGCTCAGTCTTGGGTCGAGTAGGCACTATGCCGATCACAGATGTGTTGCTAGGGCTTGGACCTAGCTATCTAAGGCCAAACCTTTATCGCGCCCAGATGATTGCTAGTGCAGAGGGTAGAGCTAGGTGTAGCTCAGCCGAGTGGCATCCTGTAGATAGGGTCATCACGGCTCTGCCATGGGGAGCATAGAGTCGAGATAGCTTGGTTGACCGTAGTGATAGCTAGAATAAAGAGTTTAAACCGTCTCACCTGGGTGGTGGTGAGATGGGTTTTCTAAGGATATGTGTTATCCTCTAGACATGTGATTCCTAGGAGGACTCTGCTAAAGAAAGTTAGAGTCCTACTAGGGTGGTACCAGGTGGAATCTATAAAAACTTATAGCAAGACCTATGCATAGGTATTGCAATTCTTACTCTCAAATACACAGAGTTTATTGTCTATCATCTAATTGCAGACTTAGGCATCGGAGGGGTTTTTGGCACACACACCTGTCGGCTAGCTCACGTGTGTTTTCAAGTAACAATGCAACGACATTTGGAGGAGTGCAAACTTGATCAACGAGATTATACGAGCAGATTATTTCGTACTCGTACAACCACCATTTAAGGAGTTGAGATTGACAAACAAGCATGGGAGTATCATATTATTGTAAGTGACAATACACACCCCCTGAATCATTGTTGGTGTGTGTATCTCATTCTATAAACATAATCAAAATAAAGTTCAATCAAATGAAAAATAATAAATTATATTTATAGTCCCTATTTTTTCTTCTTCTGTTAATTTAGTTTTTATAATTTTAATTAATTCAATTTTAATCATTAATTCTATATTTTGTGTCAATTTTATCAAATTGATAATGCTCATTAGGATTTTGGCAATAAATAAATAATTTAAAAAATGTTGCTAAATTAGTGGAGATTAATTCAATGAGTTGAACTCAATAGACAAGTTTAGAATTTCGCCTATGAAAGAATAATTCATGTTTGCTTATATGCATATTTTTCATCTAAAATATTAATAATTGTAATCAATCAGACCAAATTGAGAAAAATCAAAAATTCATAATCAAAAGCGAACAAATTAAAATTAGAGAAATTAAAATGATATAAAAGTCAAAATATGAGGAAGGCCAATGTAATTTACTCAATGCAAAATGTCCACAATTAGAATACAAAAAACTAATAAATATTTAGTTTCCAAATTAAGGATTCTTAAATATTGAGTTTGCATGTTGTGGGGACAAATTTCTTGAATGACAGCACGTGGCCAAGGTGACACCGAAGTGCCAGCCGAGGTGCCAGGTGTCTTGCTCATTGCGTCGAGGTGATCTCAGCTAGGCCGAGGTTATCTGCGGAGATACCGGAATCCAAGATGAATGGATAAGGGACAAGAGTCCTAGGATGGGGGAGGACCTTGGCCTAGATAAGGAGAAAACTTTTAGGGAGTTCATCTTTATCCAGTGGAAAGTCCAGGATAAGCATTGAGCCAAAGTCCAAGAGGAGCTAGGCTTCTACAAGGATCAGGTTAGTGCTAGTTATAAAGGCATGGCACCCTCGTGGGTCTAAGGTACGGTTTTATATTTGGGCATTGTGAGTTAAGCACAATTGGTTATCTTTGAGAGATATTGATTACTGACTTGATTGTCGGAGTGCCCCCGGGTGGAAGAACCACCGCCGGAGTCTTTTCTTTCTGTGGCAGGTCGTTTGGGCGCAATCTATTTTACCGGTGTTCTCCAGCTGAGTACCTATTTGGTAGTGTGGTCAGAAAATAGCACACACAATTTCGCACCGTCTGTGGGAGAGAAAGGAGAATAGATGGCCAACGACAGACATAAAGAGAAGATTGGGGACGACATCCCTACTGGAAGTGGTAAACACATTGATCCCAACGTAGAGGAGGATAACTGCAATGAAGAAACTCGGGATCAGAATCTCGGAGAGAAGGACATCGGCCAGGAGGGAGACATACCAAAGAAGGCAGACCGAGGCGGGTACTATAACGAGAACGACCTCCAGGTATGGAAAGATAGATGCCTGTGGAGGGACGGAGAGATGAAGGGAACGGTGAATAAATTGGCAGACTTGCAATCAGTCATCAATTTCATGATGTAGAATAATGTCATGCTGCCACCATTTCTGTTACACGACACGCCGATTCCAACGACCAAGAACAATGCCCAGAAAGGGGGGCAAAAAACAGTCCCTACAGTCCCCCAGCACACCAGGACCAAGGAACACTCTCACTGGCCTTCAAGGGAGGTCGGGCGAGGAGAGTCAATGAAGGGAGATTCTCGGAGGACGCGTCGTACCATAAAAGAAGCTGACCCCAAGGAACATCGGCATGTTCATGGGAATGAACTGTGTTTTGACGCAACTAATGGAGAAAGATCCAAGAGGACTCATAACGATACTGAGAGTAGCGCACCAAAAAGGCTAAAATTCATTGACAGTCGAGCTCCTGGACGGACCAAGGAGGATCTGAGGGATTACCTTAAGAGGAAGCGACAAGATGCCGAGGTAATATCACTGGTCAAGCTGAGAACACCGTTCTCGGTTGAATTGGGCAAGTTTGAAGCCCCGAAAAGGTTCCACATACCGAGATTCCAGATATACGACGGTAAATCTGATCCTAACTTTCACGTCGGCTTGTACCTGAACTCAATGGCGTTATACACCGGGAATGAGCTGTTGCTCTGCAAGGTGTTCCCCTCATCCTTTGGGGAAATAGCATCAGTCTGGTTTCACAAGTTGCCGAAAGGAACTGTGAAAAGATGGGAAGGCCTAGCTGAGATGTTCGTGGCTAGATTTGTGACAAACAAACTACAGCCATTAAGGGTGGACTCCCTGATGGCTCTAAGAATTGGCGAGGATGAAAGCCTTAGGGCCTATGACAAAAGGTATTGTGTGGTGTTCAACCGAATACCAAGATGCAACCAAGAGGTGGCGGTCGTGTCTTTTAAGAATGGCCTGAAAGATGATTGTCTGGTTCGAAAATCACTGGTAAAGACACTATCAAAGAGTATGGAGGAACTTATGGCCAAGATAAAAAAGTATGCCAGGTCCGAGGAGGACACGCTGGGGACAAAGGTGTCAAAATAGGAGAAGAGAAATAGCTCGCCCAAGTAAGGCCGAGGTAATAGAGGATACAATAAACAGAAGACAGGACTAAGGGCTGCCCAGGCAGTCATAACCCTATTATGAATTCTGGTTTACAAAGTATTAGAGAGAATCTGGAATCAACCCTATTATAGAGGACTAGAGAAGCTTCCTGGTGAATTTATGGGAAGAAGTCTGGGGAAACACTGTGCCTACCACAACGAGGATGGGCATCTAACTCAAGGGTGCAGAGCCCTAAAGGCACATCTAGAAGACCTTGTAAGACAAGGTCATCTAAGGGACCTGGTAGATGAAACTTGCACAAGGAAGAGCAAGCGAGACTGCCTCAGGCACCGGCATCACCACCTCCACTAGAACCGCAACCGCAAGCAGGTAGACCTCGAGTGATCAATGTGATTCACTCGAAGGTCAATGAGAACGAGATACGTGGGGAAACTCAGAAGGTAAAACACTTGCAACATGTGTATCAGGTCCTGCAGAAGAGACCTTGGGCAGACGGGTGCCAGGGACCAGTGGTGTCCTTTACTGAAGACAACCTAGAGATGGTACAACATCCACACAACGATACCTTGGTAAAATCCCTCCAGATTAGAGAGTGCCAGGTAAAGCGAATACTGATTGACCAGGGCAGCTCTTGTGACATTATGTATGTCAGGTGTTACAAGGAGCTTGGCCTTCACCAAGATGATCTGGAACAATCCAATGGTCCAATGGTCGGGTTTAATGGAACGCCGACGTTGCCCCTGGGAGCAGTAAGTTTGGAGGTGCAGGCTGGCACCAAGAAGGTAAAAACTGAGTTCACAATAATTGACACTCCCTCCCCTTACAATGTTATCCTAGGAAGGCCATTGCTGCATGCAATGGGGGTTGTTCCCTCAACATTGCACTAGCCGTTGCGATTCCCAACAGAGCATAGAACTGAGGAGGTCAGAGGGGATCAGGTGCAGGCAAAGAATTGTTCCATGGCAGCAATGAAATCCACCCGCAACGTACGAGAGGCAGAAGTAGCATAGATTGAAGATAAGGACATGGAGTTCCTTGAGGACGTTGGCAAAGAACCAACCAGGAAAAGTGAGGGAGCCTTGAAAAAGATCTTGGTCCAACAAGGGGATGAAGAGCGCTTCTTCCTTCTCGGCTCAGGCTTGGCCGAGGAGGAGGGAAAGGAATTAGAGGTGTTCTTAAGAGCAAACCTTGAGGTGTTTGCTTGGACACCATACGAGATGCCTGGCATTGACCCTGAGGTCACTTGCCATAAACTGAATGTGGACGGGTCGGCCAAACCTGTCATCCAGTGAGCAAGGAGGTCGACGTTGATGCATGTGGAGGTAGTAGAAAAAGAAGTGGATAAACTTCTGGAGGCCAGAGCCATACAAGAGGTAAACTACCCGACATGGTTATCAAACACGGTTGTTGTGAAGACAAAGAATGGGTAGTGGAGGGTCTGCATGGACTTCACCAGCCTGAACAAGACTTGTCACAAAGACAGTTTCCCACTACCCAAGATTGACCAATTGGTGGATGCCATTTCTGAGCATGGAAGGATGAGCTTCCTAGACGCTTAAGGGATACCATCAGATAACCATATAACCCCCCAGATGAGGAGAAGACTGCATTTATCACCCCAAAAGGGCTGTATTGCTACAGAGTGATGCCTTTTGGGTTGAAAAATGCAGAAGCAACTTACCAGAGATTGATGACTAAGATGTTTAGACATCTAATAGGCAAAACAGTGGAGATATACATTGATGACATGGTTGTGAAGACCAAGGAACTTGAAGGTCATTTGGCCGACCTAAAGACAGTCTTTGACATCCTAAGGACATTTCGTCTCTGACTCAATGCATCAAAGTGTGCATTTGGAGTTGGGTCAGGAAAATTCCTAGGATACTTGGTCACCAGAAAGGGCATTGAGGCAAGCCCAGATCAAATCAAGGCCATCTTGGAGTTAAAGAGCCCAACGTCGGCAAAGCAGGTGCTGATATTGACTGGAAGGGTCATAGCCCTAAATAGATTCATAAGCAGAAGTTCTGATAAATGCAAACCTTTCTTCAGTTTAGCAAAGAAAGCCACATACTTTTTATGGACAGATGAGTGCGAAGTCGCCTTGGCCGACTTAAAGAAATACTTGACCACAGCTGCAGTTATCTCAAATCCAGTACCTGGAGAGGAGCTGTTCTTATACTTGGCGGTCTCAGAGCATGCAGTAAGTGCAGTGACAATTAGGGAAGATAAGGGAGAACAGAGGGTAGTTTACTACATGAGTAAAACCCTAGCAGATGCAGAGACCAGATACCTGCCCTTGGAGAAGTTGACACTGGCTTTAGTAATGGCCTCCAAGAAGCTAAATCACTACTTTCAAGCCCACAAATTGTGGTGTGAACTGAGCATCCTTTGAAGTCCCTGTTGCAGCAAGGAGATCTGACAGGCAGGATAGCCAGATAGATAGTGGTGTTGGGCCAATATGACTTGGAATTCAGGCCTAGAACAGCAATCAAAGGCCAAGTTTTAGCCGACTTCATGGCCGAGTTCACACCTGGCGCCATCATACATCGGGCTCCATTGAGCCGAGGTATACGATGTCCAGGTGAACAAGGAGAAACCCAGTTCAGGATAGCCAAACAGAGGAAAGAAGAGAAACTCAGTGTAGACACCCCATTTTTGACCGACCTTAAGACTCAGACGTCACCGATTGAGCGCTCGGTGATGTTGCATACTGTGCTCGTTCAGAAGTCTCAGAGTCGCGGCCGTGCGCCCTGCCTCCGGACTCCCGAACCCTCGTCTCTACCTTGTCTCGGTTTGCGAACCAGGCTCGGTTTTCTCTGTTTTCTTTCCTGAGGGAAGGGAGTGGTCCCGTAGACTATCTCCCGGTGGCCGTGAGCTACTTTTCGTGGCCGTAGGCCATTTTGCCCATTTCGGAGCCCGGTTCCCGGTTTTCGGAACCGTCAGGCCGTGTGCCTCGGCTCGGGACCGCCCAACCATCTCCGATTTCTCCGGTTTTCGTAGAGGACCTCTGTTTTATCATTTCAGGGAGCACTGGGGCCCCTGATGCCCACTTCATGGCCGTATGCCACTTCCGGTGCCTGTAGCCGGTTTTCGGGACCCCGAACTGCGTGATTTGGGCCCCAAGCATTCATTTCGCATCGATTTTCTCCGGGTTTTGGCGGAGACCTCTGTTTTAATATTCCGAGGATCACTGGGGCCCCTGATGCCCACTTCGTGGCCGTATGCCACTTCTGGTGCCTGTAGCCGATTTTCGAGACCCCAAACTGCGCGGTTTTGGTCCCGAGCATTCATTTCGCATCCGTTTTCTCCGGTTTTTTGGCAGGTACCTCTGTTTTGTCATTCCGAGGGACACTGGGGTCGCAGATACTCACTTCGCTGCTGAACACCACTTCCGGCACCTGCAGCTCATTTTCGGGATCCCGAATTGCTCGGTTTTGGCCCTGAGCGTTCATTTCTCATTAGTTTTTGTTCAAACTTGGCAGGTACCTCTGTTTCAACATCAGGAAGATCACTGGGGGGTGAGAAGCCAGCAATTATCCCAGATAACCAGTTTCGCTCCTCCGGAGCCCGTTTTTCTCACTTCCGGGCCAATGTTGAACACCCTAGGGGTATTTTCTTCCAACCAAAGCTACATATCTGTGATCAGGGGACATGGGAGGACCCTAAAAGTTGGTGGTCGGCCAGAAAATTTGAGTTTCATTTTTGAGCCTCTCCTTCAAGCTCTATGTTGTGGCTCCTGCTTCAGTGTTGCCAATTTCCAACCCTAGAACCTTGTTCTACACATCTTGGAGGACCCTAAAAGTTGGTGGTCGGCCAGAAAATTTGAGTTTCATTTTTGAGCCTCTCCTTCAAGCTCTATGTTGTGGCTCCTGCTTCAGTGTTGCCAAATTCCAACCTTGGATCCTTGTTCTACACACCTAGGAGGACACATTTGCATGGTGGTCGGCCACTAATTCAAAACTTCATTTTTTCACCTGGCTGGCCGGCCATGTAGGGTGGCTGGCCGGCCATGGGGGGTGGCTGGCCGGCCACCTTGCAAAAAAATACCTGGCCGGCCAGCTTCCTGCTTTCCAGCCTGTCCCAACTGTCCGGATATCTTCCAACATATCCCGGGGCATCCGGGGGATATTTCGGGAGGGAAAGATTGGGTGCTTTCCCTCCCCTTTTACACCCTATTTCTTGTCTATTTGAAGGGCCCTCCTTCCCCTTTGCTTAGGTTAGAAAAAATTGCTTCAAGAGCTCCATAGCAAAAAACCTAATTTTCATAGCCAAAAGCTCCAAAATTTCTTCAAGTGTTGCTTGATTCCTTCACCACCACCTAGCTTCACCATTCCAACTTCGATTCCAGCAGCTAGGAAGTGAATTTCAGAGGTTGAGAAGCTACAAATCAAAGCCAAGAAGCAAAGAAAGACAAGTCTTCAAGGGTAAGTATTCAAAACCAACTTTTAGGGCTTTTTCTTGATCTTTTTTTATACTCTAATTGGTTGAGAATTGGGGCTCCGACCCCTACTTCTTTTGTGATTTTTTTGAGCCCCTCTACAACTTTGTAGAAGGGCTCAACTTCATTTGATGCTTCTATGATATACTTGTTTCAATACCTAACTTTTATGCCATTATCTTGCATGCTAGTTTTGGCTTATTTGTGCTTGTTTTTAGGGGTCCAACCCCTACTTCTTTCTTGCTTGTTTTGAGCCCCTCTACAACATTGTAGAGAGGCTCAATTTCATTTGGCCATTATATCCACCACTTCCTTCAAATTCCATCAAGTGTGCCCATTTTTGTACACAACTTTTGACCTATTTCTATTTGTTTTTGGGACTTCGACCCCTACTGACTTTGGTCTTATTTTGACCCCCTTTACACATTTCATGAAGAAAATTTTGTCATTTGGTGCTTTTTTTGCATGACTCTTGTTATAGCCTCTTTTGAGCTTCATTTTTGCATGGAATTGTTAGCATGATTTTATTCTGATTTTGAGGATGTCATCTTCTGAAATTGTGATTATTTTTAGCTCATCTTCAATGTTGTAGAAGAAAGTTTGTCCATTTGGGGTTTGCATATATCACTTGTCTCAATACCCCTCTTTTGGCCACTAACTTTGCATGCTTTGGTTGATCTATCTATGCTTGCATTTAGGCCATGTTTATTACTGAAAAAATGCCATTTTTGGGACTGCCTTGCTACTGTTCTTGCTGTCATGATCATATTTTGCATGTATAGCATGGCTATAGGCCATTTCGGGGCTTAACTTCGCATTTTCGGGATGAATGCATGCTTCGAATGTCATTTCGAATTGTCTCGGGGCTGTTTCCCCCTTTATTTAGGTGCTGAAATTCCATTGCCATGCTTGCATATCATTTCCCATGCCATTTGTATCATTTTTGCATTGCCTCGGTTTGCGTGCCAATGGGCACGCATTTCGAGGCACCTCATTCTTATCATTCTGGCATCCTATGTGAGTGTGGTTGAGGCCCTCTCATGTTGGCGTAAGCCCAATTAGCATTTTCATGCCTTTATGTCATCGCCTCGGTTTGTGTGCCCGTGTGCACGCATTTCGAGGCACTTTGTTTTTACCCGACGGCAGCTTATGTGAGTGAGCTGAGGCTCTCTCATGTCGGCGTAAGCCCAATTCGCATTCCGTATGCCATTTCATATCTGTATGTCACTGTCTCGGTTTGCGCGCCTGCGGGCACGCATTTCGAGGCACCTTCACTTTTATCCGACGGCCTCCTATGTGAGTGAGCTGAGGCTCTCCCATGTAGGTGTAAGCCCATCGTTGCATTCCGTATGCCATTTCATCCCATATCATCGCCTCGGTTTGTGTGCCTGTGGGCGCGCATTTCGAGGCACTTCGGTTTTATCCGATTCTGCATCGCATATCATCGCCTCGGTTTGTGTGCCTGTGGGCGCGCATTTCGAGGCACTTCGGTTTTATCCGATTCTGCATCGCATATCATCGCCTCAGTTTGTGTGCCTGTGGGCGCGTATTTCGAGGCACTTCGGTTTTATCCGATTTTCCCATTTCATCGTCGCCTCGGTTTGCGTGCCCGTGTGCACGCATTTCGAGGCACTCTGTTTTATCCGCTTGGCATTGCGTATGCTTCTGCCTCGGTTTGCGTGCCCGTGTGCATGCATTTCGAGACATTCTGTTTTATCCGTTTGGCATTGTGTATGCCTTCGCCTCGGTTTGCGTGCCCGTGTGCACGCATTTCGAGACATTCTATTTTATCCGATTTGCATTGCGTATGCCTCTGCCTCGGTTTGCGTGCCAGTGGGCACGCATTTCGAGGCACCTCATTCTTATCATTCCGGCAGCTTATGTGAGTGCGGCTGAGGTCCTCTCATGTTGGCGTAAGCCCAATTTGCATTCTGTATGCCATTTCCTCGGATCGCGTGCCTATGGGCACGTATTTCGAGGCATTTCATTTTAGTCTCATTGTATATCATATTTTTCATGTCATCTCATGCGTGTATGCCATTTTCTCGGTTTGCGTGCCTGTGGGCACGCATTTCGAGACATCTCATTTTCATCAGCATTGTGCATGCTATATCACATCTTAGTTGCATTTCATGCATATCATGCAAATTGCACGGGAAACGAGGCGCGTTTCGTACTCCGAGTGACTGGACGGATCTCAATTCCCAAGTCACTGACACTCCGGATCCCCCATGATGGAGCTAGGTTTTGTTGTAGCATTCATATGCATTCATCCCATATTGAGTTGTGCAATTCGATTCCTCGGCCATCATGCATCGATATGCGTGATTGGTGGCACGAGGATCGAGGCATGCATATATTTGTGAAATACACTGCTGTGCCTTTTTCCTGCTCTCTGTTGCAGCAAAATCCAGAGTTAGCAACTTTTCGGAATCCGGCGCGCATTTCGAGAAACACTGCAAACAGAGGCTAATTGGGGCATCCCAGTGGATTTCCGCCCGAAGCAGCCCAGCATACATCATCCATCAGAAGCAAGGCAGTCCCTGGCTTGCATGCCAGTTTTACTTCTTTTGTAATTAATTTGTTAATTAATTAGAATTTTGTAATATTCGGACTGTATATATTTCGGACTGTATTATTCTTTCATTTCGGACTGTATTATTTATTCGGACCCTCTGCGCGAGGGCATAATTGTAATAAGGGTGTGTGAGTGTGATGTATGTCTTCCAACCCCCATTTCTTTCTCCCTTTTATTTACCCGCTTACGATGGTTAGATATAGGGCATATTTCAATTAGCATAACAGTATGACAGCATGTTTGCATCATTCATCTGTTTTGCATGCACCGGGCTCGGCGCATCATACAAACTGCATCTGTATTTCAATTCCAAATTGAATACGTGTTAGTTGTTGCATTTCACATGCCATCTTTAGAATAGCCGAGCCTGCTATAGTTTGCATATTTGCATGTGTTGCATTAGGCAATTCTGTGTATCTAGGATCATGCATTGATTTCTAATCGGTTTCTGTTTTGGCTTGGAGTACCCGGTGAGTTTTATGCTTTAGCATCCTTGCATGCGTGTGAGTGTTGCCATGAATAGCATGCTTGCCATGAGGCTATTTGCTTATGTGATATAAACTGCCTTGAATGCCTGTGGGTGGAGGTTGAGTTACCTGAATTGGGACAATTCGTTGACTGTTTGTTTTAAGCCCACTAGATAGTGGCAAAACCATTTTCTTCTAAGCCCACCTGAGGGTGGCAAAATCTGCATCTCCAGCCTACCTGCGGGTAGCAAACCATTTTCAAACAAACAAACATGAAGTGTTTTGTTCCAATTCAGGCGACTCGGTCTATACTTGTATGCTGTGAGCATCACATAGTAAATCTAGGCTAATAACCGGAATAAGAACACACAATGTTTTCAAAAACAGATATCATGGTTAGTAGAGGCCGGTCTTTGACCGGGCGAGCGGGGGTGCTCACGATGTGACCTTCCCCAATCGTACCCAAGTTCCCGAGCCAACTTTGGTGATGACGGACACGTGGCCTTTTGGCACCGAGTCAGGGTTTCCTAAATTTCCCATTTTAAAATATTTAGGTGGCGACTCTGTTATCTGGCAAAACAGTCCATGTTTGGCACTTCTTTCAAAAAATCTGTTTTTCTCAAAATGATTTGCCGGATTTGGACTCTTTGGTTCGAGATTTGGAACCGCAACAAAAATCGAGTCCGAACTGTAGCGAGGCCCCCCCGCGGGCGTTGTTACAGTTTCTGGCGACTCCGCTGGGGATTTAGAGAACTTGACTCGAACTCGTGATATCTGCTTTTGACTACACTTGTGTGTTTCTTTGCATTGCATTTGCATTGGTGCGCCTAGGACACCGTGTTTGCCATATGCCATTCCCGAACGATTTGCCGGAGGCTTGTCTTGTCAAGTCATGTCCATAAGGCTGATCGGCTCTGGGCTCTGACAGCATGGGAACACAAACCCTGGTTTTACCGGGGCACCCTTTTTGACCATTCGACCTAGTGCATATTCGGATCCATAGTGACCATTCCAAACTAGGACAGGTTGCTTACCCGTTTATAGGTTGTTTGAAGCCGCTGTGTGCGTAGTAAAACCCTAGTTCCTGACAAAATAGGACAGGGAAACCCTACCCCAACATAGGGGTGTTTTGGCTCTCACTTATCTGTTATGTGCTTGTTAGAGTGTGCCTCTACAGGGAATGCATGTATCAGTTTATAAGTTTGAGCATCAGGCCTGCGGGCACCAATTCAGTATTTTGGGCATCAGGCCCGCGGGCACCAGTTCAGTATTTTGGGATTCAGTTTTACCTGAGGGTATCAGCTTACAGGCGGAATTTTGGAGGCAGAATTCAGTAGAGAGCACACTCATTCGGTTTCGGTTTTTGTTCGTATCTGTTCTGGTGAAATTGGGCTGAGATGCTGTCCGTTTTCTCTTTTGCTAGGTAGTCCTGGAACCATAGCTTCAGAAGGCTCCACTATCCCCCGAGTACACCAAATTTGTGTTGATAGACTTTGTTAGGTCAGAGATTCAGTTCAAGGGCAATCAGTGTTCCTTTACCAGAGGCAGAGTGAAAAGGGCCAGTCAGGCGCGAATCACCAATTCAGCAGTTACCAGATCAGTGGTCTTTATCCACCCCACCAGTGAACAGTCAGGCTGAGGTCTCAGTTTCTACTGTAGGGATAGATACCGGTCAGTTAGATGGATCAGGGGAATACATCAGGGATGGAGGCAATGATGTGTCAAATGCAAGAAAGTATGAAACTCATGCAGCAAGACGCTGTCCGCCAAGCGGAATTTTCCAAGCAGCAAGCTGCAATCATGGCTCAGCAGGCTGAGCTCATCACCAGGCTGCAACAGCAAAGCGGCGCGTCTGCTTCACAACAAGTTCCTCCCCCAGCAGGAGCTCCAGCACCTGGGGAGACGCCAAATGTCCAAAATATCCAGGAGGACACGGATCTTCCAACGAGGCCAGCTCCGCCTCCGCTTCCGCCACAACTGTCCAAGACCCACACACTTGTCAATCACCCGGACTCTCCCTTCGAGTTTGAGGTAGATCATACCGCTCTAAAATTGAGCAAGCTGGAGAAGCTTTTTAAGAAATCCCAAGGGGTGAAAGCCATTCCAGACATTGAAGACGGCTATACTGATGTGGCCGTGACACTGCCGGACAGATTTAAGATGCCCCAGATCGATCGCTTTGATGGATCCGGGGACCCTATGGTTCACCTCCGGCTATTCTCAGACATTTTAAGACCAATGGGCCTAACCCGACCGCAAAAGCTTTCCTTGTTCGGTCGAACTTTATCGGGTGTGGCATCCACTTGGTATGCAAAGCTGGAAGATGATGTGAAGACAAACTGGGATGAGATGGCTGAGGCCTTCCTTGCACAATATTCGTACAACACGCAAATCGAGGTCACAACTCGTGATCTCGAGACAACGAGGCAGGAACAGAAAGAGACCTTCTCTGATTTTGTCACCCGGTGGAGAGCAAAGGCATCAATGATGACCGTGAGGCCTACAGACAGAGATCAAATCCGGATGATTGTGCGCAATCTCCAACCGGGATTAATGAAGAAGATGATCGTAGTCCCCTTCCCGACCTTCGCAGATCTACATGATATGGGAATGCAGATCGAGGATGCGATGAAGCAAGGTCTGTTTGACCAAGACCGGGATCAGCCCCGGAGAACCTTCAACCGCAACAACAACACAGGCACAAGCGGTGATGTGGCTGCAAGATCTTCCGAAGTGGGCATGGTTACCACCACGTCAAGAAAGTCCACCCCATTCACCGGTACGTCCGGGAGTAACTCACAGACGGCCAAATATCCACCCCGAGTCAAGAAGGTTTTCACTCCACTTCATATGCCTCTGTCAAAGGCTCTAGAGGTCTTACTCCGGGAAGGACATTTGAAACCGTTGGAACAACGGCCCTTACCCGATCCTATCCCTGCAAAGCATGACCAGACTAAATACTGTGCCTACCATCAGCAAACCGGTCATGACACCGACAGTTGCTTTCGTCTGCGCCATGATGTACAAGATCTGTTTGACAAAGGGGTCATTGCTGCACCAGTTCCTGCAAAGTCTATCGGCACTTGATCAGTGAACTTGAGGGGGATAATGTGATTATGTGATCGGGGAATGAACCAGCTGTGGATGGCGCTCGATCAACTCCAGACGTGGGAATGGCACGCACTGTTCTGAGCAATGTGCAAATACCAGTTTTTGTGCTTTCTGACTTGGGTATTAGGTCAGTTTTGTTGTTCTGTTTTGAGTCTGTCTTTTTATTTTGAGTCAGTCTCTTTTGTTTTGGGTCTGTCTTGTTGTATTGAGTCAGTCCTGTTGTATAGGAGTCGGGTGATTCTGGGGGTGTCACCTCGGGCGTCACCATTTTGTTTTGTGTTTGTCTTTTCGTTTTGTTTTGAGTTTGTTTCTGCCAAGGAGCCAGTTGTGCCAACAGATTTTGAATGAAACAGCAGTGATTTTCACATTCTTGTGCTTGCTTCTGCCTTGTGCCAGTTGTGCCAGAAGTTCTGAATGAAATGGCAGTGCATTCCACCTGCTCTCTTGTGCCTTGAAGTCATTGTAATGACCTGAGTTTTCCAAAACTTTTTGAACACTGCAGTGAAAACAAAGAGGAAGAAATTCTTCGGGATTTGCAAAACTTTGATCATATGAGAGAAAAAGAGGCGTGCTAAGCCCTTAATGAATGAAATCATGCTTGTTAGCGTGAGTACTGAGAAGGACCCTGGCTTGATCCAGACTGGTTTCACACTATCTTCAGCGCGAGCGATTTGTCGCTTTCTTAAAAATTTTCAAAAACAAAATGTTTTGCGCGGTCCTGCGAAGACCTGTGTGGAATCGCTCTTGAGATTGTGCAGCTTAGGATCGCTCTCAGCCTCGAGACTCAACCCCTTTGCTTCTAAACCTTGAACTTGAATTCAGAAGGTTCAACGGCCAACCACAATGTGAGGCCTGTGTGGCCAGATTTGAAGCAGCCCTCGAACAAGAGGCACCAAAGTCAGATCAAGAAGATCAGAAATCGTCAAAAGAAGCTTGCAGAGCTAGATCAGAAGCACCCCTCGAACTAGGGGCAAAAATGTCCGATATGCTCGAAGAGCCGAAGATGGACCCTTCTGCGAATTAATACAGCAGTCATTTTCCGGGATTCAGATGACTTTAGGATCTCAAAACCATTTGGCATGGACCTGTTACACTTTTACCCTTTGAGAGGCTCGCTGGGCCGAAAACCCGGAAGGGCGACCCAGGCAAAAGTTAGAGCAAGAAAAAAGAACAAAAAAAGAAGAAAGATTCAAAAGAAAAGAAAAATGCAAAAGATGAAAAAAGAAGAAATGAAAAGAATGAAAAGAAAGAAAAACAAAGCTCGCAAGGTTGAAAACCTGCAACAGGCGCCTTGGCAAAAGTTAGAGCATAAAAAGGAGAGGTTAAATACCCGAGTGTACCTTGACCCCGAACTACGTAAGGCTTGATTCCCATCTTTGGGATACGTAGGCAACTTCATTCTGAAGTCCAGCCGTAAAACAATTCAAATTCAATTGTGTCCATGTGATGGTTTTGACCATCTTTGCCTCCTCTGTATCTGAGAGTCTGGTTGTGTTTATCGCTCTGAGGACTGACTACAATGTACTGCGGTGCCATTCAAACAAGGGGCAACTTTCCGTTGCCATTCAAACGCGCCGCGGTGCTATCCAAACAAGGGGCAACTTTCCGTTGCCATTCATGCGCCGCGGTGCCGTTCAAACAAGGGGCAACTTTCCGTTGCCATGCAGTTCTCTTCAAGCACGGGGCAGTTTTCCTTTGGATCCGAGGTTGTGCATCTCAGGAGTTGGTTTCATGCTCGCTGAGCAAGTGGCCATTTGCAAAAATAGTTTTTGAGGATTTTTACTGAGGTTGACTAATTTTCTCGAAAATTGTTCCATCTTTTCCAAAAACTAGGCCATTTCTTGGACCCAAAAAAAAAGGAAAATTTTCAGTGCTCATAGCCTGACTTGCATGATTTTAAATCAAAAATCGAACAAGCATGTTAATCCAACTCTCATTTTGGTCAGAATTTTTTAGGAGAAAACTAAAACAAAAAAATGGTCAAAATGATGAACTAGGGGCATAGTTGAGTCAGGAGTTCTGTCTTTTCCCCTTTGTCAACGTATTTGCCAAGAAGGGCACTATACCTGCCGGAAAAGGGCACCACTCAAGCTGTCTGCAAGAGGGCAGAAAGCTCTCTCATCCTCCAAGCAACGAGGTATCAAGCCAAGTGCGAAGCACGAACTGGAATGGATCAAGATATTCCACTCCCTCATCTAGACGGATCTGATCACGTCCAAGCTCCCCGGCAGAGCATCATCAACCGGTGTTAGTTGCAGATTCGCTACACACTCATTTGTAGCATAACCCCTCTGTGGGAGGAATTCACTAGCTGTATGCAGAAGAAGAAGGATCTAGCTGAATGCTAGGGGCCTGAGCCCACAACTTGCTGTTTATCCATCAACCACCTAGGGGAGGGATGAAAAATGAGAGATTGAAGAATAGAGAGATGTACGATGAGAGAAAAAGTGAGAAAAGGGCTTTTTCAGAAAAAACAGAGCCTGAGGGCCGAGTGATGTGAGAATCACCAAATAAGAAAGGGTGGGAAACACTACCCGGTGAAACAGGCTCCCTGTGCACGTCTGAGTGTCGTGTCTTTTTGTTTTATCTCGATTCTTGTTTTGAGTCGTTTCGAGTGTTACAGATGTGTTTAGGTTGTTTACCTTTTGTTTTCCGTTGATTGAGTCTCTTTCGCTGTGTTCAGTTGTAGGCTCAATACCCGGTCGAGAACTCATTTTCTCAATTGCAAAAATAAAATCGTTTTGTGCTCCGAGTGCCGTGCCGTGCCGTGCCGTTCTCCACATTTGTGCAAAACAGAATTTGTTCTTTCAGAAAGCCACAGGGTCCACCCCCGATAAGTGTGAACAGTAGAACCAGGACCTATCTGAAGCTATGAGTTTCGGACTGCAAAGCAAAAGCAAAAGAGGAAAATGTCGGGCATCTGAGTTTGTTCCAACATCAGTAAGTTCCGAGATTGCATCCCGTGTGTACCTCTTCAGGTCTTGCCAATGCTCTGAAGTATGAGTGTGCTTCTACCTCAAGCTCAAGATCAAGTGTACTTCAAGCCAGAATGGTGATCAGAAGTGCTCTCCCTGAGTACCAGCCCCTGCCAGAGGCATCTTGGCCGTGTTTGCAGTGAGTTCCTAGGAGACCAACTGCGACGGTGGAAACTAGAGTTCGAATGGCCGTGGCCTAGAACGCAAAGGTTCGGGGTTTCCGAGACTAAAGTCTGGTTTAAATACCCAGAGGCGTGTCCTCGGCTTGAAATCTGTATGGCAGCCCCATAGATTGAGATAGCATGTGTATGCGCCTCAGTTCTGGATACTGAACCAACCTAGTCTGTCACCCCGTTGGAGAATAGGGAAAGTTGTGAATATGATCAGGAAAACAAGCAGCAGCCGTTGGCTCCTACATCCAGATGTTGTTATTTGTCAGCATTCCAGAGCCTTTGTACTGTGAGTTCAAGGTAAAGTGTTCGAAGAGCACGAGGGGAGATCCCCATCAGAGTAGAGCGGTTCACCGCCACTCACCTCATGATGTGCTTTCTAAAAGCGCCGCTTTGTCCATTTATTGCTTTCCGTAAGCATCATGCATTGTATTGCATTGTACCTATCAAGTTTCTTTCTCATTTCACTCAGTGTATCAATCACACTTCATTCACTTAGTGTATCAATCACACTTCATTTATTTAGTGTATCAATCACACTCTCATCACACTTTATTGCATTCAGTGTATCAATCACACACTTCATTTCATTTGATGTATCAATCACACACTTTATCACATTTAGTATATCAATCATACTCCTGTTCACTAAGTGCATCTATCACACTTCGTGTTCACATTTAGTATATCAATCATACTCCTGTTCACTAAGTGCATCTATCCCACTTCGTGTTCACCCTCAGTATATCCATCATACTTGTTCACTAAGTGCATCTATCACACTTCGTGTTCACATTTAGTATATCAATCATACTCCTGTTCACTAAGTGCATCTATCACACTTCGTGTTCACATTTAGTATATCAATCATACTTGTTCACTAAGTGCATCTATCACACTTCGTGTTCACATTTAGTATATCAATCATACTCCTGTTCACTAAGGGCATCTATCCCACTTTGTGTTCACCTTCAGTATATCAATCATACTTGTTCACTAAGTGCATCTATCACACTTCGTGTTCACCTTTAGTATATCAATCATACTTGTTCACTAAGTGCATCTATCACACTTCGTGTTCACATTCAGCATATCTATCATACTTGTTCACTAAGTGCATCTATCACACTTCGTGTTCACACTTAGTATATCAATCATACCTTGTTCACTAAGTGCATCGATCACACTTCGTGTTCACCTATTGTGTATCCATCACACTTGTTCACTTAGTGCATCTATCACACTTTGTGTTTGCCTTTTGTGTATCCATCACACTTTGCTCACTTCATTCATTTAGTGTATCAATCACACTTCGTTCATATAGTGTATCTATCACACACTTGCTTTGTATCTATCACACTATGCCTACTTTACGTATCTATCACATGCTCACTTTGTGTATCAATCACACACGCTCGCTTTGTGTATCAATCACACACTTTCGCTTTGTGTATCAATCACACGCTCGCTTTGTGTATCAATCACACACTTTCTCTTTGTGCATCTATCACACTATGCTCATCTTGTGTATCCATCACGCTTTGCTTCATATAGTGTATCCATCACACTCGCTTCGCTTTGTATCTGTCACACATGTTCGTTTGGTGTATCAATCACACACGTTCGCTTTGTGTATCTATCACAAATGCACACTGTATTCACAGTGAGAATTGCAATAATTTTCTTACATCCTTTCTGCAATCCTTTCTGCATGAAATGTGGTTAGATTTGCATTCACTTGCCGACACTGCGTGTGTCAAACTTTTCGAATTACAGGAATCGCATTGAATATATGTTGTTAGCATATTGTTCTTGTTGAGTTTCTCTATTTTGCAGGCACGATATTGTATGTACGGTTCATTTGAGGCTGGTGCGACCAGACGAATCGCGCAGGTATTGTATCTTCTCCGTGTGAGACGCGACGAGAATTGAATAATTCTCCGCATTCCTAAACTGCATGAGATGTAGTTGTCGCTTTGCATTCTTGCTTAAAACTGTTGCATCTATTTGTCAATACCTGCTTCATTACAGCTTGCTGCATTTGCATGATCATCTGGCTCCGCGCCTCTCATTTTGCATTTTGCCCCCCCCTTTTGCCTGCAGGCATGCATCTTTGTTTATCCTGTATGTTTGTCTAAGTCTTCGGCCTTGTCAAAAATGGGTCGTCTCTAGGCTTTGACATTCACTCCCGTCATTGTTATGACTTCCGAGTTCTGTCAAAGAGGGGCAACTGTAGACACCCCATTTTTGACCGACCTTAAGACTCAGACGTCACCGATTGAGCGCTCGGTGATGTTGCATACTGTGCTCGTTCAGAAGTCTCAGAGTCGCGGCCGTGCGCCCTGCCTCCGGACTCCCGAACCCTCGTCTCTACCTTGTCTCGGTTTGCGAACCAGGCTCGGTTTTCTCTGTTTTCTTTCCTAAGGGAAGGGAGTGGTCCCGTAGACTATCTCCCGGTGGCCGTGAGCTACTTTTCGTGGCCGTAGGCCATTTTGCCCATTTCGGAGCCCGGTTCCCGGTTTTCGGAACCGTCAGGCCGTGTGCCTCGGCTCGGGACCGCCCAACCATCTCCGATTTCTCCGGTTTTCATAGAGGACCTCTGTTTTATCATTTCAGGGAGCACTGGGGCCCCTGATGCCCACTTCATGGCCGTATGCCACTTCCGGTGCTTGTAGCCGGTTTTCGGGACCCCGAACTGCGTGATTTGGGCCCCAAGCATTCATTTCGCATCGATTTTCTCCGGGTTTTGGCGGAGACCTCTGTTTTAATATTCCGAGGATCACTGGGGCCCCTGATGCCCACTTCGTGACCGTATGCCATTCTGGTGCCTGTAGCCGGTTTTCGGGACCCCAAACTGCGCGGTTTTGGTCCCGAGCATTCATTTCGCATCCGTTTTCTCCAGTTTTTTGGCAGGTACCTCTGTTTTGTCATTCCGAGGGACACTGGGGTCGCAGATACTCACTTCGCTGCTGAACACCACTTCCGGCACCTGCAGCTCATTTTCGGGATCCCGAATTGCTCGGTTTTGGCCCTGAGCGTTCATTTCTCATTAGTTTTTGTTCAAACTTGGCAGGTACCTCTGTTTCAACATCAGGAAGATCACTGGGGGGTGAGAAGCCAGCAATTATCCCAGATAACCAGTTTCGCTCCTCCGGAGCCCGTTTTTCTCACTTCCGGGCCAATGTTGAACACCCTAGGGGTATTTTCTTCCAACCAAAGCTACATATCTGTGATCAGGGGACATGGGAGGACCCTAAAAGTTGGTGGTCGGCCAGAAAATTTGAGTTTCATTTTTGAGCCTCTCCTTCAAGCTCTATGTTGTGGCTCCTGCTTCAGTGTTGCCAATTTCCAACCCTAGAACCTTGTTCTACACATCTTGGAGGACCCTAAAAGTTGGTGGTCGGCCAGAAAATTTGAGTTTCATTTTTGAGCCTCTCCTTCAAGCTCTATGTTGTGGCTCCTGCTTCAGTGTTGCCAAATTCCAACCTTGGATCCTTGTTCTACACACCTAGGAGGACACCTTTGCATGGTGGTCGGCCACTAATTCAAAACTTCATTTTTTCACCTGGCTGGCCGGCCATGTAGGGTGGCTGGCCGGCCATGGGGGGTGGCTGGCCGGCCACCTTGCAAAAAAATACCTGGCCGGCCAGCTTCCTGCTTTCCAGCCTGTCCCAACTGTCCGGATATCTTCCAACATATCCCGGGGCATCCGGGGGATATTTCGGGAGGGAAAGATTGGGTGCTTTCCCTCCCCTTTTACACCCTATTTCTTGTCTATTTGAAGGGCCCTCCTTCCCCTTTGCTTAGGTTAGAAAAAATTGCTTCAAGAGCTCCATAGCAAAAAACCTAATTTTCATAGCCAAAAGCTCCAAAATTTCTTCAAGTGTTGCTTGATTCCTTCACCACCACCTAGCTTCACCATTCCAACTTCGATTCCAGCAGCTAGGAAGTGAATTTCAGAGGTTGAGAAGCTACAAATCAAAGCCAAGAAGCAAAGAAAGACAAGTCTTCAAGGGTAAGTATTCAAAACCAACTTTTAGGGCTTTTTCTTGATCTTTTTTTATACTCTAATTGGTTGAGAATTGGGGCTCCGACCCCTACTTCTTTTGTGATTTTTTTGAGCCCCTCTACAACTTTGTAGAAGGGCTCAACTTCATTTGATGCTTCTATGATATACTTGTTTCAATACCTAACTTTTATGCCATTATCTTGCATGCTAGTTTTGGCTTATTTGTGCTTGTTTTTAGGGGTCCAACCCCTACTTATTTCTTGCTTGTTTTGAGCCCCTCTACAACATTGTAGAGAGGCTCAATTTCATTTGGCCATTATATCCACCACTTCCTTCAAATTCCATCAAGTGTGCCCATTTTTGTACACAACTTTTGACCTATTTCTATTTGTTTTTGGGACTTCTACCCCTACTGACTTTGGTCTTATTTTGACCCCCTTTACACATTTCATGAAGAAAATTTTGTCATTTGGTGCTTGTTTTGCATGACTCTTGTTATAGCCTCTTTTGAGCTTCATTTTTGCATGGAATTGTTAGCATGATTTTATTCTGATTTTGAGGATGTCATCTTCTGAAATTGTGATTATTTTTAGCTCATCTTCAATGTTGTAGAAGAAAGTTTGTCCATTTGGGGTTTGCATATATCACTTGTCTCAATACCCCTCTTTTGGCCACTAACTTTGCATGCTTTGGTTGATCTATCTATGCTTGCATTTAGGCCATGTTTATTACTGAAAAAATGCCATTTTTGGGACTGCCTTGCTACTGTTCTTGCTGTCATGATCATATTTTGCATGTATAGCATGGCTATAGGCCATTTCGGGGCTTAACTTCGCATTTTCGGGATGAATGCATGCTTCGAATGTCATTTCGAATTGTCTCGGGGCTGTTTCCCCCTTTATTTAGGTGCTGAAATTCCATTGCCATGCTTGCATATCATTTCCCATGCCATTTGTATCATTTTTGCATTGCCTCGGTTTGCGTGCCAATGGGCACGCATTTCGAGGCACCTCATTCTTATCATTCTGGCATCCTATGTGAGTGTGGTTGAGGCCCTCTCATGTTGGCGTAAGCCCAATTAGCATTTTCATGCCTTTATGTCATCGCCTCGGTTTGTGTGCCCGTGTGCACGCATTTCGAGGCACTTTGTTTTTACCCGACGGCAGCTTATGTGAGTGAGCTGAGGCTCTCTCATGTCGGCGTAAGCCCAATTCGCATTCCGTATGCCATTTCATATCTGTATGTCACTGTCTCGGTTTGCGCGCCTGCGGGCACGCATTTCGAGGCACCTTCACTTTTATCCGACGGCCTCCTATGTGAGTGAGCTGAGGCTCTCCCATGTAGGTGTAAGCCCATCGTTGCATTCCGTATGCCATTTCATCCCATATCATCGCCTCGGTTTGTGTGCCTGTGGGCGCGCATTTCGAGGCACTTCGGTTTTATCCGATTCTGCATCGCATATCATCGCCTCGGTTTGTGTGCCTGTGGGCGGGCATTTCGAGGCACTTCGGTTTTATCCGATTCTGCATCGCATATCATCGCCTCAGTTTGTGTGCCTGTGGGCGCGTATTTCGAGGCACTTCGGTTTTATCCGATTTTCCCATTTCATCGTCGCCTCGGTTTGCGTGCCCGTGTGCACGCATTTCGAGGCACTCTGTTTTATCCGCTTGGCATTGCGTATGCTTCTGCCTCGGTTTGCGTGCCCGTGTGCATGCATTTCGAGACATTCTATTTTATCCGTTTGGCATTGTGTATGCCTTCGCCTCGGTTTGCGTGCCCGTGTGCACGCATTTCGAGACATTCTGTTTTATCCGGTTTGCATTGCGTATGCCTCTGCCTCGGTTTGCGTGCCAGTGGGCACGCATTTCGAGGCACCTCATTCTTATCATTCCGGCAGCTTATGTGAGTGCGGCTGAGGTCCTCTCATATTGGCGTAAGCCCAATTTGCATTCTGTATGCCATTTCCTCGGATCGCGTGCCTATGGGCACGCATTTCGAGGCATTTCATTTTAGTCTCATTGTATATCATATTTCATGTCATCTCATGCGTGTATGCCATTTTCTCGGTTTGCGTGCCTGTGGGCACGCATTTTGAGACATCTCATTTTCATCAGCATTGTGCATGCTATATCACATCTTAGTTGCATTTCATGCATATCATGCATATTGCACGGGAAACGAGGCGCGTTTCGTACTCCGAGTGACGGGACGGATCTCAATTCCCAAGTCACTGACACTCCGGATCCCCCATGATGGAGCTAGGTTTTGTTGTAGCATTCATATGCATTCATCCCATATTGAGTTGTGCAATTCGATTCCTCGGCCATCATGCATCGATATGCGTGATTGGTGGCACGAGGATCGAGGCATGCATATATTTGTGAAATACACTGCTGTGCCTTTTTCCTGCTCTCTGTTGCAGCAAAATCCAGAGTTAGCAACTTTTCGAAATCCGGCGCGCATTTCGAGAAACACTGCAAACAGAGGCTAATTGGGGCATCCCAGTGGATTTCCGCCCGAAGCAGCCCAGCATACATCATCCATCAGAAGCAAGGCAGTCCCTGGCTTGCATGCCAGTTTTACTTCTTTTGTAATTAATTTGTTAATTAATTAGAATTTTGTAATATTCGGACTGTATATATTTCGGACTGTATTATTCTTTCATTTCGGACTGTATTATTTATTCGGACCCTCTGCGCGAGGGCATAATTGTAATAAGGGTGTGTGAGTGTGATGTATGTCTTCCAACCCCCATTTCTTTCTCCCTTTTATTTACCCGCTTACGATGGTTAGATATAGGGCATATTTCAATTAGCATAACAGTATGACAGCATGTTTGCATCATTCATCTGTTTTGCATGCACCGGGCTCGGCGCATCATACAAACTGCATCTGTATTTCAATTCCAAATTGAATACGTGTTAGTTGTTGCATTTCACATGCCATCTTTAGAATAGCCGAGCCTGCTATAGTTTGCATATTTGCATGTGTTGCATTAGGCAATTCTGTGTATCTAGGATCATGCATTGATTTCTAATCGGTTTCTGTTTTGGCTTGGAGTACCCGGTGAGTTTTATGCTTTAGCATCCTTGCATGCGTGTGAGTGTTGCCATGAATAGCATGCTTGCCATGAGGCTATTTGCTTATGTGATATAAACTACCTTGAATGCCTGTGGGTGGAGGTTGAGTTACCTGAATTGGGACAATTCGTTGACTGTTTGTTTTAAGCCCACTAGATAGTGGCAAAACCATTTTCTTCTAAGCCCACCTGAGGGTGGCAAAATCTGCATCTCCAGCCTACCTGCGGGTAGCAAACCATTTTCAAACAAACAAACATGAAGTGTTTTGTTCCAATTCAGGCGACTCGGTCTATACTTGTATGCTGTGAGCATCACATAGTAAATCTAGGCTAATAACCGGAATAAGAACACACAATGTTTTCAAAAACAGATATCATGGTTAGTAGAGGCCGGTCTTTGACCGGGCGAGCGGGGGTGCTCACGATGTGACCTTCCCCAATCGTACCCAAGTTCCCGAGCCAACTTTGGTGATGACGGACACGTGGCCTTTTGGCACCGAGTCAGGGTTTCCTAAATTTCCCATTTTAAAATATTTAGGTGGCGACTCTGTTATCTGGCAAAACAGTCCATGTTTGGCACTTCTTTCAAAAAATCTGTTTTTCTCAAAACGATTTGCCGGATTTGGACTCTTTGGTTCGAGATTTGGAACCGCAACAAAAATCGAGTCCGAACTGTAGCGAGGCCCCCCCGCGGGCGTTGTTACACTCAGGCTCAGCAGTATTTACGTCGGTGACTCCTTTCGACTGTTTGTTGACGGAAGTTCAAACTGACAAGGAGTCGGGGCAGGAGTAGTGCCTGTATCGCTGGATGGACAGATGCTGGAACAATCCATTCATTTGGGGTTTAAGGCCTCAAACAACGAAGCAGAGTATGAAGCACTGATATCAGGATTAAATGTGGCAGCAGCAATGGAAGCTAATGAGGTAGTGATCTTCTGTGACTCCCAGGTTATCGTCAACCAGGCAACAGGCGAATATGCTGCCCGAGATGAAAGGATGGTGGCCTGTGTAAAGGAGGTGGGAAAACTGATAGCATTGTTCCGAAATTGCTGACTACAACAAGTTAGCCAAGATGACAATAGCCATGCTAATGCCTTGGCCAACCTGGCTAGTGCAATGAAACCAGGAGAGGCAATGATGATAATGGTTGACTACTTATCCGGTCCTAGTGTAGAACCACTGAACACAGAGCATGAATCAATGTGTGTGGAGATGGGACCAAGCTGGATGGATGCGATAATAGTATTCCTTAGGGATGGAAAACTGCCAGATGATCATAAAGAAGCACACAAGTGTAGACTGAAGTCGGCAATATTCAGTCAGACAGCAGAAGGGCATCTCTATAGAAGATCTTTTACTAGACCCCTTTTGAGGTGTGTGCATCCTTCACAAGTTGAAGACTTCCTGTATGAAATACATGAAGGGGTATGTAGAAGCCACACTGGAGGCATGTCACTTGCTCATAGGGCCATTACTCAGGGGTACTGGTGGCCTTACATGTAGAAACATGCTGAAGCGTATGTCAGAAAGTGTGAGAAGTGTCAGAGGTTTGCACCTTTGATACACCAACCTGCAGCAGATCTGAACCCAGTGTCTAGCCCATGTCCATTTGCCCAATGGGGCATGGACCTTGTTGGACAACTACCTCAAGCGACTGGACAAAGGAAGTTCTTGCTAGTGGCAACAGATTACGTTACCAAGTGGGTTGAAGCTGAACCCCTCGCAAAGATTCGGGACATTGATTTAAAAAACTTCATATCGAAGAACATCATCATCAGGTTTGGGATCCCAAGGGAAATAATAGCAAACATTGGTACGCAGTTTCACAGTAAGCTAATCAAGAGCTTGTATGCAAAGTACAAGATCCAGAATTATTACTCTACTCCAAGCTTCTCTCAAAGTAATGGTCAAGCAGAAGCATCCAATAAGGTTGTCCTGGATGGGATTAAGAAGACGCTGGAAGCAGCAAAGGGTAAGTGGGTGGATGAATTGCCCAGTGTACTTTGGGCATATCGGACTATGCCGAGAAGATCAACTGGGGAGTCCCCATTTGCCATGACTTATGGCACAGAAGCAGAAATTCCACTGGAGGTCGGTATCCCAGGGAGTAGAAAATGGCACCAATGAGGCATTATTGGCCTGAGATCTGGATCTATTGGAAGAAAGAAGGGAGAAAGCAGCAATCTAACTTGTGGCATACCAGCAGCAGCTTGCCAGGACTTATAGTAAAAAGTTCAACCCACGAGAGTTTCAAGTTGGGGATCTCGTCCTGAGAAAGGTCGTCGGCAACAAGAAGGATCCCAGAGAGGGAAAGCTTGGCCCAAATTGGGAAGGACCTTATAGAATCATCTCGGTCCTGGGCAATGGGGCATATCGGCTTGAAGACAATAAAGGCAAAGAGTTGCCAAGAACTTGGAATACTTGCAACCTGAAGTTTTTCAATCAATAAGATTTCCTTTTGTTTTTTAAGTTTTTCTATTATTAGCCAAAGTAATTAATAAAATTTTAGCTTGATTTTTTTAAACTTGTGTAAAACGGTTGACTAGTCACTTAGCGATGTTTCTGATTGAAACATGACGAATAACTTAGACTCATTATACGGCAGAGTTGAATTATACTTGCATATAATAGAGTTGAACTAAGTTCGCGATGCTTCTGATTGAAACATGACGAATAACTTAGACTTATTATATGGCAGGTTGAATTATACTTGCATATAATAGAGTTGAACTAAGTTGGCGATATTTCTGATTGAAACATGACGAATAACTTAGACTTATTATATGTCAGAGTTGAATTATACTTGCATATAATAGAGTTGAACTAAGTTATATTTCTGATTGAAACATGACAAATAACTTAGACTTATTATATGGCAGAGCTGAATTATACTTGCATATAATAGAGTTGAACTAAGTTGGCGACGCTTCTGATTGAAACATGACGAATAACTTACACTTATTATATAGCAGAGTTAAAATATACTCGCATATAATCAAGTTGAACTAAGTTGAATTAACCTAGATTTGCTGTGTCAACTGAATGAAAACTTTGAATGACACTAAAATACTGAACAGTTAGATTAACAAAGACCGAGGTTGATAACCTCAGCCAGTCTCTGTTTGAATCTGATCTCGGTGACAAGATCATAGGCACATACTTAATGTGAGCATAAGTAAAACTTAATTTCACATTAGGGGCAGGGAGTTGGACAATAATACTTGGAAGTTTGAATTTACAAGCTAAAGTTGGTTTAACACTTATTGAAATTTTAAGAAAAATTTACAAGTTGAAGTTAAGCTAAGGTTATGTTGAAAGAAGTATCTACGTACTTGCCAAGATTACCATGTTGCCAATACTTGGAGAATAATGGAAGACAGAAGTCTTGATAACTGAAAGCGAAGTGGCAAGTTTTAGCTAAACACTTGTGAAAACTTTCTCACAATGTTTTTTAAGCATTAAGACAAGGCCGAGATAAACATTCAGTAGGTATATCTGAAGTATTTTTACCCCGAGGAAATTGCACAGTTAAGGTGTACTTTGAAGACATGCAAATTATTCTAAGTATGGAATCATCTACAAGACAGTAAAGGAAAGACAAGCATTCAAAGACTTAGTCAAAAAAGAAGACTCGCATTCAAAAGGAAACAAGGAACTTCGGCTTACAAAGGATTACTTGTTCAAAATACCAAAAAAGGGCACATCGGCCAAATACAGAGCTAACATTGTTTAAAGACAACGTATTACAGCTAAGAAGAAAGCAAAAAAGGAATACAAGAAAAAACAGAAATATCCTAAGTGTTAGGATTGGCTTCATCGACTGGGGTTGTTACACTTTTGTCGACTTCAATCTCAGCATTTATTTCTTGTAAAGTCTTATCCATACACTTCTCAGAGCACTAGACCTCAGCCTCGGAAATGGATGGCTTGGGGGAGACGTCCTTGGAGGCCAAGTCATCCTCCTCATCTTAAGTTAAATCAATTTGGTCATTGAGGGTGGAAGACTTGGCATCAGCGGCAACCTCCTCCTCCGCTTCGTCGACTTCATCATCTTCGGCATCTTCCCCAGGCTCTGGAGTAAAAGGCACCTCGAGTTGGTTGATGTCTCAAAAGTCGGAGTCCAAAGGAACAGCCAATTTGTTAAGGGTCGCCGTCTAACCAAGGTAGTAACCTCGGTTACAAGCCAAGTTGACTTATTGCTTGTACTGGTCACAGACGGCGGCCTGTCCCTCTTCAAAGGCCTTTTCGTCAGCCGCCTTCACCTTGGCTTCTTTATTTGCAAGAACCTCCTAAAGCTTGGCCTCGATATCAGCCACTTTTACATTTGCAGCTTCAAGGTCGACCCATGCAGCCTCAGCTTTATTTTGCCGCCTTGGCCTTTTCCTCAGCTAGACTTTGAGCAGTCTTGGCGTCCTTGGCTTGGTCCATGAGGGCGCGGTTGCTGGTCTCGTCTTTGTTAATGGAGGACAAGAGCTTGGCTGCTTCTTTTGTTTTCTTGGCCAAGTCCTTCCTCATCATCTCGGTCTTTGTGGCGTAGAAGTTAGCGTGACGGATGGCCTGCAAAGAAGTAACACAAGTTAGCAGAATTTTACTAAGTGTGGAAAGAATGTCAGTGTGGAAAGAATGTCTGGAAGGCAGAATACTTACCAAAGCTGAATTCTACATCATGAAGGCAAAGTCTTCATATTCATGAAGCTCGGCTATACGGTTCATGTCTTCGGGCAGAAGAACTGCAGTGGACAGGGCCGCGCCGACATCAAGATTGGCAGCACTGTCATCGGCAGTAAGAGGTCTGTCGTCGAGCATGATCTCAGGCGCCCAGATCATACCTCGGGGATAGCTGCTGCCCTCTTGGTGGTCTGACCTCAGCTTCTTAGCAGGTGGGGCCACGGAAGCTGGGTCCTCGGCAGGACTCTTTTTAGTGGAGGGGGCGCTCTTTTTAGCCTTGGCTAACTTAGAGATAGGAACAATGTCCTCAGAATTGATCTAAGTCATTGTAGCCTTCGCCTTGGCCTTCTTCATGCGTTTTGGCTTTGGGGTTGGTCGAGGGGAGGATGAAGACTGAACGTTGACAACGCCAGGAAGGTTGGCGAGAAAATCTTCAACTACTGCAGGTTTTTGCCCCATCTCGTCAGCTGTGGCGGCGACTATGACCTTTGTACCAAAATGAATTGCTGGTAGAGTTGTTGGTGGATTTGCTGGGTCGTAGGCCGACGACTCAACACTTAGGCGGCTTTGGCTTCGAGTCCTACTTGTCGGTGCAAAAAGTGGAGCTAGACGTCGGCGTTAGCGCTAAGAGGGTGGAATTAGTTGTGGAGCTGAAGTAGATGGCTATTCTGCTGGGGCAGAGGTTGATCCTTGATCTGGCCGAGGTGACGAGGTTGTAGTAAGAGTGGTAGCAGAAGGGGGGGACTTGTTCTTCTTCGGGACGTCGGGCAAAATGGACTTGTAGGTTGGGATATAGTTGAACAACAGAGGGGCTTTCCACTGGTCAATTGGCAAACCCAACAACCTCTTGAAATCCTTGCTAGGATAGAAGGATTTGCGGAAGTCCTTGGGTGGTTGGGGAAGAACTGCAAAATAAAATAAACAGATGTTAGAGCATACAAAAATATCAAGGTAAAAAAGACTTGAAAGCAAGTAAATGAGACACTTGGCTCTTACCATCTCCCTCTCTGAAAACTGTTCGGCTTAGGGGATAGAGGTGAAGGTCATCATCTGGTGGAAACTCCCAATTGCCCGAGACGATGAAGTAATCGTCTCCAGCACCCTTGTTGGAGTCTGGGAGGTCGGCGACAAGTTTGTATTTCGTGGATCTCGGCTTAAGGTAATAGATATAGCCCTTTTCTGATTTCAGGCCAGAATGGTGTAACAATATTGGATGTCGGCAAGAGTAACCCTAGCGTTCTCTTTTTTGGCTAAGGTAATTATACCATTGATAACTCGGTAAGAGTTAATGGCAAGCTGCATTGGGTTCGGTTTGTAGTAGTGAAGGACTTCTCGAAAAAGGATATCAGGAGGGAACCTAAGTCCACAATCTATGAAGGCTACCACTGGGAAGGGCATGGAGTCGTCTTTGGGCATAATGGAGTCCTCTTCTCCAACCAACCTAAGATGAATGTCAATAGGGATGCCAAACTTCTGCCTAAAGTATTCTAACTTAGTTAGGGTGTTTACCCTCCACCTGAACATACCCATGACGTCGACTAAGTGGGGAGGCTGTTAGATTTCAGAAGGAAGTGGTTCATTAAGGTTTAAAGGACCTCGGCAAAACCTAAATGTGTGCTGGGGCAAGAGTTTTTGAGGATCTAAAAGGAATTTGTTTCAATTTTTCCTAAAATTTGTGAGTTCTACAACAAATCCCAAAACCTAAGACTATGCAAACAAGAATTTAAGGCAAAAATCTGGAGAACACAACAAGAAAACAGAAACAAGAACATGATTCAGAATCAAGAATAGTGATGAAATATCAAGAACACTGTGGCAAAGTGTGTACAAGGGTGCAAGGATAAGATCAGTGGCAAAAATAAATAAGTATGTGAGCAGTGTGTGTATACTCAGGAAGATATTGGGCAAAAGCAAAATCATGAGACAAACATACCCAAATACATGATAGAATTTAACGCCCAAATTTATAATCAAGAACATGAACGGGTTGGCGAAGGTAACAAATAATGCAGTGGAGTTTTTTAAGGAAAACACAGATTAAAAAGAGGGGAATCAATGACTTACCAGAAGGAAGTGATGCCGGTGTGAGGCACGCCGGAGTTGAATCTTGGTGATACGAGTGGCAGAACGGTGGATACTTTGCCGGTGAAGGTGAACCGAAGTGGTTGCAGAAAGCTTTGAGAAGATGACAATGGTGGATCAGAGAGAGAGAAAGCTTGAAGCACAGAGGGAAATCAAAAAATCTGAAGTGAAAAGACGAAAAGAGAGGGAGTGTTTTTATCAAAACCCAAAAAGGCGGCAAATCACAATTAGTGTGTCTAGGATGACGTGCTTGTCAGACGGCGCATGCAAGAGTGATGCAACCTAATGGCGCATGTTTGGTACGGTTCAATAGAGAAGAGACACAAGGCAAAAATGGTTGAATTACTATGCATGACAGCTCATACGTGTGTAAAAACTCTTGGAGTTCTTGATTTAATGAAGCAAAGACCTCAGCTAGGGAGACAATCTCGGCTAGAGAACTTGAAAAAACTTGGTTCTTGGTTTTAAAGCATTGATGCAAACACACTGAAGTGTTTATCATATGGAAGTTGATGGGTGATAACCTCGGTAATAAAGGGTAGTGTAAGCTTAGCCGACGTGCTATATGGTTGAAAGGCTTATGTTCCATCACCTCAGGATACTGAGGTAATAGAACTTAGGGGGCAGTTGTGGGGACATATTTCTTAAATGACAGCACCTGGCCAAGGTGGTACAGAAGTGCCGGCCGAGGTGCCACGTGTCTTGGTCATGGTGTCGAGGTGATCTCAGCTAGGCCAAGGTTATCTGCCGTGATACCAGAATTCGAGATGAACGGATAAGGGAAAAGAGTCCTAGGATGGGGGAGGACCTTGGCCTGGATAAGGATAAAGCTTTTAGGGAGTTTATCTTTATCCAGTGAAGAGTCCAGGATAAGCATTGAGCCAGAGTCCAAGAAGAGCTAGGCTTCTACAAGGATCAGGTTAGTGCTGGTTATAAAGGGAGGGCACCCTCGTGGGTCTAAGGTACGCTTTTATATTTTGGCATTGTGAGTTAAGCACAATTGGTTATCTTTGAGAGGTATTGATTACTGACTTGATCGTCGGAGTGCCCCCGGATAGAAGAACCACAGCCGGAGTCTTTTCTTTCTGTGACAGGTCGTTTGGGCACAATCTATTCTACTGGTGTTCTCGACCTGAGTACCTGTTTGGCAGTGTAGTCAGAAAACAGCACACACACACATATTGCTCAATATGTTGTTTAAACTTGAAAGACGCTCCATTTTACTGTACATGGATAACTAATCAATCAAAAATCAATTTTTGCCACCAAGACAATTAGAGGTATGCAACAAATGCACCATGTTGTATCTTCGCAACTTGATACAAATGCCCATGGCATTTTTAATAAACTGTTGGACATGTGTTCTCTTCTCCATCACAAATATCATCACATATAGCCTAGGCCCTGGAAGCTAGCTTCAATTCTAGATTAAGATTGTGCTTGTATCATAGAATTGTACAAGAATATTTTAAAAGAAAAGAAAAAAGGAAAGAAAAAAAAAATGTGAACAATATGAGTGAATTATAATTTTTTTTGAGAAAATTAGTGAAATATTTCTCTAACTTTGTGTAGTAAGAGAAGTCCAATATATTGTTTTTTATTAGTTAAGGTCCTTCAACATTTTCACAGAGAAAATTTGACTCAGAAAAATTTTGCCCAACTTAAAGAAATTTTGGCCCCTACTATAACAGAGAAATTTTTCTTTGTGAAAATTAAAGGGTATGTTCGGTTTGAGTTTTAGAGATGAGTTTTAGAAAAAAAAATTTCAAAAAATTGTTTGGTTTGAGATTTTTCTCAAAAAAATTCCAAAATCACTTTCTCTCTCTTACACATCAATCAATCAATTTTTCTCTCTCATCTCTCATTCTCAATCACTTTTTCTCTCACTCACATCTACTTAATTACAACGAAATATCAAATCATCCCAAACTCCCAAACTCCCAAACTCCAAAACTACTTTCAAAATATACAACCAAACAAACCAAAAAAATTTCTAAAACAACTCTCCGAAATTTTTTTCAAAAACAACTCTCCCAAAAACAAACCAAACAAGCCCAAAATTTCTCTGAGTCGAGATGAAATTTCTCTGACTCGGGAAAAAAATTTCTAAGTCGAATTTTATCTGTTAAAATGTTGAGGGATTTTAACTACTATGAAAATATTATATGTCCTTTATCTATAAATTTTAATATCAGGAACCTTAAAAGATTCCCTATTTTTTTTTTCTTTTAAATTTCTATCTAGATATATGATCCAAACACAATTTAAAATTACAGTGCATCCATAAGGAATGAGAATCATTGTGTACCCCTCATGTGTAATGTGACTTTTCCCTTCTTCTCCTTTTTTTAGTGTAATTTATCTCGTGTCAATTGAATCTTTATATTTTGAATTGTATTAATTTTTTCCTTTAATTTTTCACATTGCATCAATTTAACCCAATTAATAAGTTATACTAAGAAATTGAACAAAAATGAAAAGTAAAATGGTTCATTCAAAGGAAATGAACCATTTACGTGAACCCCCTCACTTTGAGGAGAATAAATTAACTATTTTGTTTATTGATTTCCGTTCAATTTTTAAATAGGAGCATTACCAATTAGATTAAATTGACACAAATATAAGAATTTCAAGTATGATGTAATTAAAATTGCAAAAACCAAAATCAACTACAAGCCTGCAGTCCCCAGTGATTAGGAATTTCCCATTTGTAGTCCCACATATTCCACCCTACACATACAATGCTTACCCATGGAGGAAAAGAAATTGCAGGTTATAAATAATCACAACCAAGCCTAACTTTGTAGTTGCATACCAAAAAAAAAAAAAAAAAAGAGAGATCTGAAAATGGCATCTCCACTTTCAGTAATGGGTTTTCAGCTACTCCAGTTATTTTACATATGGAGTGGCATATGTGTTGTAGCCATGACATTTGTACATGTTGGAACACTTCCAGCAGCCACTTCAGCTAGTAGTACCTTTGTTGGGAACGAGACTGATCGTTTTGCGTTGCTCGCCTTCAAGTCAAAGATTTTGCTAGACCCTCATGGGGTTGTGAGCTCATGGAACAATTCTCTCCATTTCTGCGAGTGGCAAGGTGTCAAATGCGGTCACCGGCACAGGAGAGTCACCATTATTGACTTTATGTCCAAAGGTCTAGTTGGTTCCCTGTCTCCTAATGTAGGGAACCTCACCTTCTTTCGGGGGTTGTGGCTCTCTAACAACACTTTTCAGGGTGAAATCCTTGTTGAACTCCGTAACTTGTTCAGGTTGCAAATTTTTGAACCTGAGCAGCAACAACTTTGAAGGAGAAATTCCAGCTAGCTTATCCGGCTGCACCAACCTCACATGCCTTGATGTTCGTAAAAAAAAAAATAGTTAGGAAATTTCCCAAAGAGCTTACTTCCTTGCCAAAGCTCATGATTCTTGCCATTTACAAGAACAATTTGACGGGAGGTATTTCTCCATTCATTGGGAATCTTACTTCTCTGAAAAGCTTTTCTGCTGCTAGAAATTCTTTTGGAGGAAGTATTCCCGATAGCTGTAGACGTCCCCGAATGTCCCGGGAAAATCTCGGGACGTTCATTGGGCTCACTACAGTTCGGACTCAAATGTCACGGTTTTGAATCTAATCTCACAAAGTGCAATGCAAGATCGATAAATCACCAAAGAGTCCAAATCCTGCAAATCGTTTTGAAAAACTAATTTTTTAGAAAGAAGTGCCAAACATGGACAGCTTTGCCAGACACAGAGTCGCCACCTAAATATTTTATTTTGAAGGAATTTAGGAAACCCTGACTTGTGCTTAAGGCCACGTGTCTGTCATCACCAAAGTTGTCTCGGCTCGGGAACTTGGGTACGATTGGGGAAGGTCAGCTATGAGCACCCCCGCTCGCCCGATCAAAGATCGGCCACTACTAAGCATGATATCTCGTTTTGAAAACATATGCGCTCTTATTCCGGTTATTAGCCTAAAATTACTATGTGATGCGCACAACACACAAGTATAGACTGGATCGCCTAAATTGGAACAAAACGTTTCATGTTTGTTTATTTGAAAATGGTTTGATGGTGCTACTCGCAAGTAGGCTACGACGTGGATTTTCCACCCTCTGGTGGCTTAGAAAACATGGTGATTTGCCACTCTCGAGTGGGCCTAAAACTCGCATTTCGATGAATTGTTCCAATTCAAGCAACCCAACCTTCACCCACAGGCATTCAGGCAGTTATATCACATAAGCAGTTAGCCTCATGGCAAGCATGCTATCATGGCAATCACTCACACACATGCAAGGATGCTAAAGCATTAACACTTATCGAGTACTCCGAGCCAAAGAAAGAAGCTAATTAGAAATCATGCATGAATCCTAACTATGCGGAGATGCCTGATGCAACACATGCAGGAATGCAACTAAGATAGGCTCGGCTATTCTAAGATGGCATATGAGATGCTACAGATAACACATATTCAACTTGGAATTGAAATACAATGCAGTTAGTATGATGCGCCGAGCCCGGTGCATGCAAGACAGGTGAATGGATGCAAACATACGAGCATAAATATGCTAATTGAAACGTGCCCTGAAACTAACCATCATAAGCCAGTAAGTAAAAGGGAGAAAGACGTGGGGTTGGAAGACATACATCCCACACATGCACACTTATTACAACATTGCCCTCCTCGGAGGGTCCGAATGAATAATACAGAACCGAATTAACTAATTATTAAACAACTCTAATTAATCAACAAATTAACTAGGTAAACAATTAAACTATCATGCCAACTATATGAAAGTGGATTGCCTCAGCTCTGTTTTGGATGTCCAAGAATGCATGCATGCTCGAGTCGCTTTGTCGGGAAATCCATCGCGATGCTTCGACTCACCTTTGTTTGCAATTGAACTCAGAAACTTGCACAAAGCTCCAGAGAGATGAAACTCAACCCTGGGAGGCTGTGGGAAGGCTGCCGACCAGCTTATAGGCATGTGAGACCACCTACCGACCACCCTTGGTGGTGAAGACCAGAAAAGGTGGTCGGCCTGCCAGAAAACCTGGTCGGCCGACCAATTTCTTCTCCTGGCTTCTGCTTTTTTCTCCAACAAAGGCAAGAGAGAGAAAATGCAAGGTATTTTCAACAAATATGTGTCCGACCACTCTCCCCATCGTTGCATGAGCTCTAGGGAGTGTAGTCTTCGATCCTCGGGCCACCAATCACACATCTCAATGCATAATGGCCGAGGAGTCGAATTGCACAACTTAATGTGAAATGAATGCACATATAAACACCTAAAGCTAACAACTCTATCGTGGATAGTCAAGAGTGTCGGTGACCGGAAATCGAGACACGTTTCGTCACTTTGAGTACGAAACGTCCCTCATTTTCCGTGTTTGGACTAACTCCTATTCCAAACACAATGCAACACACACGGTATGCACGAATGTGACTCAAACATGCAATCTAAATGCAATGCAACTAAGTCATGCAAACATACAAACGATGACAGGCAAATATGTAACTAGCATACACAATGCTATGAAATAATCAATGGTATACTCGATGCTCATGACACTATATGGCATACACAATGCAAGATGGACTTAAACCAAGATGGACGGACCTCAGCCACACCCAAATCAGTGGCCAAACATGATGAAAATGACACAATGACACACACACAAGCATGCACAATGCAAGGGCTCCAAGCCAAGGCACAAAATGCAACTCTACAAAAGCATGGCAAGGATGAAATATGGCATACAAGGACACATGTTCCAGCTCTGAAATGACATACAAAATGGTTCTAAATCATGCAAATGACTCACACAATGCATGTTGGATGGCTCAAATACCGAAACTAGTGAAGTGCATTATACTAGAGGTATGCAAAGCGATGCTTAAATGACCAAACCAACCCCAAACAGTCCCTATGCAGGCCCAAAACAGAGGCAAAATGGACTAAGATGATGTTTTGAAGTGCACAAAACTGAAGCTCATGCAATGGCTCATAAATGGGGTATACAAGCACAAACTCTCAAACACATTGAAGGAGTAGAAAACATGGGAACATGGCACAAGTATAAGCTCTAAAATAACATGCACAATGATGCCAAGACATGCAAACACCTCAATTTAAGCATGCAATAGGCTTCAAAACTCAAAGCTAGGCATGGCTATTACACTACAAGCATACATGGCAAGCATCATTCGACCATGGGACCTCAAAATAGAGCTAAGGCAGCCCATAATGTGCATAAGATCAGTTTAGATGATGGCCAAAATATGCTAGCATCAAGGGCCAAAACAACATGCAATATAAGCTAGTAAGCATGGTTTACACTACAAGCATATGAAGCATTCAAGAGACCACTAAACCAGCCAAATAAAGAGGTATGACATGCCAAATAATGACCAAAAAGCCATTGAAAAGTGACCAACACGTGCAAGAATGACATGCTCCTTTGATAGGCTATGCAAGGGATTATTCTACACATGCAAGAGGCAAATGCAAGGTGACCAAACCAACTCTGGACAGAGCCTAGGAAGGCCCTAAAAGTCACCAAAAAGGGCCTGAACCAAGGCTTGGAAGTGTGAAAATATGGGCTCCTTTGTAAGGCAAAAAATGCCAACAAACAAGGCCAAAAGAGAGAAGGTCACCTCTCTCTGATTTTGGCCCTCAAAACAACATGCCAACCACTAAAAATCTACTGGATCTTAGTGGCTAAAAGGCCAAGCAAAGATCAAAACAATGGCCTTCAGGCATGGCTCAAAACAAGGCAAAATAGAACATGCAAGAGGGTAGATGACCCCCAACAACAAAATGGACTTAAACAAACATGAATAGTACTCAAATATGAAGCTTTTTTTAGGTGACAACAACGCTCAAATATGCATGCAAATATGGTTAAGAGAATCATCAAGATAGAGCTTAAAAAAGGAGAAAATGAGTTACCCTTGAAGCTCAGCAAAACCAGCAACTTCTGGACCAAAAACCCAGCTCCTTAGCCTCTAAAAATGACCTCCAAGAACCTTAGGTTGATGGTGGAAGTGTTAGGCTATGAGGTGTGGTGCAAAAGAGTCAAGAACCATGCACTTTGGAGCTCAAAATAGAGAGATACAAAGAGAGATATATGTTTTGACTTTGACCAAAAATCTGAACCCTCACAAAGGAAGGGGAAGCCTTCCTTTATAGACAAAACAAGCCAAAGCTTCCTCTAGAAGCTAGAAACCAAGGCCAAAGATCCTCCATGTATGGAGGATGCAGTCAGTGCCTTCCAGCTGGCACAGTTGGCAACAACTCACAGAGAAAAAACTGCAAGGAGCAGGCCGACCAGTTCAAGTGGATGGCTGACCACTTCCCCTGGTCAGCCGACCAGGTCAAAGGGGTCAACACAATAAAAGGTGGTCAGCCAGCCCATTTGGTGGTCTCCCAACTGAATGCAAGTTAGTGATATGGTGGGAGACCAGTAAATGTGGCTCAAAGACCAAAGAGACCAGCTTCCTGACAAGAAAATTGGCTGGCGGAGAGAAAAGTGGTCTCTGAGGAGAAAAGGTGGTCTCCCACCCTTGTACCACCTCCCAAATAAGGAAAACAAGGTCCATGCCAAAAATGAACCCACACCGATTCAAAACGAGGGTTCGGGGGGCAAAACGCGAGGCCGGGTGCCCCGAAAACTAGCTGCTGAGCACCGAAAGTGGCGCGTGACCACAAAAGTGGTCTCCCAGGTCACAGTGTCTCTCTAGACAGAGGAAACAAGCTGTGTTCCAAAAACCGTGCCAAACGGAGAATGTTAAGCAGTCCCGAGCTGAGGCGCACGGCCGACGACTCCGAAAACTAAAAACGAGTCTTCAAATGGGAAAAGTGGCCTACGACCATGAAAAGCGGTCTACGACCACAAAGAGATGGTCTACAAGATCAATCCCTCCCTTTAGGAAGAGAAAACAAGATCTGGTCCGTAGACCGAGGCAAAGCACAAAAGGGTCCCGAGGTCTCGGGGTAAGGCTCTCAGCCGAAACTCCAAAACCTCAGAACGAGCATGACATGCGCAATCACTGAGTGCTCAATCGATGACGTCTGAGTCTTAAAGTCGGTCAAAAATGGGGTGTCTACAATAGCTTGGGTCAATTGAAAAAACTAACACAACTTGGATTGGGTGGCAATCAACTCTCCGGTATGATCCCTCCATCTATTTATAATTTTTCATTCCTAAATGTTTTTTCTGTGGGTATTAACCAACTTCATGGTAGTCTTCCGCCAAGCTTTGGTTTCATGTTCCCTGATCTTCAACTCCTCCAGTTAAATGATAACCAATTTACCGGAACCTTTCCATTGTCAATATCAAAATTTTCAAAAATGGAACATTTTCAAGTAGAACATAACAACTTCAATGGGAAAATAACAATTAATTTTGGAAGACTACAGAATCTAAAAAAGATAGGTCTATTTCATAACAATTTCGGAAGTGGGGAACCAGATGACCTAGCCTTTATTGGTTCTTTGGCCAACTATAGCAATTTGGAATTATTGGGTATGGAGGTAAATCAATTTAGAGGGGTGTTACCAAAATCTGTTGGCAACCTGTCAAAGAATTTGTTTTCCTTTATATTTGGTAGAAATCAAATATACGGAACTATTCCTTCAACAACAGGTAACCTTGTCAACTTGGATGTGTTAAGCATGGAAGATAACCAATTCACAGGTACAATTCCAACTAACATAGGAAATCTTACAAAGATGCAATTGTTGTCTTTCGAGATGAACCACCTCTCACGAAAAATTCAAGATTCCATCGGAAACCTGTCATTGTTGATTGACTTTACTTAGGGGACAACATACTAGAGGGGACCATGCCCTCAAGGCTTGCTAACTGTAAAAAGCTGTTGTTGTTGCACCTTTGCAAAAACAACTTGAGTGGAAACATTCCCAAAGAACTCTTGAAAGTCTCATCTTTGTCAATTTCATTAAATCTAGGTCGGAATCGTTTGTCTGGTTCCTTGCCAACAGAGGGTGGAAACCTTAAAAATTTAATGGAATTGGATATCTCTGAGAATAGGTTGTTTGGTGAAATTCCTAGCAGTCTTGGTGGTCGCACTAGCCTTGAAAACCTTTATATGCAGGAAAATTCTTTTCAAGGATCTATTCATCTATCGTTGGAATCTTTGAGAGGTATTCAAAACTTTGATCTTTCTCATAACAATTTGTCTAGAAAAATTCCGACATTCTTAGAGAAATTTTCCCTAATGATTCTCAATTTATCCTTTGATGATTTTGAGGGTGAGTTACCAATGAAGGGAGTTTTCGTAAATGCAAGTGCAATATCAGTTGTTGGAAATCCTAGGTTTTGTGGGGGTATTTCTGAGCTACAACTAGCGAGTTGCATCACCAAGAAATCAAAACATAAGATGCCTCTTTTACATATATTGGCAATTACTGCAGCTTCTGTACTTGTTGGAGCAGCACTTTTGTCATTATTTACAATTTATTTGTTCAAGAAGCAAAGAACAGCTCAATCTACAGTTCCAGTGTTGAAAGAATCATTCTTGAAAGTCTCCTATGAGAAACTCCTCAAAGCAACAGATGGTTTCTCTTCTGCAAACCTAATTGGTTTTGGTAGTTTTGGCTTTGTATATAGAGGAATTCTCGTTCAGGATCGGGAGTTTGTTGCTGCTATCAAAGTACTTAACCTTCAAAATCGTGGAGCCATCAAGAGTTTCATGGCAGAGTGTAACCTTGAGAAATATTTGACACCGAAACTTGGTTAGGATCATAACTTCTTGTTCCAATGTTGATTTTCAAGGGAATGAGTTCCAAGCTCTAGTTTATGAGTTCATGCCAAATGGGAGTCTAGAGAGGTGGTTGCATGCAAGTCTAGAAACAAATGATGGGCAAAATGAGCAGCAGAGACTCAACCTTCTACAAATAATAAACATCGGCATAGATGTGGCTTGTGAGCTCGATTATCTTCGTCACCAATGCCAAACGCCGATCATTCACTGTGATTTGGAGATTTTAGTCTAGCTAGATTTTCCCCAGAGCTCACCAATCCAAATCAAAGTAGCTCAATTGGAGTAAGGGGAACCATTGAATATGTAGCTCCCGGTAACAACTCTTTACCCTTCTTCTAATAGAACATCTTACTGGAATATATTGAATGTATTTCTTTCATATTATGGGATTCATATTTATCATAATTGATTTTTCATTTTTCTTTCGTATCAATATGCTTTTGGGGAAAATGATCCTTAGGCTTTGAATGTGAATTGTTTTAATGACAGAGTATAGGCTTGGTAGTGAGACATCAACTTATGGTGATGTCTACAAGGAAGAGACCCACAGAGAACTTGTTTGAGGAAGGGCATAATCTTCACAACTTCGCATGAATGGCCTTGCCTGACTGAGTGATGGAGATTGCAGACCCGATACTCATAGACAATGAGAAAGAAGATGCTAGAGCAACAACAATTCAAGTGAACAACGGCAACAAAATTGTGGAATGTTTGATTTCCATGGTCAATATTGGAGTGGCATGCTCTACAGAGTCACCACAAGGTCGAATAAGCATAAGTAATATCCTCTATGAACTTCATTTGGTCAAGAACAAACTCCTAAAAAACGAACTTCAAACTAGATACTAAATTGAAAAGGTCATGCTCAATATTTCTAACTGTTGGAAAATTGGTTTTATTAGGCATATTTTGGGCCAACTTTAAGCCCAAAATTGAGTGGGCCCCAAACGTCTTTTGGGGTGGGTCCGAAAAGGTAACGTGTTCCTTGCCGCATGGCACGTCACACGGTGAACACGGTTCATCAAAACCATTTATGAGTGAATAGGAAGTTGACGTCGTTTTCGGGTTCGTGGAAAGGGAAATTTGAAGAAGTAAATATGGGTTTCTTGAAATGGGTTGTCCCACATTGAAACTTTAAGAGAACTTTTTTTGTGTATATAAGCTCTAGACTACAACACTTGGGTTGGGCCCCAATGGGCACCTCAAGTTCATAGAAGAGAGGAGTTATGGACAAAGTGAACCATAGGCCAAACCACCACACACACGCGTGCGCTGCCGCCTCTGATCGGCCACGCCGAGCGGAGCCGTGCTGGGCGCGGGCGCGGGTGTGGGTTGTGGGTCGGGTCAGTTCTTATATTAATTTTTTGGACAAAATTCGTTTGAATTTTTTCAAATTTCTTGCGGAAAAATTTAATTTGAATTCGAATTTGAATTCATTTTTTGCTTAACTTTTTTATGCCTTTTCCAGTCCAAATTCCATACAAATTCAAACTGTTTTCAGTTATTAAACTTCCAGAAACAACCTAGCAGTTTTGGTTGTAACTGCCAGCAGTTTACAAAATTCAAATGTTTGAATCTGTTCGGAACAATCTTGTATCTGTTCAAAATTCAAATCTGAATCTGTTGGACAGATTCGCTCTTGTTCGGATAGGAAATCTTTGCCTATAAATACCTACTGTTCCAACAATCTTGTCATCGAAAAATCAGTCTAAAAAATTCCTTTGGTTGTCCAAACTTTTATCTATTTGCACTATTCTTTTAGGAATTTTTTTATAGAGAGTATAGAACACATGGTTCTAGTTTGCCGGACAAATTTGTTTCAAGTGCTACTACAAATTTGTGAAGATCATTGTATCCTAGGAGATAGACGCCACTGAACCGTTAGCACCGTAGCAGGGCGAATCTGTCTTAAGGACAGAGTGTCACACACTTGACTTGGTCTTTTATTTTTCATTTAGTTGGATAAAATAAATTCTGTAAGTTATTTATTTTATTTATTTGTTTCAGTTTCAATTTATTTTATTTACACAGAAGATTGTTCAACAATCTTAAGATAGATTTGAATTATTCTGTTTACAGAATTTTTTGTTTATTTCCTTTCTTCTTCCTTCTTCTCACAGAAATTATTTTCTGTGATTTTTCAAAATAATATTCTGGTCGGAAAAACAAATAGTGATTATATGCTATTTGACAGATAGTAGTAATATACTGTCTATTTTATTTGACAACTAGTAGTAATATACTAGTGTCATTAACAATTCAGAATATTTATGTGTGAAATTTTGTCATAAATTAATTTTTTTTAGAAATTATTTTCTAAGTGTTCATTAATTAAATTCTTTTTTAATTATTGAAGTTTTACAGAAATTTAATTTTCTTTGTGGAATTAATTTGGTTTAATAAAATTTTATTTTATTTCCAAATTAATTGAAAAATAAAAGATACATTATTGTTTCTTTTATTTTTACAGAATTTAATTCTGTGAATTTGGATTAATTTTCTATGTACTATAAATTCTAATTATAATTTTGTTTTATAATTTAGAATTCATGGCTACTGAAACTAATGCCCAAACAAGTACTAGTGTGGTGGTTGCAATTGCACCAATCCTCTCTCCTGTTGTGATTGTACCGGTAAATCATGGTGAGAAACCAGAGAAGTTCTTGGGAACTATTGGTAAAAAATGGCAGAAGAAAATGCTGTCTAAAGGAGGGGAAACTAAGAAGTACAAGTTTAATGGCATGTGTTACATTTGTAACAAAGAGGGACATCGGGCCAAAGATTGCCGTTGCAAAGGCAAAGGCAAAGGAAGATCAAGTAAGAAGGTTGCTAAAGCCAATATGACCAAAATGGATAAAATTTCCAATGGTGTAAATGTCATAAATCTTTCTGCAGTTGTTTCCGAGACAAACGTTGTCGAATATTCTAAAGAGTGGTGGGTGGACACTGGTGCTACTCGCCACATCTATGTCGACAAAAAGATGTTCACATCTTATTTAGTAGTGGGCAATGGTGAACAACTTTTTATGGACAACTCTTCGACTTCTAAAGTTGAAGGACAATGAAAGATTGTACTTAAGATGACATCTGGAAAGGAACTCACTCTCAACAATGTGCTACATGTACCGGACATTCGCAAGAATCTTGTTTCCGGATCTTTGTTGAGTAACAATGGGTTTAGGCTGGTTTTTGAAAGTGACAAGTTTGTACTTACCAAAAACGGGATGTATGTAGGGAAAGGTTACATGTCTGATGGCCTTTTCAAAATGAATGTAATGATTGTTATACCCACTGGTATTAATAAAGATACATCTTCTTCTTACTTGCTTGAGTCTTCAAATTTATGGCATGGTAGATTAGGACATGTTAATTATGAATCTTTGCGAAGATTAATTAATAAGGAATGTTTACCCAAATTTGACATTGATTCAAATCATAAATGTGAAATTTGCATTGAAGCAAATTATCCAAAACTCCTTTTCATTCAATTGAAAGAAGTACAAAACCACTTGAATTACTTCATAGTGACATTTGTGATTTTAAATCAATTCAAACAGGAGGTGGCAAAAAGTATTTTATCACTTTTATAGATGACTATACTAGATATAGTTATGTTTATTTAATTCGAACCAAGGATGAAGCTTTGGAAACTTTCATTCAATATAAGAACGAAGTTGAAAATCAACTTGGTAAGAAGATCAAGAAACTTAGAAGAGATAGAGGTGGTGAATATGAATCACCTTTTGATGAATTTTGTAAAGAACATGGAATAATTCATCAAACCACCGCTCCTTACTCACCTCAGCAAAATGGAATTGCTGAAAGGAAAAATAAGACTTTAAAAGAAATGATGAATGCCATCTTAATAAGTTCTGGATTACCTCAGAACTTGTGGGGGGAAGCAATACTTTATGCTAATTCTATTTTAAATAAAGTACTCCGGAAGGAAGTGAATCAAACACCTTATGAATTGTGGCATGGTAGAGTACCATCCTACAAATACTTAAAAGTGTGTGGGTGTTTGGCTAAAGTGGCTATTCGTAGTCCTAAAAAGACTAAGATAGGTCCTAAGACCATTGATTGCATTTTCCTTGGTTATGCCAAGAATAGTAGTGCATATCAGTTTTTGATTTATAAATTAGAACATACCGAAATGCATGTAAATACTATTATTGAGTCTCGGAACGCATCTTTCTTTGAACATCTGTTTCCGAATAAGATTGGACAAGAGACTAGTAATAAGAAAAGATCTTTTGATGCTATTACTAGTAATGATCAAGAACAAGATCAACAGCAAGGGTAAGAGCAAGATCAAATTGATGAAGAGGAACCTTGGCGTAGTAAACGTGCTAGAACCTCAAAATTTTTTGGTCCAGATTTTTTAACATTTTTCTTAGAAAATGAGCCTTTAACTTTAAAGAGGCTATGTCCAGTCCTAAAGCTCCTTTATGGAAAGAAGCTGTCAATAGTAAAGTTGAATCCATCTTGCAAAATCACACCTGGGAATTAGTGGACTTACCACCAGGTTGTAAACCACTTGGGTACAAGAGGATTTTCAAAAGGAAAATGAAAGCAGATGGATCAATTGACAAATACAAGGCAAGACTTGTGGTCAAAGGTTTTAGACAAAAAGAAGGTCTTGATTACTTTTGACACATACTCACCAGTTACTGGAATAATATCCATTAAAATGCTAATTGCCATTGCATATCTATACAATCTAGAAATTCATCAAATGGATGTGAAAATCGCTTTCTTAAATGGTGAGTTAGATGAAGAAATTTATATGGAACAACCAGAAGGGTTTTCTGTTCCAAGAAAAGAAAAGAAAGTGTGTAAATTGGTTAAATCATTATATGGTTTAAAACAAGCGCCAAAGCAATGTCATGATAAATTTGATAAGGCAATGATGTCAAATGGATTTAAAATTAATGAGTATGACAAATGTGTTTATATTAAAAACACAGACAAATGTTATGTCATTGTATGTCTTTATGTAGATGATATGCTCATCATGCGTAGTAATAATGATATGATTAAAACTACCAAGAAAATGTTGAATAAACATTTTGAGATGAAGGACATGGGCATTGCTGATGTAATTCTTGGTATGAAAATTACCAAAACATCAGAAGGATATGCTTTGTCACAATCTCATTACAATGAGAAAATACTTGACAAATTCAGTAAAGATGATGATCATCTTGCTAGAACACCTGTAAATGTTAATTTGTTTCTATCTAAAAATATACAGTAAAGTATTTCTCAATTAGAGTATACACAAATTATTGGAAGCTTAATATACTTGATGAACTGCACTCGCCCAGATATAGCTTATGCAGTATGTAAATTAAGTAGATATACGAGTAACCCAGGAGTAAAACACTGGAAAGCAATTATAAGGGTTCTTAGATATCTCTGATTTACTCGTAACATTGGGCTTAATTATACTAGATATCTAGTAGTACTTGAAGGATACTGTGATGCAAATTGGATATCGGATACTAGAGACTCAAAGTCCACCAGTGGGTATGTTTTTACTCTTGGTGGGGCGGCTGTATCTTGGAAATCTTCCAACAGACTTGCATTGCTAGGTCTACTATGGAATCTGAATTCATAGCTTTAGACAAAGCAGGGGAAGAAGAAAAATGACTTCGCCATTTCCTTGAAGATATTCCAATATGGCCAAAACTGGTGCCTGCTATATGCATACATTGTGATAGTCAATCAGTAATTGGTAGAGCACAGAGTCATATGTATAACAGTAAGTCACGACACATTCGTCGTCGACATAACACCGTGCGACAACTACTCTCTAATGGAATTATTTCCATTGAATATGTGAAATCTAAAGAGAACACAGTGGATCTACTAACCAAAGGGTTAGCAAGAGAGCCAGTTGAGAATTCATCGAGGGGAATGGGACTAAAGCCTATTAAATAAGAGTTACCACAACGACAACCCAACCTAGTTGACTGGAGATCCCAAGATCTAGATTTAAAGGGACAACCGAGTTGTGAATGACTCAGAAGGATCACTGGGGAGTCCAACTCCTACCCATTTCTATGATGGAATTAGTGATGTCTACAGCGTTTAAGGTTAAGTAAAATTTTAGTGATTCTTATATCTAGGTAAACCTAGTAGAGTATGGCAGGATACTCTTCATAAGAATCACCTATGTGAGTGTGAACTGGGCCGGTTCTATGAGATTTGTGCAGAGCTACAATTCTCCAGAGCACTCATGAAAGACCAGGTTGTTTAGGGCCAAAATGAACCCAAAAGTGAGAACTAAACTGTGTCTGGGGATATACAGTGTGAGTTCTATTGTCTTGGTTTACACAAATGGCTGAACAGTTCAAGACATTATATTCACTGGTTAACTAGTAAATCCGATAGTGCCTCACAAGGGAAGGTTCAAAGCCAAAAGCTACCTATCCTTTGAAGAATATTTCCAATTTCTGTACTCTCTCTAATTTGATCATGTTGTTGCATTTTCTCTTCGTTGAATTCCATTCATGTGGGGGATTGTTGGAAAATTGGTTTTATTAGGCATATTTTGGGCCAAATTTAAGCCAAAAATTGAGTGGGCCCCAAACGTCTTTTGGGGTGGGTCCGAAAAGGTAACGTGTTCCTTGCCGTATGGCAAGTCACACAGTGAAGACGGTTCGTCAAAACTATTTATGAGTGAATGAGAAGTTGACGTCATTTTTAGGTTTGTGGAAAGGGAAATTTAAAGAAGTTAATATGGGTTTCTTGAAATGGGTTGTCCCACATTGAAACTTTAAGAGAGCTTTTTTGTGTATATAAGCTCTAGACTACAAAACTTGGGTTGGGCCCCAAGGGGCACCCCAAGTTTGTAGAAGGGAGGAGCTATGGACCAAGTGAACCATAGCCCAAACCACCACACACGCGCACGCGCCGTCACCTCCGACCAGCCGAGCCGTGCTGGGCGCGGGTGTGGGTTGTGGGTCGGGTCGGTTTTTATATTAATTTTTTGGACAAAATTCATTTGAATTTTTTCAAATTTCTTGCGGAAAAATTTAATTTGAATTCGAATTTGAATTCATATTTTTTGTCCAACTTTTTTGTGCCTTTTCTAGTCCAAATTCCATACAGATTCAAACGATTTTCAGTTATTAAACTTCCATAAATTGCCCAGCAGTTTCGGTTGTAACTGCCAACAGTTTATAGAATTCAAATGTTTGAATCTGTTTGGAACAGTCTTTTATCTGTTCAAAATTCAAATCTGAATCTGTTGGACAGATTCACACCTGTTCGGACAGGAAATCTTTGCCTATAAATACCTACCGTTCTAGCAATCTTGTTATCGAAAAATCAGTCTAAAAAATTCCTTTTGCTGTCCAAACTTTTATCTATTTGCTTTATTCTTTATATTAGTTTTAGGAATTTTTTATAGAGAGTATAGAACACAAGGTTCTAGTTTGCCAGACAAATTTGTTTGAAGTGCTACTACAATTTTGTGAAGATCATTGTATCCTGGGAGATAGACGCCACTCAACCGTTAGCACCATAGCGGGCGAATCTGTCTTAAGGACAGAGTGTCACACACTCGACTTGGTCTTTTATTTTTCATTCAGTTGGATAAAATAAATTCTGTAAGTTATTTGTTTTATTTATTTGTTTCAGTTTCAATTTATTTTATTTACACAGAAGATTGTTCCAACACTAACTTCATTTTTCTATAGAATTGCTCTTATTGTTTCTCTAACATTTGTTTTGATACTCCATGGTTTGTCCTTGTTAACAGGACACTGCGTAGATTATTGGACGATAATGGTAGTGAGCATGGCATGTTTTCTGGTTTGAGATTTCAAATGAGCCTATTCTTTTCCAATCAGAAAATATCAATTGAAACAATCCAATTTCATTAATATGGATAAGTTTATTCTCACAGGTTTTTGTATAGAATATAATACTGAAACAACTCTTAAAATCTAATGCACTTTGATGGACCTTTAAAGAATAAAATCAACAGTTATCATGTCAATCTGTATTAATACCCACATTATGCAATTCAATCACATAATGTAGGTATTCTAAAAGACTATTAATGGTGATTTGAACAATCAATAATGCTTTTACGTGCTTGAATTGCATGAATTATGTTAGAGTCTGGAACCAATCTTGATTGAGTTCAAATTTATACCGTACACTGACATGTACATTTTTTGCTCTTTCGTAACTAAATTACAGGACAATATGAAGCTTGGTGCTTGTCAAAACAGTGAGAAATAGTGAACAATAAGTCAAAAAGGAAGAGGATTATGGTTATCACAAATTGTATAAATAATACTATATGATTACTAGATTATTTTGGATTCAGTCAATATGAGAGAATGATAATGTAATGTACGTGTGATGGGAGTTTGTTTTCCTTTTTAATTTCAAACCTTCAATTTTATATATAAGCTATTCAATTTTGGATCAATTTTGTCATCTATAATCAGATAGAACTTGCAGACGTGGCACTGAAACTTCATTTGAAGCTTCATTTTAGCCACCCAAACTATTCGAAATATCAATTAGACTCCTGAATTTATTAAAATAATTATATTTAATATTTTATTAATAAATTTTTATATAAAAAGTGAGAAAAAAATTTAAACAAAAAGATTTAAGCATTGTAATATTGAGTATTCTCCATAGAGTGTTACTAACTTTAATGTTGGAGTGCCCTTCTATCAATGATACAACCTATTAAATACTATTCTCGATTTTATAGGTGGATATCTTGAGATGTTTATCTCCATTGTTCAATATCGTTTCTGAAATCTCAAAAGATGTTCTTCTCAAAACAACTGTGAAACTGATTACTCTCATGGTCGAGCTACCAATTACTACCATGGTAGCAATAGCTTTGGTAAAAGTAGCTCCGATATCAATAAAATCAATTCATGAATGAGAAATTGTAGACAAGCAGTGAAACTAATTACCTTGCAACTCCTAAATTTCTCAAGATCTTGAAAACTTTGCCATGATTACATCACACCAAAACCTAGGGCCAAGAGGAGTGAATGAGCCAGAATGTAGCTAAATAAATTGAAGCATGATTAATATGTCCCTACAAAAAGGCACTGGCTTCATCGTCAAGACTAAGAGTTTTTTTGAATTATTAATCCAAACATCAAAATATTATTATCAGTTATTATGTCGAATTTTTATTATCTGCGGTGTATGAATCTTTATGCATTATTAATCCGAGCATGGAGATATTATTATCAATTATTATGTCATAGTTTTATTATCGGCGGAGTATGAATTTTATGCATTATTATTTCGAGTATGGAGATATTTTTATTAGTTATTATATTAGATTTTTATTAGTTGCGAAGTATGAATTTTATGCATTATTATTCCCAACATGGAGATATTATTATAATCCATTATTTGGTCATTTAAGCTCCAAATTTGAGATTTGGATGGAGACCATTATTTGATTCGATATGCCGCCAGACTTGGGATTTGGATGGAGACCATTATTTGATTAGGTATGCCACCGGATTTGGGATTTGAATGGGGATCGTTACTTGGTCGAATATGCTGCCGAACCTGGATAGAGACTTTTATTTTGGTCAGATATGCCACCGAACTGAGATGAAATCCGCGCTTTGGAGATCACGGGGGTAAGATGAATTGCTCTACCTCTTGGAAAATTTGGGAGCAAGATGAATTGCTCTGCCTCTTGGGAAATTCAAAGGCAAGATGAAATGCTCTGTCTTTTAGAAAATTCAGGAGCAAGATGAATTGCGCTTCTCTTTGGTAAATTCAGGGGAAAGATGAATTGTGCTTTCCTTTGGTAATTTGGGGGCAAGATGAATTGCACTTCCCCTTGGTAATTCCTTAGCTGAGTTGTGGCACTTAGCAGATCACAAAGGTAAGATGAATTGTGCTTCCCTTTGGCAATCGGTGGATCTCGGGTAAACAACCAATAGGTTCTAATAGTTGAACTTAATTCCCATCAAGTCCTATTCAAAATAAGTCACAGTAAAATTGTCGCTAAAAATAATTTGGGTAAATTACATTGACACCCCCTGAGGTTTATGTTTATTACAGTTCCCCCCTTACATTTGGGAAATTACACTGACCTCCTTGTTAATTTAATTTTTTGTATGATGATCATTACGGTGAGGGGGGAACTGTTATGAACTTTAAACCTCAGGGGACAATCTGTAATGAAACTTTAAACCTCAGGGAGGGGGATGTAATTTCCAAAAGGTGAGGGGGCAATTGTAATAAACATAAATCTCAGGGGGTGTCAATGTAATTTACCCAACTAATTTTTTGCAATGATTTTTTTACATGTCGTTAAAAATTGACAATTAGTGATTTTTTTGGGTCACAATTTATAAATTGTCGTTAAAACTTACAATTAGTGATATTTTTTGTGACGAATTTTTTAAACTATTGTTGAAAGTTCAAAATTAGTGAGGTATTTTTGTGCTGATTTTTTAAAATTGTCGCTAAAATTTATAATTAGTGACATTTTTTGTGAAATTTTTTTCAAAATGTCGCTAAAAATTAACAATTAGTGATGTTTTTTAATAGTGTTTCATGAAAAATGTCATTAATTATCATAGGACCTATTGGACAATAAGTCCACTTTGTTTGGTCCCTACTTGTTGTCAATTCTGTGAACAAACTTGGTTTAGTCGAGTTGTAATTTTTCCTTATTTTTTTGGTCTGCCCACTCGAGCGGGGAAAGCTGCGCTCGAGCGGTATACTCACATTCTCAATAGTTTGGCTTGTCTGCAAAAGTACTGGGAGATGCGTTTTTATGCTCGAGCGCACTATCTTGCGTTCGAGCGTAGATCCTTATTAGGAACATGCATTTTAGTGACGCCGCTCGAGCGGCTATTCATGAGCTCGAGCGGGGATCGCGTATCTGATTGCTATAAATCTGCAGTTTGTTCCGAATTTAGAGTACAACTTCCAAATCATCTTTTTGGGTTTTAGGGTTTTCCTCTAGAGGTTATTTCTAGTTTTTCCTTTGATTTCTTTGTGAGTTTGTTCGTGGATCAAGAGAGTTAAATCAAATGGTTGTCGGTTTGATTTTATCAATACAAGAGAAGTTTCTCATTGGTGGATTTCAAAGATTCAAGCATGGAGTATTCGAAGGAGTTCGAAGATGCGCGTGGTTGTTGATTCAACATGGATGTTGTGGTTTCGACATCAAGCTAATCAATTTCGAGACGAAGGCGGTGGTGAAAGAGATACAGATTGTTGAAAAAAAATTGACAGAGTTTGGGTAATTTGTTTGGCAAATTTGTATTCTTTCTTTCTTTTATAGTGGATTGATTAGTGGTGTTTCGCCCGTGATTTTTTTAATCACAATTAGAGGTGCTTCAATTGTGGTTTTTCCATGTAAAAATTGGCTGTGTCAATTTATTGATTTTGAAGCAACAATCTAAATCAGTTTCGTACGTGCTAGATGATTTAGATTGTTAGTGTTTATTGTTTGGGAATTGTTGCAATTAATTAATTCTGGTCTGAATCACGAATCACTTAAGTTTTTCAATTGGTACCAGAGCAGGTCACTCTTTGTTTTATCAAAACTATGGGAGTGTGATTTTGTGTGATTTGTGATATGGATTCAATTCGCGAAGGTACTCGACCCATAAACCTCCGTTGCTTGATGGTAAAAACAATTCTTATTGGAAAGCTTGTATGAGGGCATTTTTAAAATCTATTGATGAGAAAGTTTGGCCCAATGTGATCTATGGGTGGAGTGAACTTGTTGTCACCGTTGATGGTGTTGATATCCCCAAATCACTTGATAGATGGGATGCAATCAATAATGAAAACTCGAGTTGGAATAGTAAAGCTATCAATTTCCTTTTTTTCTTCGTCACACTAGAAGAGTTTCGTCGTATTTGCACGTGTGAGGTGACAAAAGTGGCTTCGGACATTCTTGAAACTATTAACGAGAGTACTATTGCTGTTAAAAGATCAAAACTTTAACATCTCACCTCTGTTCTTTTGAAACTCTTTTTATGCATGATGATGATACGTTTGATAATTTTTTATGCTAAACTTAGTGACATCGTGAATTCCTGTTTCACACTCGATGAAAAGATCCCTGAATCTAAGGTTGTTGGAAAAATTTTAAGGTCAGTACTCGAGAGGTTCCAATAAGAAATGACAGCTATTGAGGACGCTTGGGATGTTGAGAACCTCAAGCTTGATCAGTTGGTTGGAAACTTGCAGACTTATGAAACCCATCAGATTTCTAAGAAAAAACAAAAAGATAGTATGGCTTTTACCAGTGCTCATGAGACTGCTAAAAACCCTGATGTTGAGTTTGATCTAGAGTCGGAAATGATGGCTATGTTTACCAAACAGTTCCAAAAAAATTTAAAGAAAGAAAGTCTAATTTCAAGGACTCTAGTTCAAAAGATAAGGGTAATAAAAAATTCAAAACTTTTCCACTAAAAGTTGCTCCAAAAACTGAAAAGAAGACTGTGAAGGGCCAAGGTGTCAAGTGTTATGAATGTCAAGGGTTTGGACATATTACACTTGAATGTCCATTGAAAAAGAACCGAAAGAAAGTCTATACCGTGACTTGGAATGATGAAAGCAGGTCAGAGCAAGAACCTGAAGAAAATGAAGAAACTGAATCCGGTGAAGATGGAGAGAGTACCTACATGGCATTCTACTCTACCTTTACTTAACCACCTCTAAAGCCAATTGAGTTTGCTTGTGGTTAGAGTCTGCATTGTGCTCTTACCTTTGATGTGAGTAATTACTCATATTGGAAGATCAGAATGAGGATGTATCTTAGAGCAGATGACCCTGAAGGTTGGCAAGAAATAGAAAAAGGATGTTGAAAGTGCTAACAATTTGAGCAATCAAAGAGTTCTGAATACCATCCATGAAGCAATTTTTTAAGAAGAACAACAACAGATTGCTCATTGCACAAAGGTCAAAGATGCGTGGGATATTCTTAGTCAAGACCATGAAAGAGGAGAGTCATCTTCACAACCATCCATCAACTTCCATGCTTTAGTTGCTCGACTGGATGAGATTGAGAAGAAAGAGAAGCAAAAGGAAGATGATGAAACATCGGAAGACAATGATGAGATTGATGGTGATGACCTACAACAAGCTTATGAAAAGCTTTACAATGAATCTCTGAACTTGTCCAAGATCAATGACAAACTCACTTTCAAGCTCAAAGTATGTGAAAACGAGAATGTCAAACTAAAGGAAGAGGTTGCAACAACAAAAAAGAATGTCATCAAGATCTCCAATGACAGGTAAGACCTCTGTGGAAAACTTCAATCTTGTGAGACTGAAATGAATGAACTTTTGAAAATCTTTGCCACATATGAAGAGAAGATTGAAATCTTGGAGATGTCAGAAGCTGCATTGGAAGAGCTAGTTGGTCAGAAAGAGGAAGAACTCAAAGATGCTAAAGCCATGATTGATATGTGGAACAAAGGGTCAAATACACTGGAAGACATCATTGGGTCTCAACAGATGAGTTGTGACAAAAGTGGGATAGGCTATGGTGATGTAATAGTTTAAAAGGGACAGGCCTTTACATCACATGACATCAAGAGTCAAGCAAAGGGAAAGCTGAAGGTTTAACAGGATGATCACTCTCTTCATCAGCCTAAAAAGGGTAAGATCAACAAAAATGGAGGTAAATCCTGTTTTTGTTTGTCATCATTGTGGTAGATATGGCCACATTCACCCTTATTATTATGAGTTAGTTGGTAAGGTGTCTTAAAAAATTAGAAATTCTAATACTTCATGGGTTACGAGACAACCTTGCATGTCTAGGCAGAACACCAAGATTCGTGATGGTGTTCACAATGCTAAGATGTTTACCAAGACTGCCAGTCCTGCTTCTGTTAAGACCAAAAAGATATGGGTGAGCAAGAGTGACTTAACTTGTTTTGTTGTTCACACTGCACTGAAAGCATGTGACTCACACATGTTGTATCTTGATAGTGGGTGCTCTCGTCACATGTCTGGTGACAAATCCTACTTCACATCTCTTGAAAAATATGAAGGAGGAATTGTTACCTTTGGAGATGGTGGCACTTCTAGAGTCATTGGTAAGGGCTCTATAAGTGTGGCCAGTCTTCCCAAGCTTGAAAATGTGTCACTTGTTGATGGCCTTAAAGCTAATATTTTGAGCATTAGTCAAATGTGTGATTCCCATCATGAAGTATTATTTTCAAGAAATAAATGTGAAATTTTGGATAAGAAGGGAAATATTGTCATGCATGGGGTTCGTACATCTGATAACTACTGTGGGATTGTTACCACAAATGATCTCACTTGCCACTTGGCCATCATAAGTAATCTTGACATGTGGCATCAAAGATTAGGTCACATGAATTTCAAAGACCTAACTAAGATAGCCAACAAAGAGCTTATGAGAAGAGTATCCAAAATGGGTAAGAATGTGAACCATGTGTATGGACCATGTCAACTTGGGAAGCAAACTCGTGCCCCTCATAAAAAGGTGAACAACTTAACAACCAAACGTCCTCTTGAACTTGTTCATATGGATCTCATGGGACCCATTCGCACTGAAAACATTGGAGGTAAAAGGTACATTTTTAACTATTGATGATTACATTCGTTTTTCATAGGTTAATTTTTTAAGAGGAAAATATAATACGTTTGACGTTTTCCAGTCCTTAGTCCTTAAAATCCAAAATGAATAGGGCGTTTCTATTGAGCGTATCATAAGAATCTAAACTGATCATAATTGTGAATTTGAAAATAGCTCATTTTCGGATTTTTGTGATATGCATAGAATTAAGCATGAGTTTTCTGCACTCATTACTCCACAGAAAAATGGAGTTGTTGAGAGGAAAAATAGGATAGTTCAAGAGATGGCTAGGATCATGCTCCTTAGCAAGAAAGTTCCTCCAAAGTTCTGAGCTGAAGGCTTAAATATTGCTGTTTATGTTGTGAATTGTGCGTGTTTAAGGCTCGGTACTTTACAAACTCCATATAAATTGTGGAAATGGTTGCAACCTAATATAAAATACTTCAAAACTTTTGGGAGTAAATGTTACATTTTCAATGATAGAGAGCCTTTGGGAAAATTTGACTCCCGAAGTGATGAAGGTATTTTTCTAGAGTATTCAACCACCAGTGGAGCTTTTCGTGTCTATAACCTGCGTACTTTATCTATAATGGAATCGATCAATGTGGCTGTAGATGACATAGGTTCTCCTATTTCATCATACATGAGGAAGAAGATGGTGAGTTTCCAATCTTGGACACTAAACCAAAAAGTCAAGGAGAAGCACAGGTCCAAGCCCAAGAAGGTGTGCTAGCACCAACTTTTATGGTAAGTCCGAGTCCAAAGAGTGCACAAAGAGACACCACCTTCGATGCTCAAGTCACTACCAGTCCAGTTCTAAAACCATCAGCAAGGGTAAAATTGAATCATGCAATTCAACAAGTGATTGGAAGTGTCTCAGACCGAATGAAAACCCGAAAACAAATTCATGAAGAGGTATCACATATGTGCTATGTTTCATTAATTGAACCTAAGAATGTAAAAGAGGCCTTACTAGATGATAGTTGGGTTAATGCAATGCATGAAGAATTAGGTCAATATGAACGTAACAAAATTGACCTAGAGACATGACTGTGATAGGTACTGAGTGGATATTTAAAAATAAATCTGATGAGAATGGTACTGTGGTTAGAAATAAAGCTAGGTTGGTTTCTTAAGGCTATACACAAGTAGAGGTGTTGACTATGATGAGACGTTTGGCCCTGTTGCACATCTCGAATCTATTCGTATTTTACTTGGTGTTGCATGCTTTCTAGGGTTCAAACTGTTCCAAATAGATGTGAAAAGTGCCTTTCTGAATGGGTACTTGAAAGAAGAAACTTATGTTGAGCAACCAAAAGAGTTTGAGGACCCAAAATGTCCAAATCATGTCTACAAGTTTGACAAGGCGTTATATAGGTTGAAACAAGCCCCTCGAGCTTGGTATGATAGACTTACTACCTTTCTTCTTGATAATGATTTTCAAAGGGGTGGTCTAGACAAGACCTTATTTGTGAAACATACTAAGTCTCATATACTTGTTGCTCGGATTTATGTTGATGATATTATGTTTGGATCCACTTCTGATTCTCTTGTGAAATATTTCTCATATTGTATAACACATGATTTTGAGATGAGTACGATGGGGGAGTTGTCTTTTTTCTTGGGTCTTCAAATTAAAAAGTCACCTTTGAGTATGTTTGTTTCTCAGACCAAGTATGCCAAAAATCTTGTGTCCAAGTTCGGTCTCGAGTTGGCCAAACATGCACAAACCCCCATAAGCAATACTCTTCACCTCTCCAAAGATTCCTCAGACACTGATATTGACCTTACTCTTTATAGAAGCATAATAAGGAGTCTTTTGTACCTCACAGCCAGTAGGCCTGACATTGCATTTAGTGTAGGTGTTTGTACCCGTTACCAAGCCTGTCCTAAAGAGTCCTATCCTCTTGCGGTCAAACGCATTATCAAGTATGTTAGTGGGACATTGGGGTCTGGGATTTGGTTCTTGACCTACACTACAACCGAAATCACTGGTTTTTCTGATGCCAACTGGGCAGGGTGTGCTGATGATCGGAAGAGCACATCTGGAGGGTGGTTTTATCTTGGGAATAATTTGGTTGCCTGGCATAGCAAAAAGCAAAATGCCATATCTCTTTCGACCGCCGAGGCTAACTACATTGCTGCAGGGAGCTGTTGTGCACAAATATTGTGGATGAAGCAAATGCTTCATGATTATGGTATAGACCAAGACACTCTCACCCTTTTTTGTGATAATACAAGTGCCATTAACATCTCTAAAAATCTAGTCCAACACTCTCGCAATAAACATATTGACTTTCATCATCGTTTCATTCGAGAGTTAGTCGAGAAGGAATTTGTCATTCTTGAACATGTACCCACTGAGCATCAAAAAGTTGATATTTTTACAAAGCCCCTTGATCTTCTTAGGTTTGAGTTTCTTATAAAGACCTTGGGTGTAGTGTTCAGTAGCTAAAGTGTGTCCTGCTGCATGAGTAGGTGAAATTGTATGGCTTTCTGTGCACTTGGATGCTATAATCTCATTATCATTGATGCTTGTCATCTTTGCACTTAGACTTAAATGAACACCTCTCATGCTACTTGCAAGATTTCATTTATCTTTGTTCATAACTCATTCTGAATACTCATGCTCATTGAATTCATGATCTCATTCTGTACACATTCTTGAGATAAACTGTTACAGGGGTTTTCGCATAAGTGATCAATTCTCTCTATGGTCTTCTAACATTGTCTGTTATACATATCTAGAAAAATTGACTGATACTGGCATATCATGGGTGATGTTGAGTCTCTTAGCCATCCACCATCTATTTTCACTTCCATGGTTTCTCCCTTACTTCTTTGAAGTTCGGGCATTAGGAAAAGGCTACCTCAGAGGCACCAACCATGCCATCATCTTTGTGTCCACGCTTCTCTGGTTTGGTCTCCATACTCTTGAGCATGCAAGCCACTAGTGAGTGCCCAAAAGAAAGGAAAGTTAAGTTAAAAAAACGGGGGGACTCATTGATTCAGGGGGAGCCTTCACTTTTACTCAACAAATACCCCTTGATTCCTAGTGGTTTGACTTTTCATAGTGATGTTTCGATTCTCTTGCCAGAGGTCTAGCCATCCGATCACTACTAGGGTTAACTCTAGCTCTGTGGCTACTCAAGGATTGCACACACACACACACATTTGTTTTGTGAGCTCTCATGTTTACCTTTGAGTTGTGTATTCATATGTAGCTTACGCTCATTGATCCATGGTTACCTGTTTTGCTCATGATACTGTGCTTCATATCGTCCAAATTGCGCGATTGCAGGCTTCATGGTATGTGGATTATTTCATCTTAGTGTCACATTCTTGCCATCATACTGATCATTTCTTGTCTCAAGCTATACTTTGGTGTATAAGTTGTTTTCAAATGCTTGAAAGGGTGGTTTTTAGGGCCTGCCATTTCCCCCCTACCCCCCTGTAGACGTCCCCGAACGCCCCAAGAGGACCGGTCCCGGTTCCGTTCGCTTTGCGGGTCGACTACAGTTCGGACTCAAATTGTCACGGGTCTAAATTTGAGTCAAAGAGTCCAAATCTGGCAAATCGTTTTGAGAAAACAGATTTTTAGAAAAGAAGTGCCAAACATGGACTGCTTTTCCAGATACAGGGTCGCCACCTAAATATTTTTTTTAATGGCGGAATTTAGGAAACCCTGACTCGGTGCCAAAGGCCATGTGTCCGTCATCACCAAAGTTGCCTCGGCTCGGGAACTTGGGTACGATTGGGGAAGGTCAGCTATGAGCACCCCCTCTCGCCCGATCCGAAGATCGGCCTCTACTAACCGTGATACCTTGTTTTGAAAACTTTATATGTTCTTATTCCGGTTATTAGCCTAGAATTACTATGTTATGCGCACAGCAAACAAGTATAGACTAGATCGCCTAACTTGGAAATAAGCATTGCATATCCGTTTGTTTGGAAAATGTTTTGGGATTTGCTACTCGCAGTAGGCTAAAACACGGATTTCAATGAGTCGTTCCAACTCAAACAATTCAGCCTTCACCCACAGGCATTCAGGCAGGTTATGACATATAAGCATCTAGCCACATGGTAAGCATGCTGTCATGTTAACATTCACACTCATGCGAGATGCTAAAGCATAAAATACTCACAGTGTACTCCGTGCCAAATCAGTAAACTAGTTAGCAAACATGCGTGTCCCTAGTTCATGTTAAATGGCTAAGGCACCGCATACAAAATGTCACTAGAATAGGCTCGGCTAACCCTAGGGATGACATGTAAAATGCACAAGTAGCATGTATTCAAATTAGATTTGAAATATAATGCAATTAGCATGATGCGCCGAGCCTGGTGCATGCAATACTGATGAATGATGCACGCATGCATAACATGAGGTATGCTAAAGTAAACATGTCCTAATACTAACCATCAAAGCAGATAAGTAAAAGGGAGAAAGAAGTGGGGGTTGGAAGACATGCACACACTCACCCACGCTTATTACAAATTTGCCCTCGCTCGGAGGGACCGAAAGAATAATACAATTCGAATAAAGAATTAACTATCCTAGCTAATTAATTATTACAGACCAACTAAATTAATTAAGCAAGTTAATTAATCTAAGAAAAACGATAAACAGCAGCCATGGAGAGAGGGCTCGATGCAATGCATGCGCGGTTCCACTCGGAAAGCCACTGCCATGCACAAGATGCCTCTGTTTTCCCTGCTCTGCTCCTCTAATGACTGTCAAAGTCTCAGGGTTTGCTCTCTGGATGCTGGGGAACACCACCGGCTGGGGGAGAACACCACCGGCCGTGTAGAATGGTCACCGGCCACAACTTTGATCCATCGGCCAACAATGGTGGCCGGTCGGCACTAAATGTGGCCGGCCGGACAAAACTTCCTGCAGAAACTGATTTGACAGCAGCAGAGGACAATACTTGGCATGGCAATGCATTTCAAGCAATGTATGCACCAATCACACCCCATATCATGTTTATGACTCAAAGGGGCATGAACCTTGGTTCTCGGACCACCAATCACTCATTTCCATGCATGATGGCCCAAGAAGCAAAGTGTGAACATTTAATATGTAATGCAATGCACATAATCAAACCAAGGGGGACTTAACCTCTATCATGGATAGTCAAGAGGCAAAGCATGCATGCCAATGCAATGCAACCCTAACAGGTTGGCTATCATGCAACATGGCAATGCGAAGAGGCATACAAAACATGCGAGGCATGAGATAATGCAACCAATAAGCATGCAAGGTGCAATGTGGGTGTTTAAGCATGCGAACAGGCATGTGACTTCATTCAATCATGTAATTTCAAACATGCAACACACTCACCAATATGCTACAACATACAAGGAGCACATGCAACAAGCAAAGAGATGGACTTAAACATGGTTTAGGCAGCCCTAACTAGGCCTAAGACAGTGGCCAAAAACTCAAGAAATGGGACCAAACACACATACACACATGCACATGTTGATAGGCCAAAACTTAAGCATATGAAGGCAACTTTTAAGCACACTTAAAAAGAGGCAAACATGGACAAAAGGCATGCAAAGTAAGCTCTGAAATCATGTTATAAATGGTGTCAAACCAATTTAAACAAGACAAGCAAGACGTGCCACAATGGCCCAAGTACTTAAGACAAGCCAAGGAGGCTTAAACCAAGGTCAAGTCCACCAAACCTCACAAGGCTAAGGGGACTTAAAACAAGTCAAGTGCAGACCTAAACAAAGCCAAGGGTGCACCTAGATGGCATCCAAGTGGTCTAAAATGCAAGCATACTCCAAGGCCTAAACAAGGGGCATAAGGTGACAACCTTTAAACACATTGAAGGACGGTTAAATGCAAGCATATAGGCATGTTATAAGAATTGAAATAACATGTTAAGTGGTTCCAAACCATTGAAATGATACAAGAAAGGCATGCTACACACTCACACACTTAAGGCCAACAAGCCAAAATGCAAAGGGGGCATGCAATACAAGCTAAGTATGACTCAAGCAATTCAAAACAGAGCTAAAGCATACAAAAACATGCACTAAAGCTTTACAAAGCTAGGCCTAAAACATGCTAGAACAAGGGCTTACAACCTAAGGCATATTAAGGCAACAAAATGGCATTACAAGGCATGCGTGCTAAGCAAGCATGGTGTACCAAAACCAATTCAACTCAATGCTATTTCATGGCATAATAAGCATAAAAAACAGCCAAGGCATGGTCAACATGAACCTAGTTTAGATGCTCCCTTAAGAGGCAAAAATAGCCCTTTTCAAGGACAACAAGGAGAGGGGGTGGCCCTCTCCTTCCTAGGACCTTAAGGCACCATCCTCACCTCTGAAATCCCTCAAGATTTCAGTGGTGAGGAGGCCCAAACACTATGGTCCCGGAGCTCACACAAAATAGCACAAAATAAGGCCAAACAAGGCTTAAGAGGGGTCAAACAACCTCAAACCACAAAACACTCTTAACAAACTATTTAGAGGCCCTAAAAACAGAACTTTTATGTGTTATACACAAAGCCAAAAAATAGTTTCAAGATAGGAAAAAGTAGTGTGCAAAAATGGGAAATAAAAGGGAAAAGTGATTACCCTTGAAGACCTTCTTCAACAATGGTGGACCAGCTGCTCTCTGAGGTTGGAACCAGTCTAAAACCTCCAAAAATAACCCTCAAGGGCCTCAGCTCCAAGAGATGGTGTGTTGGTGGGTGTTTGTGAGCAAAAATGAGACAAAACACACACAAGGGAGAGATATAGAGATAGGATTAAAGCCAAACCCTAACCCTAGAACTCAAACCCTAAAATGGCTGCCTAAAATGTCTAACCCCTGCAACAAGAGAGAAGACCTCTCTTTTATAGAGCTTTTTGTCTTGTAAAGCTTACAAGACAAGCCTCTAAAGAGAGAGATCCATCCATACACGTGTATGGGGGGAGTCAAATGCAAGCCAACTGTGAAAAAATATCTGCAAAAGCAGATGCACAGTAGTTGGCCGGCCAAGGATGCAATTGACCAAAAAAAGATAGCCGGCTGGCCATCTATAGTGCCGACCGGCCAAACATTTGGCCGGTGGCCACAAAACACAGCCGGTGGCATCAAGCCATGGCCGGTGATGGGTGGGGATGGTCTACAAGCCCTACCCTGCCTTCCAAAGGCAAAACACAGGTGTTTGGTGTCAAACCAACCACAAAACAGTCGAGTCGAGAGGTCCTGAGACGAGGCGCGCTGCCAAGGCTTCCGGGAACTCAAGACGAACACAAACAAGGGTGATCACTGAGTGTTCAATCAGTGACGTCCAAGTCTTGAGGACGGTCAAAAATGGGGTGTCTACACCCCCCCCGCTCGCTCGAGCGGCAAATCTTCACTTCTAGTATTTTTACAGAGGAACCAAACTTATGAGAGCTTATTTTTTGCACTCGAGCGCACTAATCTTGGCTCGAGCGAAGCCTGGCGCGTAAGTAAGCACGCTCGAGTAGTTAAACCCATGCTCGAGCGGATTGCACTGATTTAAAAGCCAACACCCGTCTCTTCAGTCCCATTTTTTCCCTAAATTATTTTTTTCACTATTCTCTCTCCTAAGGCTCCGATTAGCCCTTCCTCGATTACGCTTTGGCTTGGATTCTGCGTGCTTTTCTTACCCTCATTCCCATCCTCCATCTACCTCTCTAGTTTGTCTCTCTCTTTTTTCTATTTTTTTTCTTTTTTTATTGGTTCTGTCTCTCTCGGTTTGGCAATATTGGTAGTGATTTTTTTCCTTCCACCATATCGTCTGTTTTGGGTCTTGTTTGAGGTGTTTAGGTCTGTGTATATTTAAGGGCTCCACTTGTTCACACACTTACGTGATGGGTTTGAGCATTTTGGGTGTTGTTTTGTTTTCTACGTGGTTTCCTACTGTAAAATGTCTGTCTACGTGCCCTCATATTGATATTTGCTTGGTTGCGTTTTTAGTTTATACTGGATCCTGCTACTCTCTTCTTCCCTCTGTTCTTCTTTTTGTGTGTCCATTGATGCTACCGGTTAATACTGCTTTGGATTTTGTTGTATTTGGCTTTTGATTACTAATGGTTTGTTCTTCTCTATCTTAATTTGCTTTTGGTGGGTTAGGTGTGTTGTTGGGTTTGGTCATGTCAACCTCTAAACGAAGAAAGTCTACGATGAACCGTCCCCTTTATGATCCTGACTGTTTCCCCTCCGCCGAAAAAGCCAAAAACTTTCGAGAAGCCTACATCTCCCGTACAATCCATCTAGAGAGAAATGTGCAGCCCAACACTTTTGAGTTGATCCCTATACGGCCTGTGTTTCAACCCTTAGGAGGTGATCTAGTCCTCTCTTTCTCTGGGTGCCAAAATTTGGATTGGGTCCGAGAGTTTTACTGCAACATTGAATGGGTCAATGATGTCGGTCCTTCCTTTAAAACCTAGGTTAGATCTAAGGAAATCACCGTCAATGAGGACCTCATTCATTCTCTCCTAGGCATTGGCCGAGTTGCCAACTCTCACTTCCTTTTCTTAGTATGCCCCACTTATGACTTCAACCTGGTGGCCACTGAGTTGTGTGGTACACCCAAAACCTGGATTAAGGGGGCCCGAACGCCGCAGCAAAAATTCGCTTTCTTCATTTGGGCTTACTACCACAGTTCGGACTCAATGTCATGGTTCAGAATCTAGTCTCACAAAGTGCAATGCAAAACCGATAAATCACCAAAGAGTCCAAATCCGACAAATTGTTTTGGAAAACTAATTTTTGTAAAGAAGTGCCAAACATGGACTGCTTTGCCAGATAGAGAGTCACCACCTAAATATTTTGTTTTGGGGGAATTTAGGAAACCCTGACTTGTGCCTAAGGCCACGTGTCCGTCATCACCAAAGTTGCCTCGGCTCAGGAACTTGGGTACGAGAGGGGAAGGTCATGCAATGAGCACCCCCACTCACTTGATCAAAGATCGGCCTGTACTAAGCATGATATCTTGTTTTTGAAAACACACGTACTCTTATTCTGGTTAATTAGCTAATCTTACTATGTTATGCGCCCAGCAAACAAGTATAGACTAGATCGCCTAATTTGGAACAAAGCATTGCATATCCATTTGTTTGGAAAATGGTTTGAAGTTTGCTACTCGTGAGTAGGCTAAAATGCGGATTTCAATGAATTGTTTCAAGTAATCCAACCTTCACCCACAGGCATTCAGGCAGTTATATCACATAAGCAAATAGCCTCATGGCAAGCATGCTATCATGGCAACAATAACACACATGCAGTATGCTAAAGCGCAAACACTTATAGTGTACTCTGAGCCAAAATAGAGAACTAGTTAGTAACCGTGCATGATTCTATCTCATGTTTAAAATGGCTAATGTAACACATGCGAGAATGTAACTAGAAATAGGCTCGGCTATCCTAGAATGGCATTTGAAATGCAACTTGATACATGTATTCGAATAGGAATTGAAATACAATGCAGTTAGTATGATGCGCCGATCTCGGTGCATGCAATACAGATGAATGATGCAAACATGCATAGCATAAGGATGCTAATTGAAAATGACCTAAAACTAAACACTTAAAGCAGGTAAGTAAAAGAGAGAAAGACGTAGGGTTGGAAGACATGCACACACGCACGCACACTTATTACAAAAGTTGGCCCTCTCGACAGAGGGTCCGAATGAATAATACAAACCGACTAATTAACTAACTAACAAGCTAATTAATTATTACATAACCGAATGAATAACTAGCTACAACTAATTATTACAAAACTTAATTAATTAACAAATTAACTAATTAAATTACAAATCATAAATGCTAACTAACAAGTAAGCATTTAGACTAAGCTGCTCCAGCTCTATTTGAAAAAGAATGCATGCTCGGTTCCCGTCCCGAAAGCTCTCCAAATGCACTTTAGGGGCTCTGTCTGCAGGGTGTCCTTGAGAACTAGCTGCAAGATCTTACCAAATCCATCCTGAGGAGTGCACCAGTGGCCTGCCGGCCATGAGGAGCTTTTGTCAACCACCCAGCCGGCCAAGAGTGCACACTGCTGGCCAAGAATGAAGGGCTGCCGGCCATCTACAAGGCACTGTCAGCCACTGGTGTGCTGTGACACCAAGCTGCAGCAGGGCACAAAATAGAGAAAATGGAGGGTCTCCCAAGGGTATGTACACACTATGCCACCCCATATCACCTCAAAACATCAAGGCAGAGGCATAGTCGGATCCAAGACCATCAATCACGCATCCCGATGCATGATGGCCAAAGATCCAACTTGTGCAAACCAATGTAACATGAATGCACAAATAAACACATAAAGCCTAAAACTCTATCATGTATGATCAAGAGCGTCGGCGACCGGGAATTAAGGCACGTTTCATCACTTGAAGTATGAAACGTCCCTCATTTCTCGTGTTTGGACTAACACCTATTCCAAACACAATGCAAGCAAGTAACATGGCAAACATGCAATGCAACTATATGGCATACACAATGCAATGAACATGGCATAGGCAATGCGATGTAATGTAAGCATGCAAACAATATGCAATTAAACATGCGCAATGGACTTAAACCAATAGGGATAGACCTCAGTCAAGCCCAAATCAGTGGCCATTGGTGATGAAATGAAAGCACCGAAAACACATATAAACATGCACAATGCAATGGCCAATCAACTAGGCCTAAGAGCACAACTCTCAAGAGTGCTCAAAGAGTGGCAAAAGCAGAAGTGTAAAATACTAAATGCACTAAAATGAAGCAAGAAATGATGTCAAATCATTCAAGCAAAGCAAGCAAGGCATGCAAAGGTCCTTAAAGCATTAAAGCAAGCAAAGAAGACTACAAAGAAGGCATGCAATACATGGCACAAATGCATGAACCAAGCATGGACAGAGCTTAAGTACATCTAAACATGGACCAAAACATGATGAGATAACGGCCCAAATACCTAGGCATGCGCGCATACAAGCTAGGCCATAAGTAAGGCCACAATGCACAACACTTAAAGACATTCAAAGCATGAATGAAGTGGGAAAATAAGCATGCTATAAGCTCTGAAATGTCATGTTAGATGATGCTAAATCGTGTACACAACACAAATGAAGCATGCAATGGTGCTCAAAGCTTGAAGCAAACAAGAGCATTTATACTACAAGTATACAAAACATGAAACATATGGCTAAGGCAACCCAAAACAGTCCTAGAACATGTTAAAATGAGTCTAAAACATGCATGGAAGTAAGCCAAAACATGCTAGCATGAAGGGCGTAAGACACAATGCATACAAGGCAAATAAGGTGGATTACACTACACCTATTAAGACCAAGCATGGAATGACTTAAGCAATAAAAATCAGAGTTATATCATGGCATAATAACTCCTAATAAACACTAAAATGACAGCTCGCAAGCAAAGGAATGAAGGCATACGTAATGGTTCATGTTAAGACATAAAGGGGCCAACCCTCCAACGCATTGAATAGGTGATAAATGTGCATGCATGGACATGAAACATGAACTGAAATTACATATTGAATGATGCCAAATCATTGAAATAGTCCAAGTAATGCATGCTAGAGGATTCAATACACAAGGCTAACAAGCTAGATTGAACTAAAGCTATACAAAGCAAGTCATGCATGACCAAGACAACCCAAATCAGACCTTAAACATGCTAAAACATGAGCAAAATCTTCTTTAATCTAAGCCAAAGGCATGCTAAAAATGACACGTTAAAACATGAGGCATGTTAGGCTATTTCAAGGAAATGCATTACAAGTGCAAGGAGCATGCAAAGGCTAACCAAACCAAACCTAAATAGAGGTATGACATGGTAAAAAAAAACCCAAGAACATACTGAAATGGACACAACATGGGCTAGAATGACATACTACTTCATGAAGTATACAAAGCTAGTGTGTGTGATTTGTGTGTGATTTACACTACAAGTGTATAAGGCATGCAAGAGCCAACCAAACCAACCCAAAACTGATCTAAGGCATGTTAAAAAAACACCAAAAACCTACTGTGATGGCCCCAAAACAAGCTAGAAAGACATGCTCAAACATGAGGCATACAAGACTAGTTTGTGTGATTTATACTACAAGTGTATTAGGCATGCATGGAGTGACTAAGGCAAGTAAAAAAAGTGGTATGCCTCAGCCAAATAACCACAAACACAAGCTAAGATATGGTCAACATACACTTAACAAATGTGCTCAAACATGAGGCATATGAAGCTAGTATTGAAGACACAAGGAGAGGGGATGACCCTCTCCTTCTTGGGACCTTAAAACACCATCCCCACCACTGAAATCCTGAAATCCCTCAGGATTTCAGTGGTGAGAAGGCCAAAACAAGGTGGTCCCAAAGCTCACAAGCAAGGCGCAAAAATAAGGCCAAACAAGGCCTAAGAGGGGGTAAACAATCCCAAACACAAAAGTGATCTTAAACAAACTTTTAAAGGATGCAAAAAAAAAAAAACTTTTATCAGTTAAGAGTTAAGCTCAAAACAGCATTCAAGATAGGCTAAAAGCTAAAGCAAGAAAGGGGGATTTAAAGGTCAAAGGCTCACCCTTGAAGACCTTCTTTACTACTGCAACTCCAGCAATCTTTTTGAACTTAAACCAGTCCAAGAACACCAAAAACAACCTTAAGAAGCCTCAACAACCCAAGCAAGGTGTTTGAGTGTGTGTTTATGTGTAAAAATGACACAAAAAGACACTTTTAAAGCACCAAAAGAAGAACAAAGAGAGATATAGATACAAAGTTGTATGTATATCTCAGACCTCAAAATCTTCAACCTCTTAAATGGGGGAGGAGCTTCTCCTTATATAGAAGAGAGGCAATGGAAATCTTGTTAAACAAGCTTGAAAAGTGGCTCATCCCTCCATACACGTGTATGGAGGAGAGATGAGTGAAAACCAGCTAGCTCAAAAGATTTGGAGCAAAATCTACTGAGACAAAGGGTTCTGCCGGCCATCAGTTGTGGCCGGCAGTGGCTCACTGATGGCCAGCAAGCATCATCAGTAGCAGGCATGGTAAAAAGCAAGGTTGGCAGGGCCTCACAAGAAGCATGCAGAAAGGGCCAATACATGGTCCAAAAATGGGGCGGAAAGGAAACAGGGTTTGGATAGCTCAAACCTGTGACGTTCTGCCGCGAAAGTCGACCACTCCACGAGCAATCGAACTTGTGGCTGGATGTACCTGCAAGCACAACCAAGTCTTGAGGATGGTCAAAAATGGGGTGTTTACCGTTTCTATTGAACGTATCATAAGAATCTGAACTGACTATGGACGTGAATTTGAAAATAGTTCATTTTCAGATTTTTGTGATATGTATGGAATTAAGCATGAGTTTTCTGCACCCATTACTCCACAGCAAAATGGAATTGTTAAGAAGAAAAACAAGGTAGTTCAAGAGATGGCTAGGGTCATGCTCCTTAGTAAGAAAGTCCTTTCAAAGTTCTGAGCTGAAGCCTTAAATACTGTTGTTTGTATTGTGAATCGTGTGTAATTAAGGCCCGACACCTTACAAACTCTATACGAATTGTGGAAAGGGTTGAAACTTAATGTAAAATACTTCAAAACTTTTGGGAGTGAATGTTACATTTTCAATGATATAGAGCCTCTGGGCAAATTTGACTCCCAAAGTGATGAAAGTATTTTTCTAGGGTATTCAACCACTAGTAGAGTTTTTCGTGTCTATAACCTGAATACTTTATCTTTAATGGAATCAATCAATGTGGTTGTAGATGAAAAAGGTTCTCTTACGCCAGCGATACATGAGGAAGAAAATGGTGAGTCTCCAATATTGGATACTAAACCACAAAGTCAAGAAGAAGCACTGGGTCAAGCCCAAGAAGGTGAGCCAGCACCAACTTCAATGGTAAGTCTGAGTCTAAAGAGTGCACAAAGAGACACCACCTCTGATGCTCCCATCACTACCAGTCCAGAGTTAGAACCATTAGCAAGGGTAAAACTGAATCATCCGACTCAATAGGTGATTGGAAGTGTCTCAAACCAAATGAAAACCCAAAAACAAATTCGGGAAGAGGTATCTCATATGTGCTATGTTTCGTTAATTGAACCTAAGAATGTAAAAGAGGCCTTACTAGATAATAGTTAGGTCGATGCAATACATGAAAAATTAGGTCAATTTGAACGTAACAAAGTTTGGACTCTTGTTCCCAGACCTAGAGACATGAATGTGATAGGTACCAAGTGGATATTTAAAAACAAATCTGATAAGAATAGTATAGTGGTCAGAAATAAAGCTAGGTTGGTTGCTCAAGGCTATACACAAGTAGAGGGTGTTCACTATGATGAGACGTTTACCCCTGTTGCACGTCTCGAATCTACTCGTATTTTACTTGGTGTTACATGCTTTCTAGGATTCAAACTGTTCCAAATGGATGTGAAAAGTGCCTTTCTGAATGGGTGCTTGAAAGAAGAGGCTTATGTTAAGCAACCAAAAGGGTTTGACGACCCAAATTGTCCAAACCATGTCTACAAGTTAGACAAGGCACTATATGGGTTGAAACAAGCCCCTTGAGCTGGGTATGATAGACTTACTACCTTTTTTCTTGATAATGATTTTCAAAGAGGTAGTTTGGACAAGACCTTATTTGTGAAAAATACTAAGTCTCATATACTTGTTGCTCATATATATATATTGATGATATGTGTTTGGATCCACTTCTGATTCTCTTGTGAAATATTTCTCGAATTGTATGACACATAAGTTTGAGATGAGCATGATAGGGGAGTTGTCTTATTTCTTGGGTCTTCAAATTAAATAGTCACCTTCGGGTATGTTTGTTTCTCAGACCAAGTATGCTAAAAATATTGTTTCTAAATTCAGTCTACTGTCGACCAAACATGCACACACTCCCATAAGCACTAGTCTTCACCTCTCCAAAGATTCCTCTGGTACTGATGTTGATCCTACTCTTGACAGGAGTATGATATGGAGTCTTTTGTACCTCACAACCAATCAACCTGACATTGCATTTAGTGTTACCAAACCTGTCCTAAAGAGTCTCATATTCTTGTGGTCAAATGCATCATTAAGTATGTTAATGGGACATTGGGGTATAGGATTTGGTTCTCGACCGACACTACAGCCGAAATCACTAGTTTTTTTATGCCAAGTGGGTAGGGTGTACTGATGATCGCAAGAGCACATCTGGAGGGTGTTTTTACCTTGGGAATAATTTGGTTGCCTAGCATAGCCAAAAAGAAAAATGCCATCTCTCTTTCGTCTGCCCAGGCTGAGTACATTGCTGCAGGAAGTTGTTGTGGGCAAATGTTGTGGATAAAGCAAATGCTTCATGATTATGGTATAGACCAGGACACTTTCACCATTTTCTGTGATAATACAAATGCCATTAACATCTTTAAAAATCCAATCCAACGCTCTCGCACCAAACATATTGACATTCGTCATCATTTCATTCGAGAGTTAGTTGAAGAGGGCTTGTAGTTCTTGATCATGTACCCACTGAGCATCAAAAAGCTTATATTTTTACAAAGCACCTTGATCTTGTTAGGTTTGAGTTCCTTAAAAAGACCTTGGGTGTAGTGCTCAGTAACTAAAGTGTGTCCTGTTACTTGAGTGGGTGAAAGTGATTGGCTTTCTATGTACTTGGATGATATAATCTCATTGTCATTGATTCTTGGCATCTTTGCATTTTGATTTATATGAACACCTGTAGACACCCCATTTTTGACCACCCTTAAGACTTGGGCGCCACAGGTTGATCACTCAATGATGAAAGTTATGTTGTACAATCACACAATTTCTTCAGTAAGAAGAACTTCTAAATCCCAACCTTACACCCCATTTTGGACCCAAAACTATTTTTGACCAAAACTATTTTAGACCTTAAAACCTTCTCTTTCAAAATATTTTTGAAAATGTTTTTATGATGTTCCGAGACTCGCATTTTGTTTAAAACATTTCACTTTTCGGTAAACCGAGTAAGAACAAAGTGGAAATGAATGGAAGAGAAGTGAACTCTTTGAAAAATCTTTTAAAATTTTTTATTTATAGGTTTGGAGTTGAAGAAAATTGGTGGAGAGGGAAGAAAACCAGTTTAGGAATGGTTGAGCAGGAAACCGTTGAGAGAGAAACTGAGCAGCCTTCACAAATCAGGCCTATCTCTTTGTACACTTAGACTTTAGTTATGAGGCTGCCACCATTGGAAAGAAGACTTATGGGGCTTCACCTTGGACTCAAGAATTATCTAAAACGAAGTTCAAATAGCGAAGATATGGTTGTTGGAAGTTGGGCATCAATTCGGTTATGATAGAAATGAGTAACCTTTACTAAAATAGGTATATCTCTCTAACCACTTAGAATTTCGATTTGAGGCTTCCACCATTGGAAATTAGACTTCTGGGACTTCAATTTAGACTCAAGAATTCTAGCAATCCCGAGTTTTAACCCTTGTTGTACAGTGATCCAGAGTTGGTTCCGTAGATGTTAGCAACTGTTTAAAACCTTGTTTGCATCCTTTCATACCCTGTATTTGGATTATAGGATGTGTTAGGTAGGTTTGTTACAGGTTGGTTGGGTTTGGGAACCAAGTGTTGCTGTCTAGATTTTTGGACCTTCGCTCGAGCGAGGAGTTGGTCGCTCGAGCGAGCTTCGGTTTTTGGTTCGTCGCTCGAGCCAGGGTTTGGTCGCTCGAGCGAGAGTGGAGTTTTGTGTCTGGTGGGTCGAGCCAGAGTGGCTTCGCTCGAGCGAGCGATTGCGTCTCATTTGGACCTGAGTGCTGTGTTTCTTCGCTCGAGTGAGCTTTCCTTCGCTCGAGCGAGCGAGGTGTTTGTTTTCGAGTTCCTCGCTCGAGCGAGCAGTCCGTCGCTCGAGCATACGTTTAGTTTCAGACCTGATGGTTTGAGTTGTTGGCTCGAGCGAGCTTTTCTTCGCTCGAGCGAGCTTCTGGGTTGTTGGCTCGAGCAAGACTTTCTTGGCACGAGCGAGGTTTTTCTGTGTCTGGTCGCTCGAGCGACCAAGTCTTCGCTCAAGCGAGCCTGTGTATATCAGTTAGCAGCTACGGTTTTGAATATCACTTTTCTTTCTCTTTCATTTTGTAAACCCTAGCAGCCCACACTCTCTCTCTCTCTAAACTTATCTTCTCTCTAAGGTTTGATCTCTCTAGAGTGTGAATCTACCCTAGGGCCTTTGTTAAAAAGATAGAGGGTGTTGAGAGCTTCGATTTAATCTGAAAAAGTTGGGATTTGGAGCACTTTCGATTTTGGTCTTCATCTCCGTTTGGGCTCTAACTTCGAGGTAGGGATATCCTACTCCACTTTATGAACTTTGTCTTTATATTTTAGCATTTTGATATGTTGGGAGTTGTTGTGTAATTTTGAGAAAACTTCAGGCCTTTGTGTAATTTTTACAAAAGTTGGGGTTTTAATTATATAAACCTATAAGCATGTTAGGCATAGAGAATTGAGACTAATGTTGGAACATTGATGGAAATGGAACCTTAGGGTTGTTTTGTGAATTACGGGAATTTGCCCTAATTGGTTTAATTAATTAATGTATATAATTAATTAAAGAAAATGAGGAATTGAATTGAGAATGTTGAAATTGGGAATGTATGGGACTAAAGGGTGTAGTTGAATCATTTATTGCTTACCTAGTTGAAATGTTGATATATTATCCATTTGTGCATTTATTTCCTGTTTAGAAATAATTGCTTTGGACTACCGGTGGAGGGTAGTATTGATTGTTGTAGACAGTGCATGATGATTAGGCAAACTAAAACTAATCAACTGGATGTGTCACAGAGTATGACGGTTGATAGAATACATTAACTTTATGTATTGATTGATTGTGCATATGACCAATGTGTTTATATGCATTATGTATAGACGGTTGATAGAATACATTAACTTTATGTATTGATTGATTGCGTATATGATTTTATGTTTATATGCATTGCTTATGTATGGGAGGAGATGGGGGATGTACTCCACGGTTTAGGGGAAGATGGGGGATGTACGTCTAAACCGGTTAGTAGTTAAGGGAAGATGGGGGATGGACCCAGGGATGCTGCTCATATGCTCTCCCATTGTAATGATGATATAGCTCATATGCTTATTACTGAAGTGCTGATATAGCTCATATGCTTATCTATTGTAGTGATGATATAGCTCATATGCATATCTATTGAAATGTTTGTTTGAATTGATATAGCACTAAAATGTATATCATCATCGTTTGTGAAGTATGGAAGTGACTTATGTGTTATTGATACTACACCAGAATGTGTATCCACCTTGAATTTCGAAAGATTTCTAGTGATGAACTATAATCCCATCAAATGTTTTGGCCAGAGTACTGAGCCTTGTTTTCAAATTCAAAGTTGAATAAGAAACGGAAAGTGAATTGTAACATAGACTTGATTGTCATGGAATAATAATAAGATGTAAATGGAAGTGTAAGTGTTGACCATCTATCGGTTAGTAATCTTTTAGTCATTGTTCGTAGTTAGTTTAATATATTTCACTGGGCTGTGGCTCACCCTATATGGGAACATCATTTTCAGGTACAGGTAGCATGCCACCTCTAAGGACATAGCTTGGGAGGCTAGAGACGGACATACTTTTGTTGTCTTATTTTCCTTGTTTGTACTACTTATAGATTCAAGCCAAGGGCTTAATGTATAATTGAGTTAGCACCCTCTTTTGTAACCAGGTGTTAACTTGGAAAGCTGTAAGCCCGTAGGGCATTTGCTTTTGTTGTTAATATGTAATACTTTTGTAATGAAATACTCTGATGAATAGATGAATGTGGACCTTTTATGTATGAATGCATGTCTCTATGGATGGGTTTAGTGTATTATTTTGAGGGCGTTACAACTTGGTATCAGAGCGTACCGGGTTCGAATACTTTGGGTACGTGGGAAGTGATTAGTATCACAATGGGTTTGTCTCGCTTGTTAGAGACTTAGATGTAATTGATGTGATTATTTGGGTATGGAATGTAGTTTCTTGGATATTGATTGGATCCTTGGGTTTCTGGGAGTCCTGTTGGAAAGGCACTTGATCAATGCTGTTTCTAACCGGAACTCTAGTAACGTCTCGGGACTATCATTATCCGGAAATGAAATTCATAAGTGCTTATGTGTTTATGTGCTTACGTGGAATGAATTACAGTTGTCCATGTATTAGGACGCGAATGTTTAGTTTCGGCACATTTATGAATGTGCTAATGTCGTTTGTTACTTTTATTAGGATGCTTAGGCGAGGAAGTTGCGATTTCCCTCCTTCCGCTCGGGAAGAGTTACGGAAATAGTTTGTGGAGTTGCGCCAAGGTACTACACCTTTGGTGCGGTTTGAAAGGTGGTTTGCTAACCTGTCGAGGTTTGCTCTAGAATTGGTGGAAACTGAGGAATCACGTTGTTTCGAGTTTGAGAGTAAGTTGTGTGATGACATCCGTGAAAGGATTGCGGGGTTTTGGCACAGGAGTTACAGTGTGCTTGTTAGGGTTGCGACTCATGTGGAGGCAGCGGTACTAGCTATGGGCCAGAATAGGGAGGAGGCTGTTTTGGCGACTCCTGTGATTCAGAGTGTTGGTAGGCCTTTTAAGAGGCAGAGGGGTTTAAACCTGCAACAGGGAGGTCAGGCTAAAGCTACCCTTCCAATGTCGGATTTGGGTTCGGGAGAGGGTAAACAGAGGGGTGTCATTTGTTTCAGATGTGGTCTACTAGGCCACAAGGTTTCGGTTTGCCCACAGAGAAAGGGGGCAGGGTTAGCAGTTCAACCAATAGTTGTACCACCCAGATTATCTAACCAGTCGGGTTTTGGGCCGACTGAAAGTTCAGTGGGGAGGCAGTTGTTGGGGCCTTCATCAGCTCAGACTTTGAACCAGGCTCGTACTCAAGAGCCGCTTACCTGTTGGGGGTGTAATCAGCCTGGTCATATCCAACGTTTCTGTAACAAGTCGGGGGACTTCTTTGGGGGTTTTACAACCTAGTCGGGTCTAGCCTTATTCGATTGGGCAAGGGCAGTATCGTTTTGGGGGACAAGCAGGCCAGATTTCAAGGGCCTCAGAGGAGTCGAGTTCCCAAGCCACAGTTGGGGGAAGTTCGCAGTTATTCCAAGTGTGACCGGTTGGGACACATCAGTAGTCTGTGTTCGTGGCTTGTAAGCTCATAGGATATCTTGGGTCAGAGAATGACTAACTTTTGGGGTCCAGCGAGGGGCGGTAGTAGTGGTAATACCGAGGGGGAGGTTTGGTTTTGACTAATCCGTTTTGTAATCGGTGAATTATCATTTTGTAATCATTGGGTTTTGATGAGTGACCAATGTGTTTTGGAAATGTTGGAACATCAAGGTTGTTTGTTTCTATATATATGTTGTTTATATGGTTATGTGTGCTTGTACTTATCTATTTTCCTGAAATGGGCGAGTTAGAGCATATAGCGGCTCTAAAAGTTTTATTAATATCATAGGTTGTTAGGAAACCATAAAATCTTTAGTAATAATGCATTCTTATGCGTGTGATTTGGTTTTGGGAAAATGAGGGCTGATGAACCGTGTTTTCAAATTTGAAAGGATTACTGAAGGATACGTATCTTAATTAGAATTACTAGGGGGTGAGAACAGTTATACTTGCCGGGTGTTCGAAATTTCATTAGTGGTATCTAATTGATTTTATGTGTGTGAAAGTGATGTCAGTCTACTGTTGCGAAAACTCCTCGAGAGGATGTGTAGTGTGAGATTAATACTAGGTATAGTATGTATTTAACACGGTGTTTCACGAGGGCATAATGTATAATCTTGTTAGGATTAGACTTGTACCTTCGTGATGGGTAATGATGCCGAATTGGCATGTGTAATGATTGGCCGTTTCAATAGAGGGAGTGTTTGTCCCTATATAAGGGTGTGGCTGTTGGTATCGGGAGTGGTGTGTGGTGAGCAGCTAGTGCTATGCTTTGGGTAGTAGCTTATAGACGTTTCCTAAGTTTTTGGACTTCCTTATTTTAATCGAAAGTGATAGGTTTGTACCTTAATACTGGTTAGGTCGAGAGGTGCTATCAAGAGGGTTAATTGGGTGTATAGCCCGTAGTTAGGAGGTGACCCGTGGATGGAGTCACAGCAGTATGGTGTTTGCGGATGAAGATGTGGGTTAATCACGAGGGAGGCGAGGACTTTTACTCCTCTGGAAAGTTAGTAGGGTGAATCTTTGAAAGCCTTGTCGGTGACTTGTAACGGTGTCGGGGTTTGGTCCATGGTGGTTGTCTAGCGATAGCATTGGCTAGTGGTTTGGCACAAAGGCAGGGTGTCTTGATTGTACTCTCGGGGTGAGTGATAAATAACTTTTGGAATAAAGAGTGGACTCTATGGGTTATTGAGGGATTCGGTATGGGAGTACGATAGCTTGCAAAATAAAGAGGTTTTGCTTAGTACGGTACTTGATGGTGTGTGGTTGGCTGGTTGTTATTAGATGATGTGTAGAAGGGGGATCAGGCTTAGAGCATCCCAGAAGAATGCCTTGGTAAGGCTATAGTGTGCTTTCTAATTAAAATCAAGAGGTTAGATGTTTGGTAAAGTCAGGTCACTTTGTTATAAGTGTCCGTCATCCAGTTTGGATAGTGGCAACACAAGTGAGGTGGTAAGGTTGTGAAGAGTGAGTGAGGCACTCTGTTAGGATCATCTTGACTCGTTCGATTCATATTTGTGCGTTGTAAGGAACAAGGGTGTGCAATGTTATCCTTTAGGTCGTTGCGTTATTGGGGACTTCAAATGTTTAGGAGTCCCTTTCTTGAAATGTTTAGTAGTGTGCCGTAATGTTATTCCTTAACCGTGTACTGTCTTGCACACTTGTCTTGTGAAAGTTGACTGGAAGCCTTGTGGGCGAATGTTCTCGTGTCCCTTATGTTGGGGTAGTATGTACTAAACACTGATTTGGGTACTGTCAGTAGTCGAGACGTAGTAGACGTCTCAGAACACGGTATTGGTTACGTGGGTCTTACTGTTACCATTATTATCGGGCCTTGGAGAGTGGGATCTTCCCATCAATTGAGATGTTGTGGAAACATAGTGGGGTTGAAGTATCTGGATCCATTGGTAGGTATTTGAACGTACGTTGAATATCTTGTTGTATTGGTGAACTGTACGAATGTTACATGCGTTTCAGTCTATGGTAATATTATGGAAGTTAATTTAGCATCATAAATGTTAAATGTGATGTAGGAATGCAAATGTATTGTTAATATTGAATGTATTTCGGAATTGTGAACCATGCATATTCGAAGTTATTGAAGTTGAAAGATATGCATGTCTATAATGCATGTTATAGCATACATTGAAAATTGTTTCTTGAATGGAAATGGGGTAACCGGTAGTGGGTCAAATTGTTAAATTCTAAATTGTGTTATTGTGGAGAAATTGACTCAATTTAAACGTTATGAGGAATTTCAATGAGAGGCCTTGGCTAAATCAACTGAGAATGATTATGTTGTGAGTAACACCGCGTTTCTGAAAAACGTTTACAAAACTCTTGGATTTCACATGGGAGATGCAAAATTTATTCCGGAATGTTAACCTTAAAAACAAAATTATTTTTGAGAAAATACCTTTTTAACCATAGAAAATTTTTCTTTATATTCATACAAAAGCTTGCATTGGTTGTTTTATTTGGGATTGTGATTGTTGAGCAGTAACTTGGCTTGGAGCGCTAATCGGTTGTTTTGGTGAGTCATCTCGGAAAGGGTTTGGTTTTGTTGAAGTTTCGTATGCTGGGGTGTTGTTTCCTTTCGGACCATGTTTCCTTGTTAAGCCCTTCCCTTGTGCGAGGGTGAGTAGGAAATTAGTTGTAAGATTAACTCATTTGTATTGAGAGCCTTGTCATCAGTTGGCCTTGTGTTTTGGCGTTTCCTTAATTTCGGGGATGAAATTCTTTAAGGGGAGAGGTTATAGCGATCCCGAGTTTTAACCCTTGTTGTACAGTGATCCGGAGTTAGTTCCGTAGATGTTAGCAACTATTTAAAACCTTGTTTGCGTCCTTTCATACCCTATATTTGGATTATAGGATGTGTTAGGCAGGTTTGTTACAGGTTGGTTGGGTTTGGGAACCAAGTGTTGCTGTCCAGATTTTTGGACCTTCGCTCGAGCGAAGAGTTGGTCACTCGAGCGAGCTTTTGTTTTTGGTTCTTCGCTCGAGCCAGGGTTTGGTCGCTCGAGCGAGAGTGGAGTTTTGTGTCTGGTGCATCGAGCCAGAGTGGCTTCGCTCAAGCGAGCGATTGCGTCTCATTTGGACCTGAGTGCTGTGTTTCTTCGCTCGAGCGAGCTTTCCTTCGCTCGAGCGAGCGAGGTGTATGTTTTCGAGTTCCTCGCTCGAGCGAACAGTCCGTTGCTCGAGCATGCGTTTAGTTTCAGACCTGATGGTTTGAGTTGTTGGCTCGAGCGAGCTTTTCTTCGCTCGAGCGAGCTTTTGGGTTGTTGGCTCGAGCAAGACTTTCTTGGCTCGAGCGAGGTTTTTCTGTGTCTGGTCACTCGAGCGACCAAGTCTTCGCTCGAGCGAGCCTGTGTATATCAGTTAGCAGCTATGGTTTTGAACATCACTTTTCTTCCTCTTTCTTTTTGTAAACCCTAGCAGCCCACACTCTCTCTCTCTAAACTTATCTTCTCTCTAAGGTTTGATCTCTCTAGAGCGTGAATCTACCCTAGGGCCTTTGTTAAAAAGATAGAGGGTGTTGAGAGCTTCGATTTAATCTGAAAAAGTTGGGATTTGGAGCACTTTGGATTTTGGTCTTCATCTCCGTTTGGGCTCTAACTTCGCGGTAGGGATATCCTACTCCTCTTTATGAACTTTGTCTTTAAATTTTAGCATTTTGATATGTTGGGAGTTGTTATTTAATTTTGAGAAAACTTCGTGCCTTTGTGTAATTTTTACAAAAGTTAGGGTTTTAATTATATAAACCTATAAGCATTAGGCATAGATAATTGAGACTAATGTTGGAACATTGATGGAAGTGGAACCTTAGGGTTGTTTTGTGAATTACGGGAATTTGTCCTAATTGGTTTAATTAATTAATGTATATAATTAATTAAAGAAAATGAGGAATTGAATTGAGAATGTTGAAATTGGTAATGTATGGGACTAAAGGGTGTAGTTGAATCATTTATTGCTTACCTAGTTGAAATGTTGATATATTATCCATTTGTGCATTTATTTCCTGTATAGAAATAATTGCTTTAGACTACCGGTGGAGGGTAGTATTGATTGTTGTAGACAGTGCATGATGATTAGGCAAACTAAAACTCTTCAATTGGATGTGTCACTGAGTATGATAGTTGATAGAATACATTAACTTTATGTATTGATTGATTGTGCATATGAGCAATGTGTTTATATGCATTATGTGTAGACGGTTGATAGAATACATTAACTTTATGTGTTGATTGATTGCGTATATGATTCTGTGTTTATATGTGTAGACGTCCCCGAACGGCCCGGGAGGATGAACTCCCGTTCCGTTTGTTTTGCGGGTCTACTACAGTTCGGACTCAAATTGTCACGGTTCTTAATCTGAACCAAAGAGTCCAAATCTGGCAAATCGTTTTGAGAAAACAGATTTTTGAAAGAAGTGCAAAACATGGACTGTTTTGCCAGATACAGAGTCGCCACCTAAATATTTTATTTTGGGAAATTTAGGAAACCCTGACTCAGTGCCAAAGGTCACGTGTCCGTCATCACCAAAGTTGCCTCGGCTCGGGAACTTGGGTACGATTGGGGAGGGTCAGCTATGAGCACCCCTTCTCGCCCGATCTGAAAATCGGCCTCTACTAACCATGATATCCGATTTTGAAAACGTTATGTGTTCTTATTCCGGTTATTAGCCTAGAATTACTATGTTATGCACACAGCAAACAAGTATAGACCAAATCGCCTAAATTGGAACAAAACATTGCATGTTGGTTTTGAAAATGGTTTGTTACTCGCAAGTAGGCTAAAATGCAGGTTTTGCCACCCTCAAGTGGGCTTTTGAAAAGACGATTTTGCCACCATCTAGTGGGCTTAAAACTCACAGTTTTAATGCATTATTCCAATTTGGGTAATTCAACCTCCATCCACAAGCATTCAAGCAGTTATATCACATAAGCAGCTAGCCTCATGGTAATCATGCTATCATGGCAACATTCACACGCATGCGATATGCTAAAGCATAAAAGCTTACTTAGTACTCCAAGCCAAAACAGAAACTAGTTAGTAATCGTATGCATGATCCTCGTTCATGTTAAAAATGGCTAATGCAACACATGCAAAGATGCGATCTAAACAGGCTCGGCTATCCTAAAGATGGCATGTGAAATGCTGCAACTAACAAGTACTCAACTTGGAATTGAAATACAATGCAGTTAGAATGATGCGCCGAGCTCGGTGTATGCAATACTGATGAATGATGCACACATGCATAGCATAAGGATGCTTATTTAAATATGCCCTAGTCTACCATCATAAGCAGGTAAATAAAAGGGAAGAAAGACGTGGGATTAGAAGACATGCACGCACCCACACACGCTTATTACACAGTTGCGCCCTCACTCGGAGGGACCAAAAGAATATACAGGCCAAATGACAAATCCACTATCCTAGCTAATTAATTATTACAGACCCTCAATTAATTAACAAAAAGAAATGCAGAAAGAAGGTGGCCGCAGCCCTGCCTCGGGATGCGCGAATGATGCATGCTCGATCCATCTTGCCCGGAAACCCGTTGCCGTAGCATTACTGCCTCTGTTTTCACTGCCTTGCTCCTCTGAAAATTGCCAAAGTCTCAAGGTTGCTTCTTTGAGTTCTGTGGGACACCACCGGCTGAGGGGGAACACCACCGGCCGAAGGGGATGACCACCGGCTGCATTTTGATCTATTGGCTACAAATTCCTGGCCGGTCGGCACTATATTTAGCTGACCGGCCAAAACTTGCTGCAGAACCTGCAATTGACAGCAGCAGAGGGCAAGCAGTGTATGGCATGGAATTTTCAGGCAAATTTATGCACAGACACACTCCCTATCATGTAATGGACTCAAGGGAGTGTGGCCCTCGACCCTCGGGCCATCAATCACGCATTTCAATGTATGATGACCCGAAAGCCAAGTGTGCAACTTCGATATCAAATGAAATGCAAGCAAAAAAACACATCAAAAGGCCCCAACCCCTATCATGATTGATCAAGAGGCAAGGGATGCATGCTCAATGAGATGCAACCTAGGCATGGAGGCTAAGTATGCAACATGAACATTCAAATGAGCAATGTACACTAGGCACGCAACCTAAACATGTAAACAAGCATGGCATGCGACAACATGTGATGATGGACTTAAACTAACATGGATAGCTCGCAAGCATGCCAAAATCAGTGGCCATTAGATGAAAATGAGACGCTCGAAATGTGTGCACGTGTGCACGCAAACCGAGGACCGAACCTAAGGCACGAATGCCACTCTACCAAAGCATGGCAAGGTATGAAACATGGTATGCAAACATACAAATTTCAGTACCAAAACATGATGCAAAAACAGCCCCGAAACATGGCAAAATGGCACCCGATGCATGAAATGGTCCCGAAATGCAAAACTAGGTACATGGAATGGCTTACAGCTATACAATGCATGCATTATCTGAACATGAAGTGCGAAGACAGAAGCAAGGTAGTCCCAAAAAAAGCATATTTATAGTTTTAAGCAAGGCCAAAAAGTGAACACAAATAGGGCTAAACCAACATGCAAAAATGGCCCTAAATGTGAGATAAAGAAGCAAGTAGCAGCTACTGGCCTCAAAAAGATGAGGGCCCTTCAACAATGTTGAAGAGGGGCCGAAAAAATGGCATTTTACAGTTTATGACCCAACCCAAAACAGTGCACAAGCAAGCTTAAAATACTATGCAAAATAAGGCCTAAAAAGATGTTTAAACACAAAGAGCACAAAGGATGCCTCAAACAGCAAAAGACCCTTAATGAAACGTGGAGAGGGGGTCAAAATAAGGCCATTTACAGTTTGGACCAGAGCCCAAAAATACAAACACAAGGGGCTAACAAATCATGCAAAAATGGGGCCAAAAGAGAGGGATACAATGGCAAGTGACAAAAGGAAGCCCCAAACAGTGAAGATCCCTTCAACAATGTTGAATAAGGGCTCAAAATAAGCCACTTTACAATTTACAACATGCCTCAAAACAGTTTACAAATGGCCTAAAATACTATGCAAGAAAGAGGCATACAAGAGGGGTAAAGGAGCAAGTGGTGGCTGGAAGCCTCAAACAGGGAAATATCCTTAAACAAACATGAAAAAGAGCTCAAAATAATGCTACTTTCAGTTAGGGTCGGAGCC